>OY754988.1:20694010-21076510 GCA_963576475.1 Molanna angustata | reverse complement strand
TAAATAAATAAATAATATTTAACCATTCCTAATGTATCTTAATATACTACAATAACTTCAGCGAAAACCTGTAATAGGCTTTATTATAAATTGAATCATCTTTATTTTATATAATTCATTATATTATGCTATATGTTGTCCTCCAAATAAATAAATAAATAAATAAATAATCATCCCTTCCATCCCATGTTTGAGTTATTCGTACATGTATCAAGTGGTGTGAGTGAACTAGTCATGCCTACTTTTCATTTATGTAGATTCCCTTGAAACTTACAAACAGGTGCTTTTTCGTCACAGTCCAAAGCATATTAATACTGAAGGGTAGGGTCGTTTTTAAGTTCAGACCAATTCAGAAATATACGTTAAAATAATATTTTTATCATCATCACAACTTTAATCGTTTTTATTGCAGATGTAACAAGTGAAGCGATGAATTATTATGTAACGGACATTTTAAGGCAACTTTTGACACGAATAAAATAATTTAAATAACAGAGTAAGCAACAGAGAGAATGGCGCACTAAGATCAGTTATGAACGATCGCAACATATCAGAGAAAGCTAAAGTTGACATTCATAATGCTATCTTAGTGCCAACCTTGACGTATGCATGTGAAACCTGGACATGGCAGAAGTCGCACGAAAGCAGAATAAATGCAATTGAAATCTGGACATGGCAGAAGTCGCACAAAAGCAGAATAACTACAATTGAATGAGATCGCTAAGAAGAATCTGTAATAGGACAATGTATGACAGGGTCAGAAATGAGGACATAAGGAAAGAATGTAAGATAAAAAAGGTGTCATTAATAGAATGAAAGTGAACACATTGAGGTGGTTTGGTCACATGGGGAGAATGAATGAGGATCGCCTGACGAAGAAAATATACATTGCGGACAGGAATGGAATGAGAGGTCGTGACATTTTGAAAAACGGAAATGTCAGGAGCATGAATAACAGACGAACATGTATAAAACGATGTATGAATGTCGACGAGGCGATGAATGTGTGTCAAGATAGAAATAAGTGGCGTTCGGTTCTCACTTCCTACCCCGCGAGGGACATGGCGTGATGGTATGTATGTAAGCAATATACAAAGCTGACATAAGTTACGACTTTAGGCAAGAGGATTGATTTTTTTAATGAATATGTCCTTGTTAAACAAATAGGTACATATAATACATCTTCCTGTATTCCCTAAATGAAGCAAAAATGCTTGCGCCATAGGAAAACGGACGAAATCGGTCGAGGCAGGATTCAAACTCGCGACCACTGGATTACTACCCCAGCGCGCTATCCGCTCTGCCACAACCCATCTTGATATGTCGGTTCACAATTATTATTGAACTGGTAAACAGGTACCAGGTGGGTTTGTCGCGTGCCACCTGTCATCTACCTTATCTGTGGTATCTCTCTCGAAACCCTCTGGCATTAGAAGTCATCTGTCTGTGAAAAAAAAAACAATCAACCAGCGGCTGCTTTCTCTGGGTATAGTTTTTTTATGCAGGTGCTGCGGTAATACATAAAAAATAATAAAGAACTCGAACACGAGTATTGTTGGCAATCAAAAGAATTATAAGAAAGAGCAATTCTGACGAAAATATTGTATCTCAGGGCTGGAAGCATTGGTTGGTTTGTAAGAAATTTCCATGCGGTAATAAGCTCGTCTAATAAGTGTTTATTATTGTTAATTTGTGCGCAACATAAAACTCTTACTACACAGTGTACCTACATACACTGCATTTTTAAAGTCTGACAATCCTTCAATGCATTTTTATGAAGAAGTTTCCGTCAACTTCAGATAACCCTTTGGGGGTTTCGATGTTTGACACTATTTCATATAAAAATGTCATTATTTTATTAAAATAATAATAAAAATACATAATAGTTATTTATTTATTTATTAAATATATAATAAAAGACATAAATGTAGTTGATGATAGTTGTAGGAAATGTTTGGCTTTTCCGGAAACAATCGATCATTTAATATCGGGCTGTTCTTTTCTCGCGCAATCAGAATATACATTTAGACATAACCAAGTAGCAAAAATAATACATCAAAATTTAGCTATTAAATATAAATTAATTGACGCGATAAACATAAAACCATATTATGAATATGATCCGATTTCATTTTTAGAAAATAATAATATTTCGCTTTATTACGATAAAACAATATTAACTGACCGGTCAATTCAACATAACAGACCCGATTTAATAATACATGATAAAATTAAAAAAATAACATATATTTGCGACGTGGCTATTCCAAATTCTAGTAATATTATAAAAACTTTTGATGAAAAAATTAGAAAATACACCGCTTTAGGTAACGAGATTAAAAGACTTTGGCATTCTCGTAAAATAATAATATTACCGTTCATTATTTCAGCCACTGGCATTATTCCAAAATCGTAAATCCGTAATTTAGAAATTATAGATTTATCGAAAAATTTAATAATAAAAATGCAAAAAACGGTAATTATGAATACATGTAGAATCGTTAAAGATTTTTTAAACGTTAATATTCGGGAATCAGTAGGGTTGTTAGGTAGTATAGAGACCTCCTCAGAGCCTAATCCTTTGATATGTTAAGTATCTGGATGGGTGAACTATTCCCAATTGAAAGCTTGATGATGCGTTTGTTGCATTTTATTTTGCTCTTTTAAATAATTTACAATTTACGCATTGATCTGCTAATTCTTTTGAGGAACTGTATAATGGTAATAATAATAATTGAGTGTTATTATTTGTAGTGCTTAATTGTTATTAATATCATTAGTAAATCGGCCAGCGCCGTAAAAAATTTATTTATTTATTTATTTACTTATTTTTTTTTTTTATTTATTTATTTATTATTTTTTTTTTTTATTTTTTTATTTATTTATTTTTTTTTTTTTTTTTATTTATTTATTGATTTATTTACTTATTTACTTATTTATTTATTTATTTATTTATTTATTTATATATTTATTTATTTATATATTTATTTATTTAATATTTATTTTTTTACTTATTTATTTATTTATTTATTCAACATACAATATACATAAACATAATATCAATCACAATAAATCAACCGTGTAGGTACACAAAAATCCCACAAGACACAGCCTGTTTGTGGGTATACCAATAAAAATAGTCAAAATTCATTTTGTTAACTACATTAGATATTTATAAAAAAGAAAATAAAGCAAAGTGCTAAGGCAAGAAACAAGTACAAAAAAATATAAAGAAGACAACTTAGATATAAAACATACATACACATATTATATACAAAATATCGATAAGTATATTATACCTATATATGAAACAGCAGACTGACAGCGGTCCTACCAAATATTATACCCGCAGTCGACAGCAACAATACTTGTTTCAATGTTTTCATTTTGATTGAATCTGAGGCCATTTTGTACGTGAATTTTTACTACATGACCCCTGTTGAGAAATTGACAAAAAATGTGAAATCATATCTTTCTACAATTCCACAGAAGTGAAGTGTAAAGACTGACGTTTCTCGTGTAACCTATCGTTGAAATAATTCTCATATAAAAATTATAATATTAAATTTGAACTAACCACAACGATACCTAAAATCGTTGAAATGGCGATTCCATCTAAGCCATGGTCTTATGGCCAATAGCTACATAAGAGAGCTATTTCCAACATAAGCAGTATGAGGATTGGCCATACAGACACTCAAACGTAATTACATAGTTGGATTGGCGGTTCCCTCATTTACTGTCATTATCGTCTTAAAACTAAAGACAGGAATAAATTATTATCCAGAATAAAAATATTATTTATAAAATCCTCTCGATAAAAAATAATTCCAAAAGTTCCTCTGAATTTCTTACAACCGACCTGGGGGGCAAGTCTGGTTCGACCGGCGAAATCAAAACCCTAGTGATTACCCATATCATGGATATATAATTATCGTATGGAGTTCTATGATATCTAAAGATATTGTAGAACTATCTTTAGATGTCATTAGGTATATATATAAAGGCATTAAATTATTTAACAACCTACCAATAAATATTAGAACAGAAACAAATTACAAATTATTTAAAGATAAACTCAAGACACTTTGAAACACTCTCCCTCATATTCCATTCTATAAAATTGTTATTTTTGTGGTTAATTTTTATTTTTCTATTGTAATTTTAATGTTGATGTTTTCTTGATTTTGGATGTATTTTTTTTTTGTTCTTTCTATATTTTGTTCTGAAATTGTGTCATTTTATATATATAATTGTTAATTGATTTGTTTTATATATTTTATAAGATTTATTTTATGTATTTTTTGTGAAGTATTCATATAATGTAAGCAAAGAGCTGCTGCTTTCCTAAACACAAGCTTCTAGCTTAAATTAGGAAAGGAAATATTAATATGTTGATATATGTAACCAAATATTTGTAAATGTATGTATTGTATAATAAATAATAAAAAAAAACTCCATATAATAATAATTATATCCATGATATGGGTAATCACTGGGGTTTTGATTTCGCCGGTCGAACCAGACTTGACCCCCAGAACTCAAAATTGAACGTCTAACTCAAGTCCATTAACCTTTCAAAATGCATTTGTATCAATGAAATTAAATTGAAACCAGATCCCTTATGCATAGATCAAACATTGCTTTCATTGCCAATAAAAAAATAATATCGTAATCCGAAGATGAAAAGAGAATCATTATTATTATATGCTAACATGGCAACCCCATGGGCTATCTATTTTTTTTATGTTCCATAGGTAATGTCATTTTGCTAACCCATATATGTGAAAAAAAAAAGTATTTTTATTTGTACCCATATTCAATATAAACTTTTCCCTGTGCATCTGGGTTCAATTTCCAGCAGGGGAAAATTTTATTTCAATATATTTCTCACGCAATCATTGTTTCTCTGGGCTGAGAATACCTGTCAATAAACTAGCGACTTGCACAGTGTACAAAGAAGTTTTTTTTAATATATGGCGAACCAAACAAATTGATGGTGATTTATGTGAAAAAAAAGAAGTATGTATTCATATAAAACTAGTTGCATGTAACACATGAGATCCAACTGTCGATAGCGATAGTATGTATAGTTGAAGAATAAGTATGTACTAAACTATAAACCCACAAATACAAATTATTGAATATTTTAAGATATTTGGTTTTCTATACAACATAACATAGAAGAGCGATAATAGAAGAGCGTGTATGAGACGATGTATGGACGTGAATGAAGTGAGGAATGTATGTCAAGAAAGAGGAGTCTGGCGTTCGGTTCTCTCTGCCTACCCCAAATAGGGAAATGGCGTGATGGTATGTATGTAGGTACTATACAACACGTGTACCTAGGTATGTATGTCAAGATAGGATTGTATGGAGTTCAGTCCTTTGATCCTACCCAGAATATGAAAACAGCATGATGGTATGTATGTATGTTTGGAGATTAGTATCAAACTATTGAATCTAAAACTATTAAATAAACTGTCGATTCGTTCATGAGAATTCAATTCTCTGAATGAATCGACATTATTAAGCCAAGATGCGTGTACGAAGGAACATTTTGTACGGCTTAGTGGACTTTTTGCATGCTAATAACACCAAATAGAGGCCTCGCAGCATATATGTTCCCATACACTGCCATACAAATTGTATGAAGCATTGTCGTCATTAAATTCAATTTTTATATAAATTGTTTAAAAAAAATTAAGATGTGCTAATATAATGCTAATATTTTTTATAGAAAATTAAATTATCTAGTTGGGGTCGTTTCGGCTGTTTTTCGATATTTTTAAAAAAATTGGAAATATAGGCAGTTAAACTCATAATTTATCATAAAAAAATATTTTTGTAATAAAAAATGTTTGAGAAACTCTGAAATTTTTTTGAAAAAAACGAATTTGGGATTTTGTATTAATTTGTCTATCTTTGTCCCAATTTTCAGCGTTCTAGCTTTTATGGTTTCTGAGATATATGGAAAAATAAACCAAAAATTCAAAAGTTGTTAACCCCTGACTGAAACAAAAATTCACCATTCTGAGTATAAAAGTTTAGTAGGCTTATAAGTGTTTATATATTATGAAATTTCGGGCTCTGTGAATTGAGCGAATCAAAAGTTATAAGGGGGGGGGACACACAGACACACACAAAACTCACATAAAATGTTCTACTCCAAATTCTGAGTAAATCCACATATGGGAACATATTTGCTGCCAAGCCCTAAGTTGGTGTTTTTAGTATGTAAAAAGTCCACTACGCCATACAAAATGTTCCTTCGTACACGCATCTTGGATTTAAACTGTCTCTTCCTTCAATAGAATTTCATTCTCTTGAACGAATCGACACTTGGAATAAGGTTTTTTTTTGTCTATATCTTCCATGTCCTTAATTCCTCGTAGGCTAGATTGCGGCCATAGGGGTCTATCCAGTAAAGTTAGGGGTGGCCGCAGCCCCATCTTAGGATTCTAGGCAAAAGGTCGATGCCCCCTCAATTCTTACCTAAGGAAGAGCAGGACAGACTCTTTCATGCCTCTCTCAACGAAGTCTACAGAGTCATCTGGTGTGGTACCCCGAGGCATATCAGATATGAGGGTAGGGCTAAAAACAAAGCATCAGACATGGTTTGGCCTATATTTACTAAGGAGTGGTGGGAAACACCCCGCCAGTGGCTTGTCGGTACATGGTCCAGGTCTGATCGACTTCGATTCGGAGGGCTCTCACGTTTGAGGGTAGCCACTTATGGATAGTGGTATGATACCTTGTATCGTCCGACTAGGAGCCCCTCCGAGGATGACCAGAGCTACAAGCTTTATAAAGATCCCAATGGAGAGGGGAGGGTTACTGCGAAATTCCTCTCAATGTCCTAAATTCCAGGACATTATGGCCGCTTCCTAACACTTCCTATCTTCACTACTCTTATTCTTCCTGTCCTTGTCCCAACTTATTGCGGTTGAAGGCTGCTTGGGTCGGTTATATCATGTATAGGGAGATGGTTATTTGATTATTAGGTATTATTTTTTTAATTTATTTGTTGGCAAATTCACAGAATATTTTACATAACATTATTTACATAATCTTTAAAATATAAATACATTCCAATTATGAATTTACTCGTGAAATATTACAATTTTAAAAGCTTGGTAGAAAAAAATATTAACAAATAAAACAAATTGAACTATGATGACAGAGGAAGTAACAATAACAATGAATCAATTTACAATAATTTGAAAGAGAAGAAATAAATACATTAATAATACAGAGAAGAAATCTTAACACATTGTGTAAAAAATTGGTAGAAAAATCAATAGAAAAATCGAGATGCACAATCTCCCCAAGACTTACGTCATGAATTTATCAAATATAAAATAAACGAAAAAGAGAAAAAAAATCTATGTTAAGTTAAAATTCATTTCAGGAAATATCGTTGCCTGAACTGAGGATCTGTTTGATTTTATTTAGATATGGTTCGTATTTAGTGTGAAACACGTCAATATTACTAAATGTTTTATTATATGTACGTAGATAGTGTCCTGTTTAAAACAGAGTCTTTAACGTATGTGGTGTTAATATTCTTTAAATGAAATGTGTTATATTGATTATGATTAGGTAATTAATTTTATAGAATATTTATAAGAATGATTATTGCGTGTTCAAAAAGTATTGTTTAAAAATCATCTCTCTATAATAGATACACTACAAACAACTCACTCTGATATAAATTAATTTCAATTGATGTATTACATAGAATTTATTTTAATAATTATTAACTTAATTAGAATGTGGAGAAAAGTACGCGATACGTTTAGACCTGGCGACTGGAGAAATTCCAAATGATTAGAGTAGGAGGGTATCATTGTTTCTATGATCAGCTTGAGTTGGTAGCCATCACAAGCCAATAGTGATATGGGGACATGGTATGGATGGTCCACCACACATGTTTTATTCTGTATGTCTTCTTCCTCCAGGCCATTTCTCCGCAGGTTTCTGTCATCCACTGCAATGTGTCATCCCCCTTGTTGGATGCCGAGGGAGATTCATTGACATGGCTTTGTTTACTGTGTTCTGGTGGTCTCCGCCTTGTGTCCATTTATTTATTTCCTATTTTCACTACAATATACATTTTTTTATTTATGTATTCATTTAACATATCCGTTAATTTAGCTTTATACACCTGTCTGTTTTATCATGACAGTATTTCCCAAACTTTACAGATAGTCGAATATTTTTTATTATTGCATATGCGCAAACATTGGATTTTTTTCCCTGTCGGGAGTCAAAGATATTTTTTGACAGATTTTTAATTATCTCAATAGAGACAAAGTTGGAATATTTATTGTAGGAGAACCGGGAAATCAAGGCACCTACAGGGCTTACGACCTGTCATCGGCTGGTTTACGTGATCACTTTATGCTTTATCCATAAAGTGATCACGTAAACCAGCCGATGACAGGTCGTAAGCCCTGTAGGTGCCTTGATTTCCCGGTTCTCCTACAATAAATATTCCAACTTCGTCTCTATTGAGATAATTAAAAATCTGTTAAAAAAATTTACAGATAGTATTCATCTTGACACCAACTCAGTATACAGTGTCTAGTGAGGACGTGAGGCGTCCGGCACAAAAAAGAGCAGCGTCAGTCTCTGATCGAGGTTAATAAAGAATTTAGGTTCACTCACCCGAGGACGCGGTCCTCCTTGACCAATCTGCTGGAGGTGACGTCCAACAGACCACATCAGGCGTAGCTCTCTAGCCGCTACGAGTCGTGACTTCCTTGGTGTTGGTCCCGATCGGAGGACAGGAGGAGCAGGGCGAGAACAGCTCCTTCCACGCAGGTACAAAGTCCCTACTTTGGTGCTGATCACCGTTCCTCATCCCTCAAGGATCAATCCCTCGTCAATTATGTCAATAAAATAAAAGAACCTTCAAGAAACGTGCAGCGATTGAAGAAAAAATATCCTAACTCCAGGGTTCATCTGCAAAGGCCCTGAAAGTCACAATAAATTCCCTTTTTTGTTAACTAGATATTGTTTAAAAAGTTTGCCCCGCGTGGAGTGCGGAGATAGCTTCTTTAAAGGAACCGGGCTGTTGGCGTGTTCTTTCGTTCGGGTGACGTTCCGTCGACCCGTTTGTTTTATATAAAGTCGATTGTCTTTTTTTCTTCCAAATTTGAATTGGAAAAACGTCATGTCGCAGGTGATAAAACCGGTGCTGCCACACTGTCTCTATCAAAAACGGATCATAGACAAATCAGTCGAAAAAAATGATTTGGGTAAGTACCCAAACCCGCTCAAATGCGAGGGGCGGTGGGCTTCTCTCGCAAACCCACTGCCGGGGCGCGTATTTACCTTTCCGTGATCACTTTATGCGCTTCGTTCACTAACAATGCTATTATTGAGTTCCCTTATCAATGTATATATTTTATTATATAATGAGAAACTGATCATTTGAAAATTTACTGCATAAATCACCATAAAGTGATCACGTAAACCAGCCGATGACAGGTCGTTAGCCCTGTAGGTGCCTTGATTTTCCGGTTCACCTATAATATTTCAACTTCGTCTCTATTGAGATATTAATTAATCAAAAAATGGAGGTAAGATTATTTTTATTTACGTAAGGTTTACTTTAGGGAATTGTGAGATGGGTTTGAAAACATCTTTCTGTTTCCGATATGGGTTTGTATGGAGTCATATGGAAAATGTCTGTATGTTTGAATTTTAAGTTATTATTATCATTAAATAGGTACCTATGCACAAATAGATTCCTAAGTTTGAGAAACCCTGTATTATATTGTGTAAAAATGATAATATTGAATACAATCAGGTGTAGGTCGGTTAAGGAGACGAGAAGGGACAGGAAACGAGAGGCGAGGAAAATGTATGTACTTCCGGTGACGCGACTACGCATGCGTGACATACGAGGAAGGTATATAATATATTCTATATCTATGTGTGTGTAAGTCATTTGACAAATATAACATAAATAATTATCTACATACCATCACGTCATGTATTAAACTGAATAGGCAAAGAGAATATTAGAATATCAAAGACCATCATTTTCATTATAAGTAAAAAAAGTCCAGATATTGCATAGCGTCTAACTCACTTTGTATTTTCAAGAAAAAAATAAAGTTGGAATATTTATCTCTAAACACCTGATCCCGATTATCTCTCCTTTTCCTTACCCTATCTTTTTTTTGCTATGAAGTATTTTCATTTTTTTTGTTCTAATTGTATCTTAGTGTAATATATATTTCATTATGATACAATTACACTAAGATGTGTAATATATTATATGATAGTGTAATATATATTTCTCGTCTACAAAACTCTTTTACGACCAGGGGGGCTACTCATGACACATTCTTAATATTAGGTCCTTTCATATGAAATTGGCGTTTTGTATGGGAGGAACATAAAGTCGATTTTTTTTAATATAATGTATTTATTTAATCAAAGTATGTACCATTGCTATCTATGCACTTTTGCCATCTCATAGGTAGTTCATCGATCCCTTTACTAAAAAAACATTCAGACGGGAATCAATAAAATCTTTGAAGGCGGATTGGACTGCCCCATCGGAGTTGAATTTTTTCCCCTGCAAGAAGTTATCCAAATTTCCCAAAAAATGGTAATCTGTTGGGGCAAGGTCTGGAGAGTACGGTGGATGTCTTAGACATTCCAATTGAAGCTCCTCTAATTTGGTTGCCCTCTGTTGTGCAGTGTATGGTCTAGCGTTATCATGAAGCCGCAGTGGCCTAGAGCGATTAACCAGCCTCGGTTTGGTTTGCAGTTGCTTACAATACACATCTGCCGTAATCGTCTGGCCAGATTTAAGAAAGCTGTAGTGAACGACATCAGCACTAGTCCACCAAACGCTCACAAGTAACTTTTTTGGAGTCAATTTTCGCTTGGGGCATGGTTTGGCTGGTTCGGCAGGGTTCAGCCATTACGATGAGCGCTTCCGATTATCGTACAGGATCCACTTTTCATCACAGGTAATGATTCGATTTAAAATCCCTTCATTATTGTGCCGGTTGAGTAATGCAACGCAGCAGTCAACGCGCGTTTGTTGATTTGCTTCACTCAATTCGTGAGGTACCCACCTTTCAAACTTTTTCACCTTCCCAATTTGCTTCAAGTGGGTTAAAACAGTTTTATCACTAACACCGCAGCCTACAGCTAACTCGGACGTGGTTTGCGATGGATCCGCTTCCACAATAGCCTTCAATTCTTCATTATCAACTTTGATCTCCGGCCGTCCACGGGGCTTGTTCTGCAGGTCGAAATTTCCAGAACGAAAACGTTGGAACCAAAAACGCACTGTGTTTTCTTTTGCGGCACCGTCGCCATACACATCATTAATCCTTCGAGCCGTTTCTGCAGCACTGGTGCCACGGTGGAACTCGTACTCGTAAATAAGGCGACATTTCAAGTTTTCCATTTTGTAAACTGAGCGACGCAAAGAAAAAAAACAATTGAGGAAAAAACAAATGAATTATAATTTTCGAAACACAAATACATGAGTAAATAGCTGTATAAATTTGAATTTGGAATTCCTAACCAAAGAGAAGATATTTGAGATCAAAGTTGCCAGTACGGCAAAACGCCAATTTCATATGTAAGGACCTAATACGTTCTTAGCTTGCCTTAATATTAAAAATGTATAAATCAGTACTCGATCATAATCCAATATTATTGATATATATTTCTCTACATTTAATAATGAAAATTTGTTGATATCTACATTTAGTGTGAAATTGTCACGAATTGTTGTGTAAATTTATAGTATTATTTAATTAATTTAACCTCAAAGACTGTTAAAATCTGAAGGTAATCTTAATTTTACTGTATCAACTACATGAGTACTAATATACGGCTGTACTAACATACGGCTCTGAGTGCTGGGTTCTTGATAAAAAGGATATGGAAGCGTTACTGGTTTTCGGAAGAAAAATTTTGAGAAAATTTTTCTCAATTTTTTTTGTGGCCTCTGCGATCAAGACACGTGGAGAATCAGGTACAACCATGAACTACAGAGCCTACTCAAGGAACCAAATATCGTCCAAACGATAAAAATAAGGAGGCTCCACTGGTTAGGACACGTGCATAGTATGGAAGATGACCAGATACCAAAAAAATTCCTCACATCACGCCTGGAGGGAAGAAGAAGTGTGGGAAGGCCAAAACTACGATGGATGGATGGAGTCGAGAGGGACCTTTAGATAGCTGGTGTGTGGAATTGAAGAGAAAAGGCCATGGGTAGGGTGCAATGGAGACGATTCCTTAAGGAGGCCAAGCCCCATCCTGGGCTGAGGAGCCACTGATGATGATGATAATGTAAAATATATTTTGTTTGTTTTTTATGCTTTCATTCTTTTGTTGTTGTACATTGTACATACACAATTTTGTCATGGGTACTAATCTGATTGGTTGAAAGAAATTGCCTAATGGCAATAAGCCCGCTATTATACAATATATTTATTTATGTTTTTATGCAAATAAATAGATACAAATATAAATAGGGATCGTGACTATGCAACCACTGGTCAAAAGCTCGGTGGTGGAGTTTTACTGGCTCTGAGACACGAACTCACAGCACTATCGCGCCCCTTATGGCAGTTGCGTGCGGAGGATCTGTAGGTGACTATACGTACAAAGGATGCATTGCACGATCTGCACGTTTGCTGTGTGTATCTTCCAAAAGGTCCAACTTACAATGACCACATGGACAGCTTCCTAACCGAACTTATAAGACTTACCCTCGAATTCCCTGATGACAATTTTCTTATAATGGGCGACTTCAATCTTTCAGATGTAACATGGACCAAAATCATAAATAATACTCTCTGCTCCGTTACAAACCACCCAACATCAACGAGTCTCTCATTTATCGATTGTGTTAATTTTGCTGGGTTACACCAATTTAATAGTATTCCCAACGCCAGTGGCAGGTTCCTTGACCTAATATTATGCAACGATCATGTATGTGTCTCGACATCTGATGATCCCCTAATTGAAGAAGATGCGCACCATCCCTCTCTTTCTATTGACATATCATTTTTCAATTTGCCTGTGTTACACGCGGAACAAAGATGGATATCTCTTTTTCACCGTGGAGATTACGATTCAATTAACTATTCTCTTCAACAGATTAACTGGCATAATTAACTCTCAACTGGCGACCTTGACATGAGTCTTGACAGATTCTATTCGATTTTATATGACCTAATTGAAACTTATATCCCTAGAAAACTAACATGGAACACTAAATATCCTCCTTGGTATAGCACATCACTTATTAAACTAGTCAAAGAGAAGCACAAGTTTCATAGAAAATTTAAAACCTCCAAGTATCCCCTAGACTATGACACATTCTGTTTACTCCGAACCCGTTTTAAAAATCTGAATCGTCAACTTCGTTCTTCCTACCTAATATCTATTGAAAACGGTATCTCCTCCAATCCCAAAACCTTATGGAAATACGTCAAAGCTTATAATGATTCACATGAACTCCCGAATACAATATTCTTCAATGAAGAAAAAGCTGAAATGGTCCCGATATTTCCAATCTCTTCTCTAAATATTTTAGCTCGGTATTTGATACTAATTCATCAGTACATCCGAATATTCCCAAAAAAATTCATGATAGTACCCCTAGTGTTAATAATATTGAAATACATCAAAATCTTATCCTCAAATATATTGAAAAACTTGATATAACGAAAGGAGGTGGTCCAGGGGGGCAAGTCTGGTTCAATCGGCGAAATCAGAACTACCGTGATTACCCATATCATAGATATAATTATTATATGGAGTTCTACAATATCTGTAGATGTCATAGAACTCCATAATATAATTATATCCATGATATGGGTAATCAATGGGGTTTTGATTTCGCCGGTCGAACCAGACTTGCCCCCCTGATCGCATTTCTTCTGTCCTTATACATAAATGTGCATATCACTTGTCTTTTCCATTAACTATCTTATTTCATCGCTCCTTAACTGAGGGTAATATGCCTAGTATTTGGAAACAAGCCCACGTAAGTCCTATATTCAAAAAGGGCAATAAATCAAATAAAGTGTTAATAACATTGGTAGCTGTCAGTTGTTTTGACGTTTTCGTAATATTATTGATCTAGAATCATAGTTTACATATCTTTAATTGTTGTTTAAACTGGTGAAGTGAGTTTATAGAAATACTGTCTACCATCTTGGCAGTTATTGGCTATTGAAATGCTACAGGAGGTGAAAAATATCAGTTTTAATATTCAGAGATTGACGAAAAAAAATATTGCTTATCGATTACAAATCTCTTGACCGGTCGAGCTACTCACTGTCAGTGTCTTACTATTTGGTTTGCTTGACTTGGTGTGGACACACCACTGCTCTGCGCTGCACAGTTTGACCGTTTCAATATATATACATATACCTACTGTGGAACGTCGCAGGCAAAATACACAATTCGTTATTTGTATTTTTATCATATTTATTCATCTTACAACTTGTAAAAATGAACTGCTACACTTGTGTTAAAAGTATAAATTGTGATGATGCTATGATATGCTCAAAATGTCAAAGTAAATTCCATTTTTTCTGTGTGGGATTCAGTGAAAATAATTTCAAGCAGATGCTAAGGATGAACAAATTGAAATGGAAATGCCAAAAATGTAAATCTGTTAGTCCAAAAAAGGCTGACCAAGCTGAAACTCGTGACGCTACTGACGTGTTAAAATTATTAAATTCAGTCCAAAATGAATTGACTGACATGAGAAAATCCTTTGATGCCTTACTTGAGAAACAAAGAGAAGAATTGATAGATATGAAAAATAAACTACAGATCTGCACTAATAAACTAGATGAATCTAATAAGAAAACTGATATGTGGGAAAAAAATTTCTTGGAACTGAAGACCAAGCAGGAGAAGACTGACATTAAGATGGATAGCTTACAGAAGGAAAACAGAGCCCTGAAAAGTACTATTAACAAACTGGAACAGTCATCCCTAGGAACATCAGTGGAAATACAAGGACTCCCTTTTAGTGATAAGAATGAAATACAACCGATGTTGGTATCACTATTCAAACATATTGAATGTGAAGATATATTGTCCAAACAAACTGAAGATGTATCTGTTACAAACTCCCAAAAGAAAATTATAACTCTGAAATTTAATACAAAGGAAGCTAAGGACAGAGTTCTACTCGGCAAAAGGAAGAAAAGTAACATCACTGCTCTGGACATAGGCTGTAATAATACAAATGGCAATGTCTATATAAACGAAAAATTAACTACTTACAACAAACACCTCCTTTGGTTGGCTAAATCTACAAAAGCATATGGATATAAATTCGTCTGGACAAAATATGGTAATGTCTACATTAAAAGGAGTGAAGATTCAAATGTATTGGCAATCAAAGATGTCTGTGACATTCCTACTCGATAGTAGTGGGAACTCATACAAAAGGAGGTCCAGCGATGTACGATAACCAGGACATGAATATCGCTCAGCCTTACAAGATGATAGAAGACATAAACAGCATATATCGAGAAACAAGCTTTACGCTAATAAACATGAACATAAGAAGCATAAACAAACACTTCGATGAACTGTGCATACTTTTAAATTGCCTTTCTTTTAAACCTGATATAATTGTTTTGACTGAGACTCAAATGCGTACTGAAACTCCGTACAATATTCCGGGATATTCTGTAATAAATACGCCCACCTCCACCCGTTCCGCATATGGGGACTGAAACGGCCCCTTCACAGAACGCTAGTAAGAATGACAAAGAATGCATGGCACGAAGAGTAGCTCTAGAAGCTCCTCTAGACTCGTGGTCTCGGCACAATTGTGCAAAAAATAACAATCAACGTCGGTGAACATAATATTCACAAACATGGATTGTCGCGAGAGTACTTCAAGCCTGTGACTGTAAAACTGGGCATCAGAGAGTTGACCAAGGACACTCTGGAATTTAATTTTTTTTTTTTTTTTATTCAGCAGATAGAAGGGCACTATAGCCATGGCAAAACAATTTGAAGGCTGTAAAGTTCTTCTTAGAGACCACTAAATCCGCATGCCCAATGGGACCTTGAAGAGGCCCACGGACTGCCGCGAGGAGCTCCGTTCTGTTGTAGGACACATTTGGGTGAGAGCATTCCCAGAGGATGTGCTCTGAAGTTTGGTCAGGGTGATGGCATAACTGACATGAGGACGAGTTTACAAGGCGGAATCTATGAAGGTAGCTATTAAAGCTGCCGTGTCCAGAAATCTGGGACGGCCCAAGATTGACGAAGTCTAGTCCTCACATCAGGGAAAAACAAGAATGTTGTTCGTCCCACGGGGCACGAGCTCCATCGAGCCTGCCAAGAGTCCAGCAGAGCTTCCATGGTGATGCTGTTAATGTTTCTGGGGGAAATAGGGCCTTCGGGGGGATGAAGCCGAATCTCACCAATTTCAGAAGACTGTCGTTTCATCAAATGGTAAGAAGCGCCACGCCTCTGAGTTTCCAAGTCCAACGGAGCCAGTCCCGTAAGAAGAGGGAGAGAATCCGTCGCACATGTTCTATAGGCTTTGGATAGGGCCAAGAGTGCGAACCTTTGGCCAGAGAGCAATTTCCTGCGAATGTATTGAAGACTACAAGATTGTGACCAACAACCCGAAGCATAACATGCAATTCCAAGAAAGACTGCATTGTAAAACACCCGTGCTGTGGGGAATTTCAGACCCCAATTGACCCGAGATATATGGGCAACTTTGTAGAAAGCTGTTTTTGCCTTATCAACAGCACTGCTGACGTGCTGATTAAAAGACAGCCCCCTCTCCAGAGTAACTCCAAGACATGTAATGTGACTCTTGAACATAATATTAGTTCCCAAGAACTGAATAGTGGGTTGCCTTTTTAAGGTACCTTTTAGCACAATACCAAATGTCTTTGTTGGAGCAAACGAGAGTTTGTTACATTCACCCCAATCAGAAACCAAAGACAGAGCAAGATCTGCCGAGCGCTCAATGGCCCGACGCGAGTTTCCACGAATAAGGATAGTGGCATCGTCAGCATAAGCATAGATTTCACAATTTTCAGGAAGGGGTAAGTCAAGAAAGTCGTCAAAGAGTATATTCCATAACAGAGGACCAAGAACCGAACCCTGCGGACACCCTATACTCACAGACCGCTCATGTAGCTGTTGTCCACCAGGAGTGACTACGCATCGATTTGAAAAGTAGCTTTTAATAATGGAATATATGTTATTCGGAATTTGACGATTTTTAAGCTTCCAGAGAATTAAGGGCCACCATGCATTATCAAAAGCTCCTGTAATATCAAGACTGATGGCAATTACATATTTTTCATTGGAGACACTTACAAAATCAGTGATTGCATTTATAGCATCAGTGGTTGAGAGTCCTGGACGAAACCCGAATTGACGGAGGGACAAGGGACGTGTGTGCGAAAGGTGGAATTCTATTCTCCGGCAGATAAGATGTTCTAAGATTTTACCAAGTATAGGCAAGAGGGTAATAGGCCTGTACGCCTTTGGATCTGTACTCGGTCTATCGCTACGTTTTGGTATAACTGTCATCAAACCCTTCTTCCAACAATCCGGAAAAATGCCCTCAGTTAAACATTTATTAAATATTTGAGTCAGCTCGTGGCGGGCTAGGATCCAACTTCTTTGTACAATGGCTGAGTCGATACGATCGAAACCCGGTGACTTATTCTTTTTTAGATTTTTGATCAAAATATCAAGTTCCTCAGCAGAAGTTGGGGTTGCAGCTTATATCAAACATCTGTAGACACACATCACACGATGGAATTACAATGTTCTACAGAGATGAAACAATTGTTGATCCTGTGTGCGAAATGCCAAACTTACTGTTCTCTAATTCGATTATCATGAGCTTCACTCATTGTAATGTTAAAAGTTGTATTATTGCCAACTATAGATCTCCATCTTTGTGCGTCAGGAAATATATAAATGAATTTAAAACATATTTAATGCCACTCCTAAAATCAAAAAAATCTTATAATGTTATTTTTGTTGGTGACATTAATATTAATATCTTACATGATAGAGTTCTTGATACCGATGAAAATGCTTATCTCGATGTACTGTATGCAAATGGATTTATTTCTTATATAAATTGTGTAACAAGAATGAATTTTGGTGAACTGGGCTCTTGCTTGGACCATATCATGGTTAAATCGAGAGACTCAGTGATGCCAAAAGCTGCAATACTATCGATCGATATTACTGATCATTATCCAACATTTTACGGACATAATTATTACATGAATAGCAATGTATGTGCCGCAACCAACAATTGTGGAGTTAAAATAGATTCGACAAAACTCTTATCGACTATCGTAGGGGAGTCGTGGTCTAATGTATATTCTCATAACGATCCTAACAAAGCTATAGATACATTCTACCAAATTCTAAATAATTATATGGATCCTTGTAAAATTATCAAATCTGCACCAAAGAGTAAATATAAGAAAATTCAGCCTTGGATAACACGTGGTCTAATAATATCAATACATCATCGGAATAAATTATATACTGAATTTAAAAAGCATGAAAAATTTTGTCGCTTAAACAATCTATTGATTTCTCCCTGGATCAAAGAAAACTTTACTATCTATCGTAATATGCTAAACTTGCTCATAAAAAAATGTAAACAAGATTACTATAATAATGAATTAAATAAGGCAAAAAATGATTCAAAAAAGACATGGGATATAATCAACGAAATAGCTTCCAGGAAGAAAAGACAAATTCACATTATTAATCAAATAGATCACAACAACGAAATTATTTCAGACCAACTTAAAATCTCGGATATTTTTAACAATTATTTCACAAACGTAGCAACTGATCTTCTTGCTACTATGCCAATGCCCAATAACGCCAGTTCTCCAACTTCCTTACTCCCAAGTATGAGAGATAATAATGCAGAGGTACCAAACTTGATTAATTTTAATTCTATTACCGAGAACGATGTTATAATAACAATCAACGAATTAAAATCTAATACAGCTACTGGTCCAGATAATATTAACATAGAAACGATTAAACTAATTAAGCAACATATAGCCTCACCCATTAAATATATTTTTAATCTGTCTTTGGATACAGGAATATTCCCAAACATTCTTAAAACTTCTACCATAATACCAATTCATAAAAGCGGTTCACCCCTTCTAACAAATAACTATAGACCAATTGTACTTATCTCACAAATAGCTAAGATTTTCGAAAAAATTATCAAAAAACAACTCATGAGTTACCTTGAAAAAAATAATAAACTATCCAAAAATCAATTTGGATTTAGACCAAACTTGGGAACAGAAGATGTATTATATAAATTGACAAAGCACGTAAATGAAAATTTAGACATTGGGAAAAAAACATTAACAATATTTTTGGATCTAAGAAAAGCATTTGATACTGTTAATCACAATATGTTAATCAAACGTCTAGCTAAAATTGGTATAGAAGGTAAGTGTCTTTTCCTGATACGGAGCTACTTAAATGAAAGATTTCAAAAAACTAAGGTAGTTAATAACTATAGCTCGCAGCTTAGAGTTCTCCATGGTGTTCCACAAGGTACGGTTCTTGGACCGATCCTGTTCCTAGTTTATATAAATGACCTCTGCAACGCTAATATTCCTGGTGAGATAATTTCATTTGCGGATGATACTCCAATAACCATAAGCGAACATACCTGGCAAGAAACTTTTGTCAAAGCAGATAGGTGTTTAAGAATTGTAAAATCTTGGTTGAATGAAAGTCTATTATCTCTTAATTGTGATAAAACGATGTATATAACATATTCAAATACACAAAGATCAGCGCCTGATGGTAGTGATTCACATACTTTGCGATTCCATAATGTTGGTTGTGATAGCACATGCTATAGATGCTCAGAGGTAAAAGCGGTCAACTCCACGAAATACTTGGGCATTACTATTGACTCTTATTTAAGGTGGGACAAGCATATAGATTATGTATGTAAAAGAATTCGATACTTGGTGTACGTTTTCAAAAGATTGGTTGGTATTGTCAAAACAGATTTAGTCAAAATGACATACTACTGCTTAGTGCAATCGATTTTAACATATGGTATGATGGCTTGGGGTGGAGCATTAAATAATCATATTGCACCTTTGGAAGTTATCCAAAAAATGTTAGTAAAAAAAATCTACCAGAAACCAATTAGATTCTCAACTTCGCAGCTTTTTGAAGATAGCAAACTCTTAGATCTGAGGAAACTCTACATACTCCAATGTCTTAAATTTATCCATAAGAGGCCTCATTTATTCAATCTAAACACACAGAACAGAGTCAGCCAGCGATTAAATAATATGTACAAGGTCCCTAATTATAAAAGGAGAAGGACACAAAGACACGCTGTATTTGTTGCACCTAGAACATTTAATAAATTATCCAACTCTTTAAAGACAATCAAGAATCATAAAACTTTTATCAGACATATAAAATCTTGGCTACTCACAGACCAATGTAATGTGCAAGAGTATTTGTTGTGATTTTGATTTTGATTTTTATTACTCGATTTTTTATTTTTGTTTATTTGTTAATTAATTCATTTATCTTTCAAATTAAATTGTGATTGTTGACTGCTTGTATTATCTGAGTTGATAAATGAATCATACTTTTTGGTTCTTGTCTCCTGACCCTGCTTTTATTATTTTTCTTTTATTTTTATATAAGTATTTTTTTTTCTACTACAGATTTTACTTGCTGGTGTTACAACTCTATTAAAAATTTATTCTGAATTTATTAATATTAATCTACTCCTCCTTATTATAATTTGTATTTATTTGTTTCTTACTTGTTGGGTTTTCAATTTGGTGCACTTATGTCTTTCTTTTTCTCAATATTCTGCTCTTGTGTAAAAGTTCAATGATTTTTTTATATTATTATTATTATTATTTTTTATTTTTTTTAATCATTATTGGAAATTCTCAATTTTAACTAGAAAGTGTAGATTGACTGCGACATGCATATCCTTGTACTTGCCAAGTATTGTTACTATCGACTGCGGGTATAATATTTGGTAGCACCGCTGTCAGTCTGCTGATTCATGTAAACTTATTGATGTTTCGTATATAAATATGTGTATGTATATTTTTCATATATATAATTTGTATACTTTATATTTTTTCACTTGTTTCCTGCCTAAGCAATTTGCTATATTTTATTTTTATAAATAACTAATGTTACTAACGAAATAATTTTGAATATTTTTAATTGGTATACCCACAGACAGGCTATGCCTTGTGGGATTTTTGTGTGTACGGTTGATTTATTATTATAATTGATATTATGTTTATGTATATTGTATGTTAACCGTGTACCAAATCTTAAATAAATAAATAAAAAATAAATAAATCAGATGTTGAAAACTATCGACCTATTTCTAAACTATGTATTTTTAGTAAAATTCTTGAAAAAATTATATACGACCAAATAATCACTGCTCTAAGACCAGCTCTAAACTCGAACCAACATGGATTTATAAAAAACCGATCGACAACCTCTAACCTCATTCCTTTTGTGGAATATCTTCATGACAACATGGACCAAAGAATTCAAGTTGAAGCAATCTACACGGACTAAAGTAAGGCATTCGACAAAGTAATACACTCCACGCTCATTCTCAAACTTCAGCAAATTGGTATCCACGGCGATTTATTGAGATGGATTTCTTCATATATATCAAACCGCAGCCAAGCTGTTGTTGCTAGCGGTTTTAAATCTAATTGGATCCGGGTCACTTCGGGGGTTCCTCAAGGTTCCTTGCTGGGACCACTTATGTTTAATATCTATATCAACGATATCTCTAATTGTTTTACTTTTGCTGAAGTCTCACTTTTAGCAGACGACATGAAGATTTATTGCCCAGTCAAATGTATTGAGGATTGTGAAAAGATTCAAACTGACCTTAATCGTCTCGACCTATATTGCAAACAACACAACCTAAAAATTAACCCTACCAAATGCCACTGCCTAAAATTCACCCGGAACAAGAACATAATAAACTTCAACTATAGTTTAAATAATCAAGCACTACGTAACGTAAAAGAAACTAAAGACCTTGGTATCATCCTTGACTCAAAACTATTATTTGACAAGCACATTTTTTTTTTAATAACATCATTATAAAATAACAAAAAACATTTCATATTAACGTTGGCCTCTCCCACTAGGAATGTCCTGTGTCGGGAGAAGCAAACTTACATATTTAAATTATACAAACATAAAATCACAAAACAAAAACACTCAAAAACATACAACAAAACATACATATATAACACAAATCATCACACACAGGCTGGTGGCAAACAACCCATTAACCCAACACAGCAGCAACAGACCTATTGCTATGTAGGGTGATCACATAAAAAGTACAGGCAGTGTTGCTTAAATTTTGCAGGGTTTTTTACTGATTTCGTCTTCTCTGGCATTCCACTGTACTATAGAAGTATGGTGGGTACCTATAGTGGGAAGATATTGAAACTGCTGATTGGGTTACATTGTGTTTATTGACTGGCCAGTGAGAATGTTAAATGAGAACTGAATAAGGTTTTGATTGGTGGGGGTATATATAGGCTACTTCGTATACCCCCACAGGAGTCCCCCCTGAATAATATACTTGGGGGTTCACATACTTAAATACTACATAATATAGGATAACACAAGAAAAATAATAAAAACTAATGTTCGTATTTTCGGCGAGTGCGGCCCTGGTGAGTAGGTATGATGAAATCTAAGTCCTGGTCTGGTTTCGTTATCTTGAAGTAGTGCATAGTTTGATATCTCATATCACATTATTGTTCAATAATCACACGGTGCTCCGGAATGTCTGATGTCAGCGAAAATGAAACTTGAAACTTCTCTGTAGCAAGAAATCGTATCAACCTTATCTTGCAACGGGGTGGTACCATTACTAAAGACTAGGTATCGAGAAATTTCCTTCGAGCTGCTTGTCCTGTCGATGAGGCGATGTGAACGGTTTCGGGTTGTCGTGTCGATGAGACAAGGGTGAGCGGTTTCGGCTTGTCATGTCGACGAGACACGGATGAGCGGCTTGGGTTTGTCGTGGTGGCGATGAGACGAAAGCGAGCAGCTTGGACTTGTCGTAGAGGCGATGAGACAAGAGCGAGCGGCTTGGGCTTGTCGTAGAGGCGATGAGATGAAAGCGAGCGGCTTCGGCGTGTCGTGATGGCGAGACAGAGGCAAGCAGCTTAGGGTTGTCGTGGTCAAGGGGATCTAGCTTGACGGGATTTAGAAAAGTTCGCAGGCCGGAGTTGCTGGTAACGTGGTAGACGTCACGATGGAGCAGTAGTCACTTCTCTTGGATGGCTTCTCTGGGAGGTCGATGCTGGCAGAAATCATCGAAGGCAAGTTGTCGCTGAAGATTGCTACGTCTATATCCAGAATTGGTACTCGCTGGAGATTGAAGTACCGTTCCTTCACGTAAACAATCTGTGATGATGCATTTCGCGGTTTTGACGTTCTCGTGGGCGTCAGCAGATTATGAGTTCTCACGTCAAAACAAAGTAGGTGTCAGCAGTCTTGAATTCTCACAGCGGTGTTATCGCTTGATGTTTATTTTTGCAAGCTTGCACTGTGATGAACGTGTAGGACGGATTCGTTATCTAGTCCACGGTTCACGAAGGCTCACATTACAAAATTTCTAAACATCAACACTGTTCCCACTATAGGTATATATCACGTCGGGTTCATCAGTTATATAGAAGTATGGTGGGTACCTATAGTGGGAAGATATTGAAACTGCTGATTGGGTTACATTGTGTTTATTGACTGGCCAGTGAGAATGTTAAATGAGAACCTAATAAGGTTTTGATTGGTGGGGGTATATATAGGCTACTTCGTATACCCCCACAGTACAATATAGGTGCCAAATAATTATACGTCTTCCTAGCAAAAATGGTGTTGGTGTGTGGGGGCTGAAAATTTTGGGGAGGTGGATGTGCGAGTGACCCTTGATTGCTGAGTTCGCAATGCATCCAGTTTATTTATATGGAATTTGTAAAGAGCTGTTTTTTTAAATAATTGGTCAACAGTCAACATTCAATTCAACAGTCAATTGTCTGGGTGAAAAGCAAAGCAGTAGAAAATCTATAATTCTTTTTGAACATAACCTTCAGTAGTATTCTCTGTGACACATTTAATATTTCCAGTACAGACTTAGAGCATGCTCCCCAGCACAAAATACCATACGATAAGCTTGACTGTACTAGAGCATGATACACATCCCTAAGCGTATTAATATCTAAAATATTCCTCAATTCTCTAAATATGTATATAAATTTGCGAATCCTACTGGCTAAATCACATATGTGCACATCCCACCTCAGGTATCGATCAATATTAATACCCAGATACTTAATGCTGTGAACATTTTCTAGCTTTTCACATGAGCACTTCTGTACATTTGCACATTCATGTATTACAAGATTATGTATTTTGTCTGGTTGACCAGATATAGTTATACTAAAAGTGACATATTTTGATTTGTCAATGTTCAAAGTGAGCATATTAAGATCAAGCCATCGCTTCACTAATTTAAGCCCTGTGGCAGATTGAGAGAAAACCTCTTCCCATGATGGAGATCGGAAAATCAACACTATCATCTGCAAAAGCAACAACACTACCTGGAATACATATCTTACACAGATCATTTACATAAACCAAGAAAAGAACTGGTCCCAAGACACTTCCCTGTGGAACACCATAATTGATGTGATTACTCTCACTTTTGAATTTATCAAGCATCACTATTTGAGATCTATTGTGTAGATAACTCTGAAACCACTTCAAAGATGTTCCCATCACACCCAAAGCACTAAGTTTTTTTACACAAAAGGCCATGTGATACGGTGTCAAACGCCTTTGCCAAGTCCATAAACACCTTCAGGCATTTATCTCCTGAATCCAGTGCTGCCGTCACTCCGTTCACAAGTCTAAGTAGAGCATCAGTGGTTCCCATCTTTTCTCTAAATCCAAATTGATTTGTTGACAGAATCTTTTTATTCTCGAGATAGTTGATTAGTCGAATTTTGGAAACTTTTTCGATTATTTTGGAGAAATTATTCAATAATGAGATTGGTCTATAGTTGTTAACATCCTTTTTACTACCTTTTTTATAAATAGGAATGACTTTGGAAAGGTGCCCGTTCTAAAACTTGTGTTTATTATGTGTACAATGGGAGTAGTGACATTTTTTATACAATGTTTAAAAACTGTGGTCCTTATATCATCAATACCCGTAGAAAAGCTTGTATTTAAAGACTTAATAATTTTCATTATCTCAGATGTTGTTGTTGGAGTAAAGGTGAAGTCAGATGTAGTCTTATTTTCCGATTTAAATGTATGTATGCAATCTTCTTCCCTTGTATTTTGCTTTGTCATTAATTTATGAACATAATTCTTACCAACATTTGTGAAAAAATCATTTATGTGGTTCGTTATCAAGGAGGGATGTTCATTAATATTCACATCCAAGTTGTTAATATTTAGTACTTGCAGTGGAGTTGGGCCTGATTGCATTCCGGCTGCTTCCTTAATAATTTTCCACCTTTGTTTTTGATCCTCCTTTATATTATTTAGTTTGGATTTATAGTAGTTTTGCCTTGTTGTTTTAAGAGTAGTGGTACACCAGTTTCTATATCTCTTGTAGTATGCATGTAATGAATCATTGTTTGGATTTCTCTTGCACTGAAAATGCATTCGATATCGTTTTATTATACATTTTATTAGGGAATCAGTTATCCATGGTTTTAAGCATTTTTTTTTGTGGAGTCGCTTCACCATTAAGCAATCTGCAATATGTCTTTGTAAACTCACAATAAAATTAGCAGTGGCTTCGTTTACATCGTTACAAGAAAATACCTCCGACCATGTTTCCTTGAAAAACTCAGAGAAGTGGAAAACTCAGGAAGAGGCCTTTATCCAGCAGTGGAGTGAAAGGGGCTGAAAGAAGAAGAAGAAGATGTTTCCTTACTCAGATTATCATCCAAGTCTATGAAGTTAATGATTTTTTTCTGTATCGTACTTACTCTAGAAACCTCACCCTTCAACGAATCACTCTTCAGGATAATAGCGTAGTGGTCAGTAATTGCAGTTTGAAATATCATGGAAGAAAATTTCATTTTGGATCGTGTCATAATGTGATCAATACAAGATTCAGAATTTTGTGATTCTCTTGTTACTCCATTTATCATGGGTCTAAGTCCATGAGATGCTATGAGTGATGAATATTTCATTACACTTGGGCTATACTTGTCTAATATATCAATGTTGAAATCACCTGTCAATATTAAGTTTTTCACCTGCACATTTTTATTTAACACATTTTCTAATGCTTCCAAAAATGGTTCGATTGAATGTTGTGAAGGTGATCTGTATAGTGCAATTAATGTTGTTGAATCATGCATATCGATCTGTAGACAACCTGAACCAGTAATCTCGATCTCCTTAACTGTAGCGGCTATTGAGTCTCCAATATACACCACCACACCATCACTCTGGAGAATATTTTTTGATGTATTATATGTTGTGTATCCTTCAATAGGTTTAGATATGAAATTGTTACCAATCCAAGCTTCAGTAAACACTATGACATCAAATCTATGGTTCATTGCTTTTAATAACACCAGTGTTTCTTCTAGATTCTTACCAATACTACGGATGTTCATACAAAAAAAAAAAAAAAAGTGGGTGTTCATCAAAAATTCCTTACATACAGTCATATTTTGTGTCATATATTGACTTTTATTAAATTCAAAGTCTAAATCAGTTTCAGATAGTTCCATATTCAGGATGTAAAAGGTGTACAGGTAATTAACAGCATATCTAAATTAACAACATTAGATCTTCCACCTGTTTTATGAAATTTATCTTTGCTCCTGATTCTCGTCTCACCATTATTTTACCTTCTTTGAACCAGACAAATTTTATACCCTTTTCTTTCGCTACTTGCTTCGTCTTCCAGAGCAGTTCCTTATAATATGGAGAAATAACTTCTCCAATATAGATGTTTGCCATTTCTTTAGCCTTTGCTCTATTTTCTAAAAATCATAGACGAGTGCGATCACTATGAAATTTAATGTAAAGTCTATTTGAAGTTTTTACCTTCATATTGCTTCGGTTAGGTACCCTACGGGCTAAATTAATGTCATCAGGTTGAATATTTATACCCAACTCTTTACCAACTCTGATTGCTGTTTCAACAGGAGGTTCTCCTATAATTTCATCCAGTTCTGCTATTTCGATACAGTTAATACTAATTTGATGTTGTTCTAATTCTGCTATTTTTAACTC
Organism: Molanna angustata; assembly: GCA_963576475.1. Classification (NCBI taxonomy): domain Eukaryota; kingdom Metazoa; phylum Arthropoda; class Insecta; order Trichoptera; family Molannidae; genus Molanna; species Molanna angustata. The sequence goes on along the minus strand of OY754988.1, from coordinate 21,049,132 downwards.
TAAGTATTTCATTCTTTTATCCTTCTTTTCATTTTCTTCCCTCATAACTTTAACTTCATTTTGAAGAGCCAAGGTTTCATCAAATTTTACTCTCATTTCATCAAATTTTTCACTTATGAACTCCGCACTGCGCTTTATTTCCCTAGATTCCTCTTCATATTTCCTAAATATATCCTTCTTCAATTCACCCATCTTTTTGTCAACATAATTAAATATTGTCTCCATTATTTTATCATTTGGCGAGGGTGGGGTAACGTCCTCTTTTATGACAGGTCGAGTGCCCTGTTTCTGTGGCATGTTGTCACTCTTAATGATATAGTTTATCTTTCAAGAGAACTGGTAAAATGCCAACCCACTGTTAATGTTTGTTAGAAGGTTTTAAAATTGTACTTCAAAGTCCACATAAAAGTTGAATAGGACCTAATTTCTTTTTTTACACACTAGTTCACACTATATAAATGAATATTTTAACTATTTCACAATAAATACACTAAGATATATCACTATTAAGTATTTTATTCATAGGAGCTTTTTAACAAATTACTACTAGTTTGACAGAGTATTGTTGTATGATGATTATTACACATTGACATGACATTGATTACATTGTATCAAAAGCATCTAGGATCCTCGGCTTTATCCTCCGTACATGCAAGCATTTTAACAATATTTTAACATTGAAAACATTATACTTTACATATGTGCGCAGCATTCTGGAATATTCTTCACAAGTCTGGAATCCTAAGTACTCTACCTACATACATAGAATAGAAAAAAATCAGAATAGATTCCTAAAGTACCTCGATTTTCGTTCCTTCCGAACTCATCTTAGCTACTCTGATTCTGCTGAGTTCTTTAAACTTAGCACATTGGAAGACCGCAGAAATATTTCCGACGCCGTCTACTTATATAAAATCGCCAACTCCATCGTGGATTGCTCGGAACGGCTTGAACGATTAGCTCTTCGAGTTCCCATCCGAGCTACCCGATCCCACCACTCATTACACCTGCCTCACTGTAACACAAGCGCTAAACAACATGCATTCATGTATCGAGCATCACACTTCTTCAATGAGCACTTAAACGAATTTGACTTATTCAACTCTTCAATAACTAATATCAAATCAAAACTTCTCTTACAATAATTATTCATATAAACTAATCCCTCTCCTTCTGTACTCCCTCTCTTCCCTCCCTATTCCCTCTTAACCCCCTCCTACCTCAATAATACTTACTTCCTACTTCTTACATAATATAATATTACCTGTATACTTGTGGAAACATGTTATTGGCATAGTTGTTATTATTTTATTGTTAATCCCTTATATTGTATTAAGCTGTTTGTTTCCCGAATATAAATAAATAAATAAATACGCAAATTAATCTATAAAAACCACGTCGACTGCGCAGAACGCAATTTTAGGATTTTCATTTGCATAGTAACAAACCATCCACTTGTCTTTTTTATTAACAATAACATCTCAATAGAGACGAATTTGGGATATTATAGAAGAACCAGGAACTCAGGCACCTACAGGGCTGACGACCTATCATCGGCTGGTTTACGTGATCACTTTATGCGCAATTATGCCTTTATTGAGTTCCCTTATCAATGTAATTTTTGAAAGTTCTATATATTTGAATAATGTGTTAACATTTCACCTGAATAATACGGAACTATACTATTGCCATCTATGAGGTAACGAAGAAACCTTTTTGTAACGTCATCTATTGAGAAGTTGATTTTATTTGTAAACACGTCATATCATTTACAAGGACTATTGCTTTCATTGTTATGACTATCGCCATCGACAGTTGGATCTCATGTGTTACATGCAACGAGTTAGTGTGTTCTATGCATGCAACTAGTTATACTTGACATGTCGATTATCCAAAATATTATATGCTTTCCATCCTAAGAGTACTAATATGTACCTACTCTTACATATGTACTCTTAGTTTCCATCCCTATTGACATACCATAGAAGCTGAAATGCATAGATACATACGTCAAATATTAAACGTCAAAAATCGTATTTCCCATCGAAACAATACGAACGGGTTCGGAACTTTATAAAAAATATTTGTTGATAAAAATACTCTCCAGAGTGCATTATTTTTATTGTTGTTTTGGTGTTTATGTATTATTGAGAAGTTTATTAGCAAAATGAGTAATATATGGACAAATTTACAAGTGTCAATTTTGATCGAACTATTCAAACAAAACTCTGTATTGTATGACAAAACAAATCGCTTTTGCTGCAACAAGACAAAGAGGAGAGATGCCTTAAATCACATTGTTAAAAATATTCAATTTGTTCGTCCTGCGACGACTTTCGAAGATGTCAAATTGAAATTAATAAAAATGCTGTCAGTGTATAACAAAGAATGTTTGAAAATAAAAAAAATGAAAAAAGGAGACACAGTTCATATTTACAAACCAAATATTTTCTGGTTCGAGAAATTAAGAGAGTTTGTTCATGTTCAAAATATGCCTCCGATTGAATTTGTTTCTCCAAAAGCAAAAGAGGTGTGCTTTTTGTTCTTTTTTTTTTTAGCCATTTTGGTCTCCTGACAAATTGATTACCTATTGAAATTTGAAATGACAATGTATGCATATTATTTCAGTCTATCCAAATCAGATCAAAAGTGTTTAAATGATGGTGAAGATAAATCAGCGTACCAAACTGTTAAGTTATATTTGAATTAATGAATTAGAGATTATTTTCTTGGTAAAATTCAAGTATAAATAATTTTTATTTTAATTTGGGTATTAATAAAGAAAAATATATCATTACTTTTAATAATTTTCTGTATAAATTTTTGTACAAAAATAATGGCATACCCCGATTTTCAACGATTATCTTATATTTTTAATAATATATAAGGCATAGTTCAACATCTTCTTTTTTCTTCTTCCTGGCCCCCTCCCAACTTATCGTCGATGAAGACTGTTGGGGTCAGTTCTCCTCGTCCTCAAGCTGTAAACTCTTCGGTTCTGGGCCGCCTCCAATGTCAATTCTTGTTTCATCAATTGTGAACTCCTTTGTGCCATCCATGTATTTTTTGGTCTTCCCCTATTCGTTGATCGGGGGATGTCTACGGCCATAGCCTGGTTCACAATGTGATCCTCGGGTCTTCTTAATATGTGACCATACCATCTCAATTGTCTTTCTTCTAATTTGTTGTTAAGCCTGTCACTCCTAAGCTTCCGCGAATGTATGAACTTTTTATTTTGTCTTTTAGAGACAACCCCGCTGACCATCTTAGCATACGCATCTCGGTGGTTTCCATTTGCCTATGGAAGGTGTTGTACATCGTCCAACATTCGGAGCCATACAGTAGCGCAGGTCTGACAATTGTCTGATATAAGGCATAGTTCAACATATTTTTTTTTAAATCAAAGAAGACAAAAATATCTAGAAAATATGATATGACGTTGCATTAATGCTTCAGGTTTAGTAAATAAACCTAAAAAACATTTTATTTTCCATTCAATGAAATAAAAGTTTTTTTGGTTTATTAACTTAATCTGATTTATTTATTTTATTTTATTTTACCAAGGACAGCACACAGTACATGCATACAATTATTAAAATTAAATAAATAAAAATACAAAAATAACATGTACCTCTTACGTACTATACCTAATATCAAAATAATACAACAAAAAAAGTGTGAATTAGTGGGGTGCGCGCATGAGAGAAGAGTGTGTGTGAAAGAGATATCTAGAAAGAGTGTGAGTGTGTGGGTGTGTATGTGTATATGTGTGTGTGTGAGAGAGGTTTTGCATGTGTGTGTAGATGAACATATAATCTGATCCATTAATGCAACGTTACATAATATTTTTCTAGATATTTTGATCTTCTTTAATTTATAAAAAAATATAATCCTCTATACCTTATAGTTTTTTGAAATTTAAGATAAATGTCAAAAATCGGGGTATGCTTATTATTTTCCTACAAGAATATATACAGAACATAATTAAAACATTAAGTTATATTTTTCCTTATTAATATCAAAATGAATTAGATTATTTTTTTCAAAATGATTCCTTTGTAGTAATGATGCAAAATCAAATCAAATGAAAAAATAGGTACGTTGGCAGCAATCACCCTCTTAATCACTAAAATAATTAGGTTTATAAAACATTCAATCATACCATGCCTCTGCTATTTGGGTATTATAATGACAATTATTGAAGCGACAGTGATACACAATCACGCCATAGTCATAATTGTTGCCTGAAAGTGTTCTGAGCTCCACTTATGACAGAGGGCAATTTATTCCACTTTGCCCGTTCAAATTTATTTTAGGATTCATCTTACATTCACCATCATTGTTTTTGATAAGTCTATTTTTTTACAGGTTCTTCCGGAGACATACCATTTGCATGTACCACAAATTGAAAAAACGAATAAAACAACAACCAACAAAAGCATCTGCAAAAAAAAAGAAGATGATATTGACATATTTGTGAGATATATTGCAACAGAATTGAGAACAGTAACTAGTAAATTATTGTTGCAGAATGTGAAACAACGCATCATTGGTGCAATCTCACATGGAATTAAAACAGATACTAATACTATAGACATAGAAAGAAAACCTACAATTAGGAAACAAATACTAGACAATGGTTAAAATAGTCTAACTTACTTGAATTGAAACCCCATTCATAAATACATAAACAGTGTTATTTATAAAAATAAATTTGGTTCAATTGAACCCGTCTTAAAAGTCTTATTCTGAAATTCAAATATTCTCATATAAAAATAAATAATTCTTGTATAAGAATATTTGAATTTCAGAATAAAACTTTGAACCGGGTTCAATTGAACCAAATTTATTTTTATAAATAACACCGATGAGTTATATAAAATAAAAAATATATTATATAAAATATATTTAAAAAAAAAATCATTTAATTTTTATTATTTTTTTTTTTACATAACACAATAATTTTATTTTAATTAATTTTTCCTTCTCCCTTCCTTTTTCCTTTCCCGTCATGGGCAAATGTGTGAAATATATGATTATGTTATAATTTTAAGTATATTTAATTTAATTTTTTTGTTGTATTGTAGGTACATACATACTTCTCAGATTATTTAATGTACATAAATTATGGACAAAAGTAATTGGTCTGCCCTTTTTTCATTTCATAATGTATTTTCTCTGTTTAAGACTGTATTTGTCCCAAAGAAATGGTAAATTGTGTTTTTCTTTCCCAATTTTTAAAATCTCAATTTATAAAGCGAGTAGTGACATCTATCGATAAACTTAAAAACAAATTTAATGTCGTTTTAATACACGCAAACAATGCTAGTCAGCATTGATACAAACCATCGACAAATCTCTCTGAAAGTCTCAAAAAGCTTCTAAAATTTATCCATAGATGTACCTATAATTAACTTTTTGTATCTAAAAATTTATATTGCTAGAAACCAGTGAACGAAATTGAATCCAGAAAATTTGAGATGACTTCGTTGTTAGACAAAGTGGTTAGAATAAGGTAAGTACCATCAGAGATCTAAGATATATCCGGAAAGTAAGATCGCCTAGAAATTGTCACTATCAAAAGAATCCCTCAACGTCATCCTTGATTCAATGTAACTGTTCATATGATTAATATAATATCTTTATCTTATATATTATATTGTCGAGTCCTACATAATATAACATAAGGAAAATTATTAATAAATTGATAGGACTCTCAAGAGAAACGATGATATTATATAGATTGCAGCTAAATATTAAGATAGGTGACACCAAAGAGACCATTCAAAGATTTCTCAGAAAGTGCTTGGAAGATTCGTAGATATGTCATAAAACAAGTGTTAATGAACCCACCGATACGCAAAAGAAAAAAATCATAATGTAATATGTCGACAATGCTTGTGCTTGAATAAATGTGTTTACAACTGAAACAAGAGGGGCGTTGGGTAATGAAAATAAAAGGAATGGATAAAATATATTATATTTTAAGAAAAATAAAGGGAGGATGAAGGATTTATCTTACGCCCCACATCGTCCCACCCTCACCAAAATAAATACACTTGGTTTTTTATCAGTTTAGTCCTTTATACTTTTTTATATTTTTATACCTTATTCAGAATTTATGTAGCAAAAATTTATTGCGTAATTTTTGTAACGCTACGTCCTACGTAGGCGATTCAAAGCGTACGCGATTGCGAAGCGATGCGGTGCGGATACAAGCGAATTCAATGCGATACGGGGCGACGCGGCGGCTCTGTCCTACGTGTGCGCGAATCGTTCCCTCTGCCGCCATCTACTGTCATGGATGTACGTATATAAAATACTCAAGAAGTATGTACAGCAGAGAAGTGAAACTAATATTGCGTAGTTAGAGAGGCATATTTATGGGGGATATCACAATTTGTATGAAGAATTACGTGATCTTGAATTAATAAATGAGACTGAATTTACATCTTTCCGGGAAACATATCAAAATTTGACATTCGTGCAAGCGAGAGAAAACTTTGTGTGTTTTGAACAACGTCCTAGTGTAAAATAGCAATAATAAATAAATGTGTTTACTTGTAGTCCCATTTATTTTTGCCAAATCCTAAAATTCACGGTTCGATAAAAATAATTCTTTTGTCTCATAATATGGGACGTTCATGGACAGAAATTAAAATTTCTGTTTCTGACATGTCAAAAAACAATGGCGCCGCTATCAATTCGCGCGAAAATATCAAACCAACTGATCGCGTTCGCTTCGTATCGCGCCGCGCTGCATCGAAACCAACTCGCGGTCGGTAACGTAGGACACTTCCATAGTTACCGACTGTTTGTTATTTTCGTGCCGCGCCGCGCCGCTTCGCATTCGCTTTGAATCGCCTACGTAGGACGTCGCGTTAGTATTACCTCAGAACCGGCCTCGCATAGTGAGGTAAAATATTCCAATGCAATATTTAAGCTTACTTACTTATAATGTATTAATTAAATCTAAATAAATTAAATTAATATATACCTACATAATCCATAGTAATTTTTTTACTCTCCACTACCAACTATGGAATAGTGGAGAGTCATGATTTCACAATTTTTAAGCATATTTTTTTTACATCAATTTCTCAATGGGTATCATGTAGAGAGTGTATACTTTGAGTTTCATCGTGATGTTTTTGTGTGTATGCCGTACACAAATTGGAAAATTTGTGTCCTCTGTACAGCCCAAACCAAATGACTGATGAACTTCATATTGATACCATATGTGTGAAGTACATAAACTTAGAGCTGATTAGTTTTCCATAGACAACGGTTAATTATTTCTCTATGATTTCATCTGTTAAAACTTTTAAAATGCTCTCACGACCTGGAAATTAGAAATATTTTCATTTTATTTGAATTATTTATGCAAAAAAAGAATTTCACAAAACTGCATTCAGAGTTTGCCAACCTTAAAAGAAAAATATAATATCCTTTCAATAATTATGTTTCTATTAATCGGTATTTTGTATGAAAAATATATAGGAGAATTTTTATGTTTAGCAATGTTTAGTTATTTGATTTCATATTGATATTAGAATGTAATATTAGCAGGGAAGCTTCATTGTGTAGTGGAGAGTTTAGCGTTGGCCACAACCTACTCGTTTTATTTATATTTCATTTTACTCCATCTCAACAACTATTTCTCAATTGCTTAAACACATCACACATATCAAAGCCATTTACAGAGATATCTTAAATTATTTTAAAATAATGGTGAAAAAGTAAATTTAGTAGGTAGATATTCAATATACTTAAAAATTGTAATAATTTTGCCATTACAGTCGCCACAACACGGTGATAGGTACTTAGTATGCTTAGGTTTTTTATTTGTCCTTTGGTCTCTATACTTTTAACGCATTGTTGTCTATCTCCACACCTGCGGGCGCAGGCGACCACTTATGAAAACATTGCAAGGAAAAAAAGTTAAACGGTATAATATGGTGAACAGATAATAGAGAAAAAAAGTTTTATGTCAGCTGAGAAAGGCTCTAAAGCGAGTGGGAATGGTAAGGTGGCAAAATTCTTGTAGTTTTTTGCCCAACTATTTGCAACTTTTGAAAGATTTTACAAGAGACAGCATTCATTGAATCCTTTTCAATTTTTCTGTTGTGACTAATAAGTATCATGAAGGGCCTCAATTTTTATATGATTGTTTAATGTCAGCTAAACTTTATAACTGAACAAGACTTTAGAAATAAAAAAAATAGGTATTTTGACACTAGCGTCAAAATGAAAGGCATTCGAAATATCATATTATATATTTTTTTGACATTAGCGTCAAAATGAAAGGCATTCGAAACATCATATTATAATTTTTTATACTCTTTTTATTACTTTCGGGCTACTAACAGGTAGGTACTATTTCAAATATTAATTTGACACGCACACAATACTAACATTCTGGAGACGTATGTAAGTTGCCACATTCTGGAGCCATACGATATTAATCGTCTCACAGATCTAGACTGAAAACACAATTAAAAATTGTGTCTCCACCGGAAATCGAACCCGGGACCTTTGGATCAGCAGTCAGATACCTAATAAACTGAGCCACGTAGACCGACTTTGTGCATAATACGCTCTGTTTCCATACTGTTCAATAGTTTCAAACGCCCTGTAAAAAATTAACGCGAAGGCCTTTTCAACAGTGTTTCATTTTTATAATGGAATTCTTAATAGTCAACGCTGCCAGGGTGAATAAAATAAAAAGTGCAACTTCAATCGTTTTTAAACAGTTCAAAAATCAAACTGTTCAAATTCTTCAACGCTCTGTTTACAAACTATTTAAAAAATCATTTGATAAGAGCCAAAATGATCACCCTGTAAAAAACAAAAATACATACATATGTGGAACTAGAATCAATTTATTTGATTTTAAAAACCATAAGAACGAGTTCCACAATATTTCTTCAAATGTTTTATTTACACTGTGTTCAAACGCTATTATTACAAACTGTTCAAAACCTCCAAACGCTCTGTTGACAAACTGTTCAAATACTCCAATCGCCCTGTTGACAAACTGTTCAAAAACTCCAGACGCCCTTGTTGACAAACTATTCAAAAACTCCGAACGCCCCGTTGGCAAATTGTTCAAAAACTCCAACGCCCTGTTGACAAAATGTTCAAATACTTCAATAGCCCTGTTGACCAACTGTTCAAAAATTTCTAAAGCTATAATTTTAAAGTGTTCCAAAAACTTCAAATGCTAACTGTTCGAAATTTTAATCGCACTATTTTGAAACCTTCAAACGCTCTATTAAAAAATTATTTAACAGCTTCAAACACGTTACAAATTGTTATTTCTAACGCTATACCTACTTTTATACTGTTCATATACTTCAAACGCTAGCTGAAATTTAATCGCGCTGTTTTCAAACTGTTCAAAACTTTCAAACGCTCTATTAAAAAACACGTTTACAATACTTTGAAAATTTCAAAGTATTTTTTTTATACCAAACAAAACGTACCTATAATAACAACACTGGAATTTCAGACTGTTTATTATCTTTCATGGCATTATGAGCCGTGCGAGGTTTGACTTATTTGTATCGCTTTGGCTATATTCCCTTGTTTTAGGGGTGTGTGTAGAAAGAGGGTTTGATGTACCCCATCCCATGTGATATTGACGGGTTTGCAACAGAGAGGGATGCGCGCGCATACATACCTTCCCTTCTAGCCAGCATCCTCATCTCTCCCAAATTTTATTTTCTCATCAGGACCGGCTCCATACAATCCTACATGAGATCACGCCGAACCGAATACCACATTTTTCTATCTTGACACGCATGCATCATCTCATATATATTCGTCTGCTGTTCGACATTCTCATATTTAATTTTTTAACTCCTTATAGCTAACCAGCTTAAGAGTATCAGCAAGTGACTGATACTAGTACGGGTGTGCATAACCTTATAAAAAGAAGCACTACATGCGTGTTAACCCACACACCATTCTCGTCTTACCCAAAAAGGCAATAACCAGAATGGGTAGAAAACCTATTTGCTGAAGTAGGTATGTGAGATGTAAGATTTCATTTAAGGACGAATTGTTATTTTTTATACAATACGCCATTTTTATTTAAATAAACATAAAATAAATTATCTCTTTTTTAACAGATTCCTTATAACAAGCATTGGAGATTCACTAATAATCTAATATTGTTTCTGGTGTTACAAAAATAATAATAAATAAATAAATAAAAACGAGTGGGTTGCGGCCAACACTAAACTCTGCACACCATAGTAAGCGTTCATTCTTTTCTTCTTGAAAGGTTAATAATCTCTAAATGCATTTTTATGAAGTACATTGCTATTAGATTCTTAAAAAATATCATTCATTCATACCATCACGGCATATCCCACAATGTGGGGTAACCAGCGAAAGGTGTGCGGGTGTGCATTGCGTTATAAAAGGGAGCACAACATATCTGTGTATACCCACACACCAGTGTCGTCTCACCTAAAAAGGCACTATATTCAGAATGGGTGGTGAACCTCATTGCTGGACTATGTGAGATGTTATTGTTGCCTGTTGTATTTTCGATTACCCGGCTCTTACGGGACACTCGAAAACAATAATAGAAAAGAGTGGAAGCACTATTCTAAGCCGTAGCCTCACAGCTAAATATAAAATTCCCAAAGGACAAAAGTTTTCACAATACACCATACACACAAAAACATTGTCACGAAACTCATAGTATGTATTTTCTACATGATACCTGTTGAGAAATTTTAGTTAAAATTGCATTACTAGCAAGATGAGCATATATGAGACAGTGTATCAATGTTGATGAGGCGATGTATGTGTCAAGATAGAAGAATGCGGTGTTCGGTTCTCACTGCCTACCCCTTGAGGAAGATAGAAGTGGAGAGCAAAAAATACACTTGTCTATAGAGACACATACAATATCAATATGAAGTAGATCACTTAATTTTCCCTTATAGAAGCCATTTTATTCTGTTATATATATGGTAAACCATATTGTATATAACAGAAGTAAAATAGTGAAATAAAATGTTCTGATATGGTAAACCATAGATTTTTTTCTTTAAATTTTAACAATCCTTGAATGCATTTTTGATGAGTATATTTTTGTTGTATCAAAATTTCAAACAGTATAAAAATACCTCGATTTTATAGACCGTGAGAGCATTTTGAAAATTTTATAAGACTTTATTTGTCCCTTAATTATCGACGAAGTTTTTATTTGGTAGAATTCCATTATAAGTTATATCTATAATTAAAAGTAAAGACTTTTTGATTCTACATTAATTTTTTATTCTGCGCAATACGCCTATTTCGCCTTGTTAGGGCATTAAGCTAGTTAATGCCCGTGTGGCGAGGATGTACCTCCCCATCTTCGATGTCATCTCGCTCGGACGATCTCGCATCTCACGAAGATTGCCGAAGACGACCGAGAGACAGCGCATCGTATTTCGATCGATCGACGAGGCGAATCGCCATTCGCTCGTCAGCCCAGCGTTCAAGCACAGTGTTCAATAAATATAATATTTTAACCCGACCCTAGTATCGCGGATCAATTTGAATTAAATTTGTTAACTGTTTTAATCTGAAAATATAATTAATCTGAGTAAGTTTTCTTTTATTATGAAACCTATCATCATTCTATTATTTCAATTATAGATAAATAGCTGAGTAAAACAATTGCAATATCTAAAAATAGTTGTATGTGTTTTGGGAGATGAATTTAGAACACGCAATAAACTCGCAACCTTTTCTAATTTCTTATTAATAATCTTATTAAATATATAACTTCCTCCCAACGCACGTACCGCTAAACCCTAACAAGGCGAAATAGGCCTATCGCGCAGAATAAAAAAATAATGTAGAATCAAAAAGTCTTTACTTTTAATTATAGATAAAACTTATATTTGTCCCCTTGAATAAAATAAATAAATATACGACTTCTCGTATATATATTAATTTATATAATTACAAACACACTTCAATATATAAAATAAGTGAACTCTATGATGACAGCCGTAAGAATAAAGATGGCTGTCGACAAACATATATTTCTTGTATAGTCACAGTCACTCATGCTGTCTCGCTTGCACTCACACTTTCACATATCTCACATCCCAATTTTGAATTTAAAAAATTAAATCTGAAAATTGAAAACCCTTGTCTTGTGGCACCCTGGTACCTGCCCTGTGTCTGTAATATCTCCCTGCATCGATTGATACGGGCAGACAGTAGTACAATGTACAGCAGCCACGGATGGACTGGTGTGAGGAGTGTGGGGGAGGTAGAGAATATTATTTCTCCCTTCAGATGACCGTGTGTATGTCAAGGTAGAGAGACCTGAGGGTTATACCCGCACATCAACCTTGTTCATATTATGTCTACCCACCATATTACCCTATACTTATCTACAGATTTAAAATAAATTTCATGTCTGTTATTTTTTTATAAATATCTGATGGAATTTGAGTTTTACATATTATTTTCCCAGCACAATAGAATATACGTTTTATAAGCAAAAAAATATATATGGAATATACGTTTTATAAGCAAAAGTTCTTCTTATTTCTGAGTTTCACAAATGATTTTCCCAGCACAATATAATATACATACGTTTTGTAAGTAAAAATTTACTTAGATTTAACTTTTTGATCGTCAGTTCTTGATGGAATTCCATTTAAATTAATTTATATTTTTAATAAATAAAAATAAAAACACTTGTTTAAAATTAATTCCACTATTTATTTGAGGACTACAACCTACGACCGGTTTCGTGCTAAGCACATTTTCAAGTCTACTTGAAATTTAATTTACAATAAGAGGGTGACTGCTGCCAACGTACCTATTTTTTCAATTTGATATACCATCATTATTACTAAACGAATCATTTTGAAAAAAATAACCTAGTTAGTTAAGATATTAATAAAGAGAAATACATATATCTTAACTTTTTAATATTATTATGTACCTATATATTCTTCTAAGAAAATAATAAGCATACCCCGATTTTAGACATTTATCTTAAATTTCTAAAAAAAATATAAGGTATAGAGCAATATATTTTTTCATAAATTAAAGAAGAATAAAATATCTGGAAAAGTATGATGTGACGTTGCATTAACGCATCAGGTTAAGTAAATAAACCAAAAAAACTTTTATTTCGCAATGGCGCGAATGGAAAATAAATGTTTTTTAGGTTTATTTACTAAACCTGAAGCATTAATGCAACGTCACATCATATTTTTCTAGATATTTTTGTCTTCTTTAATTTAAAAGATAATATATTACTCTACGCCTAATAGTTTATTAAAAATATAAGATAAACGTTGAAAATCGTGGTATGCCATTATTTTTTTACAAGAATTTATACCGAACATTATCAAAAAGTTAAGATATATTTTTCTTTATTAATACCCAAACTATCTAAATTATTTTTTTCAAAACGATTTGATAAGAAATAATGATGGTGTATCAAATTGAAAAATAGGTACGTTGGCAGCAGTCCCCCCATAAGTTCTTGTTTTTTTTTTACAGATGCTAACTTACTTATTTTTGCAGACGTCTCTAACCACTGCTGGACACTTTTCTGTCCTAGGATTCTGCATCCAGTCACCAGCAACCTTCTTCATATCGTAGGACCATCGGCATCGCGTAGGCGGTCTTCCTCTACTTCTCTCGTCCTCGCGAGGATTGCAAAAATATACTTTGTGAAAAATGTCCCACCCATGACCACTTCAGCTTTGCTACTCTACCGAATAAGTGTCATAACTTCTTATCTTCTTGGTATTTCTAAATTTCTTACTCTATCAATCTGAGATTCAACTTAGCTATACAAGAAACTATTAAAGATAACTTTCTTGAAACCTCGAATGAATTTGAATGATTATAAAATCATTCAACTATTGGTTCCTCGGGTCAGATGGCATTTATAAGTAGAATTACCTATTTCTCGTGGTAAAAGTTATTGTAATGAATCAAATGTGCCTAATAGTAATTCTTGCTAAGGTTTATTCTTTTTTTTCTATTATTATTTAAACCATACGAACATATTCATACAAACAAATATTACAACTGTTCCAAGTCACCCATCTTGATCCTTCCCCCCTCATCTCCATGTAACTGCTATGTTCCCTTCTTAACACCACCAAACTAGTACTTGCTCGCACACGGCCATGAGCGGATGTCAATTCAGACTACGTTGAGGTTGTCTAATCCATTTCTTAATATTCGTTATCTACCTTCCATTTCTTCCTGTCAGTTATTTCTTATCGCTGTAAATAATGCGTCGTGACAAAGTGCAATTATTTACATAAATAATCAAACGTGGAGGCTTCGACTTTGTGGAAATTCATATTTAATCAATTATTTAAATTAAACACAAAACTTTACTTTGTTTATTTCCACTTGTTTATTTATTTGTTCACAACATGTTTCGGGAACGTCCGTTCCCTTCTTCAGGTGAGTGAAAACTGAATATGTGTCGTGTGAGTGCGGTGTATGGAAAGTGGTGTTGTAGAGGCGGGTGTAGAGGTGGGGTTGGTACAGTGGGCTAGGGGGAACATTTGGAGAAGGGGTGAGGAGGAAGGTTGTACTAGATTATTAATGATGTTTTTCTGGGTATTTTGGGCTTTTTTTATTTCAAGAGTTTCTAAATTATTTTGTTTTAGTCCGTAAGTCTGTTTATGTAAAATGTTAACCTTTGTATTGTTGAAGTTTTTATTTTCTATTATGTGGTTGGCGTATTCAGAAAAATTGTACCGTTAAACAAAGAAGACTTCCAAACTGAACTAATAATACAAACAATAGCAGTCAATAATGGCTATAACATAGACACAATTCAAAAAATATTGAACAAAAAAATCCAAGCAAACTTATGTATGTCATATTTTTATGTATCTTACCGCACAGTGTAAACAAATAAAATTAATATATGTTAAAAATCAGTAAGCACTCAAAATTCAGAAGACGAAATAGGTCAAAAAAGGGAAAGAAGTTGCAACATGTCAGGAATCAGCTAAAAGCAAATCAGCTTTTTTCATTGCTAAAAAATATATATAAGTAATAGGTACATTCCCTTTGGATGAATAAATTTTGGACATTATAAGTTATTCAGGTAGGCAGTCTTAAAGTAAGAGTTGTTCTAGTAGTATTACGAGAGGGACAATTAATGGGAAGACTCCCATCAAGAGACTCCAAGAGAGTCAACGGCGCCATCAATAATTGTATATAGATATTTCATATCAGCAATGTTATCGTAAAAACGATCAGGCATCCCTGGAAACGGCAGAATAACGGCGAATCCTTCCACCACCAGAAGACCAACACTAAATAGTGTCAAAAATTTGAAAGATTTAGATATTCTCAATATACATATAACCCATTATATTATGGGTGGTGGCAGAGCGGTTAGCGCGCTGGATTTATTCATTCGCTTATATATAGCACAAGCATTTTTGATTAATTTAGAGAACGTATGAGGATGATTCTATAATACTTAACATATCAAATACGACATGCATATTTTTGGTGACATTCAGAAGAAAACTTTCCACACTTATAAATTAACCTAATAAACTATTTTTTTTGTTTTTTCTTCCTACCTATAATGTTTCTCTTTTTTATCTGTTTGTGCTTAGTAACATCTTTTATAGTAATGCTTTCCTTTTTGTTTTCTTTTGTTAATATCTTTCATTATTTTTCTTTGTTGTGATCTTAGTTTTTAGTGTATTTTTTCATTTTTATATAGATTCTTTTTGAGGTTATGTTCATACTCTTATGAATGTGTACGCCAACTTTTAATGCCACTACTAATTGGCTGACCAGTTTTGTAATAGCTTGCCCATATTTTTTGTCGATTACTATGATGTATAATAACGTGTTAGCTGTAAGCGGTCTTTTATAATAAATAAATAAATGTATTTGTGCTAGTTTCAATTCATTATTTTTAAAAAATATATAGATATGTGTAATGTATTTACGAAAGTCATATATTCTTGTTTGAATAGATTCGAAGGTCATATATTCTTGTTTAGAAGAGCTAAACCAACCATATACAAACCTGTATGAATTCAAATACGCGAACAACTAGATAAATCCATTCCCTAATAATACTCATGTACTTACCTATTTCCTAGGCGACTCTATGGCATTGGAAATGAGGGAGTTAGGCGGTTAGAGTACCTAGAGCCGTCTCCCGTATGAATTCACCACCCTTAGCTAGTGCAAGCCGAGTACAAGGGTAGTTGAAGGTTTCTCCTGCAAATATCACGGCCATAATAACTGATTGAAAGTTTACAAGATCGAGGGATGGGACAATAAAATACTCTCTTATGTCAAAGTCAATGATAATATAGTTTGTTGGTATAGATTTTTCGGAAAACCACTTTGTTTTTTCCCGTCAGAAGACTTACTTGTATTTTTTCACAGCCAACTTTGTCGGCATTTGTGGCTCAGTTGGTTAGATATCTAAAGTGCACTTTACACGAACACTATTTTCAACGGGTTTCAGGTTTTCGACGGGATTTTCAACGCGATGAGCAAAAAAATAGAACGTGTTCTATTTGTAAAACAGAAATCTGTAAAATTATTCGCTGTCGTCGTTACCGACGAGTCAAAATGGCTGCCGTTTGCGTTGACTTTTACGTGTGACATTCGCTTGCATTCGCTCGCGATGTATTTTGTTTATTTGGAAAGTGTCTAAACTTTCGATATAATATATTATAATTATTATATAATTATTCGATATACATTTATTTATATTATATTAAAAATTTGCACATATAATTGTGTAAACTGTGTAAAGTACTGTAAAGCGATGCTCGGAGTAACCTATATTTTGGATGCTGTTTTAAGCGTTGCGTGTAAAGCGATGTTTGGAGTAAAAAATAAAAAAAATAAAAAAATAATAAAAAAAACCTGTATTTTGGATACTATTTTAAGCGTTGGAAACCGGGTCGCGTTGAAAATAGTGTCCGTGTAAAGTGCACTTAAGACCAGATACGATTCCCGATGCAGAAACAGTTTTCAATTGTGATTT
This sequence comes from Molanna angustata, assembly GCA_963576475.1. Classification (NCBI taxonomy): domain Eukaryota; kingdom Metazoa; phylum Arthropoda; class Insecta; order Trichoptera; family Molannidae; genus Molanna; species Molanna angustata. Next base: position 21,032,094 of record OY754988.1, on the reverse strand, counting down.
TTTTATTTAATAAATATCAATTACATACATTGATAATATTAGATACCAATTACATATCTACATTAATATAATAGGCGTCGGCCTTCGTGGCTCAGTTGGTTAGGAATCTGACTGCTGATCCAAAGGTCCCGGATTTGATTCCCGGTGGAGACTCAGTTTTTAATTGTGTTTTCAGTCTGGATCTGTGAGACGATTAATATCGTAAGTCTCCAGAATGTGGCAACTTGTTATTGGGTCGTGTTAAATTAATATTTGACATAGTACATGTTAGTTGCCCAAGAAGTAATCTGCATATAAATAAAGTTGACCTCGTATGAAATAAAATGAAAAAAATGAAATAATTTCAAAAGCATAATAAGCATCTTAAAATTAAAGTAAATATTCATCCCTCAACAGTTGTTGTCTTCATTCATTTCTATCTAGTACCTACTAGTTATTCTAGGTGAATAGTAAACAGGCGTCCCTAACCCTAATCAGTGAGGCACACGTTTGCACGCATACAAACTGACAAACGCCGAATATCTCCTGCAAATCCGCACTCTCCGTCCACTGTCACCTCTTCCATGATTCAAAAACCACTTTAACATATTACATCAAAACAAAATCAATACACAAAATAACAAACATTATTCTTACAGAATGTGACAACAAATTATTGAGTGCGTGTTAAATTAATATAATTTGACATTGTACCTGATGCGTGTCTGAGAATCGAATTAAGAAAGAATTGTTTACGAAGATTTAGAATTAGAAATGAATATGAACTACTCTTAAAGTAACTACTAGTTTAAAAAAAAACACTGTTAATTTGTTATTTAATACATAATATTATTAAATAATTAATTCAACTTCACGATACGGTGTTGCCAATATATATTTATATTTTATATTTAATCATATTTACGGCTTGAAAGCCTATTTACAGTACATAACACCATATTATTAACAGTACATTACACCAGTTATAAAGACAATAATAACATAAGTACAACACATTAAGCTCAGCAATGATACATTATATCAGTTAAGAAACATCAATAAATATTAATAATAAATAATAATACTGAAACATCAAATTAATTATTAATCCTTTGATATGTTGAGTATCTGGATGGGTGAACTATTCCCAATTGAAAGCTTGATGATGCGTTTGTTGCATTTTATTTTGCTCTTTTAAATAATTTACAGATTACGCATTGATCTGCTAATTCTTTTGAGGAAGTGTATAATGGTAATAATAATAATTGAGTGTTATTATTTGTAGTGCTTAATTGTTATTAATATCATTAGTAAATCGGCCAACGCCGTAAAAATATTAATATTGTGAGACTCTTAAGTAATATCGACTAAATATTATTCCAACAACCTTCTAGTGACGTAGAGTTAAACAATTAACAAGACTGGTATAAAATGAATGACAATCAAGGAAGAAAATCTTCCTATATATTGGTTCATTGGATGTTTAAGAACCTTGTACTTGAAACTGAGGAGAGAAGATGCTTTCCTACCACCCCCACAACAGACAAGTCACAGCTTCTCAATCAAATATAATATTAATAATATTAATAATGAACACTTCCTTGCACCCTGCGCAAGTGGCGAGTTTATTGCCGTATGGCAATTTCTTCCAACTAACCAGTGTTTCCAGCCCAGAGAAGCAATATTTGCGTGAGAAATGAATTTAAATAAATTTCTCCTCTGCTGGGAATCGAACCCAGGACGCCCGCACAGAAACCAAACGGCTTACCAACTGTGCCACGGTGATCGGAAATATCTGTGATTCTTATTCATTTATACTAGTTGCGTGTAACACATGAGATCCTTAAACACAAATTAATAAACATTTTAAGATATTTTGTGTTCTATTTTATATAACATGTAGGTATATACGTCAGAATAGGATAGTATGGAGGTCAGTCTGTTTTTCCTACCCAGAAAATGAAAACAGCATGATGTATGTTAATAGATTAAGTATTAGGTATCGAACTATTGAATGAGATAATGTGTGGTGTTTACTGCTTTACAAATTGTATGAAACAATGTCATCACTAAATTCAATATTTTTTAAAAATTCTTAAAAAAAATTAAGAGGGTGACTGCTGCCAACGTACCTAATTTTTCAATTTGATATACCATCATTATTACTAAACGAATCATTTTGAAAAAAATAACCTAGTTAGTTTGGATATTAATAAAGAGAAATATACCTTAACTTTTTGATTATGTTCTGTATATATTCTTGTAGGAAAATAATAAGCATACCCCGATTTTAGACATTTATCTTAAAAACTATAAGGTATAGAACAATATTTTTTATGACGTTGCATTAACGCATCAGGTTAAGTAAATAAACCAAAATACTTTTATTACGCAATGGCGCTGAATGGAAAATAAATGTATTTTAGGTTTATTTACTAAACCTGAAGCATTAATGCAACGTCACATCATATTTTTCTAGATATTTTTGTCTTTTTTAATTTAAAAAATATATATTACTCTACGCCTAATGGTTTATTAAAAATATAAGATAAACGTTGAAAATCGGGGTATGGCATTATTTTTCTAAAAGAATTTATACCGAACATTATCAAAAAGTTAGGTATATTTTTGTTTATTAATACCCAAACTATCTAAATTATTTTTTTCAAAACGATTTAATAAGAAATAATGATGGTATATCAAATTGAAAAATAGGTACGTTGGCAGCAGTCCCCCCCCCCCCCTTAAGGTGTAATACTACTATGTTAATATTTTTCATAGAAAATTGAGTGATATAGTTGAGGTGTTTCGGCTACTTCGATATTTTTAAATACTTTGAAAATATAGGCAGTTAAACACATAAATTTATCATAAAAAAAATTAAATTTTTGAGAAACTCGAGAATTTATGAGAAAATAAATTTTATATTTTGTATTTGTCTTTATTTATACCAATTTTCAGCGTTTTAGCTTTTATAGTATTTGAGATATATGAAAAAATTAAGTTAAAATTCAAAAGTTGATAGCCCCTGACTGAAACAAAAATTCTTAATTCTGAGTATGAAAGTTTTGTAGGCCTATAACTATCTATATATTCTGAAATTTCGGGCCCTGTAAATTGAGCTGATCAAAAGTTATTAGGGGGGACGGACACACAGACGCACTAAATGTTCTATTCCGAATTCTGAGTAAATCCGTATATAATACATATATGCTGAGAAGCCTCTAAGTTGGTGTTTTTTGACTTCAAAGTTGGAAAAACCGTGAAAAATATAGACTCAGCATACAAATATAATATAAACAAGTTGAAAAAATCATATAAAAAAAACAAGATAATGTTTCAATATTAGTAAAAATTTTATGAGCATTCATATGCTTAATGTATACTGTATAGGTATTATGTTAATTTACAAGAAAAAAATATTTGGTTTGTGGGGGATACGAAGTAGCCTATATATAGGTACCCCCCACCAATGACGACCCGAGTCACTTCTCATCTAACGTTCTCTCGGTCCTGTCATATCTAATAAACATCATCATGTAACATAACTCAGCAGTTAATAACGTCCCACTATATAATTTACCGACCTTCATATCTACAGTGGTGACCCCGTCGTGATCTGAACACGCTACCTACTTTTTTTCTTTTATTAAATTTCTCTACAACTGGGGATAAAACTCAGATTACCAAAATACATATGAAACATTATGCCACAGCGGTCTTATAGTTTGAGATCCATTCGGTTATTTTTCAAGGGCCCCGCCTTACAGGTATTGAGGAGACTCCCCTCACCCCAAAGTGTGGGGGCTTCGGTAAGTCTGCCTCTTTACAAATAGAAAGTATTGAATGTACAAAGCCAAGGAACTTTGAAATTAATACGCCAATCGAATGCAATACTGCCACGAAGCTTAAAATATTGTTTATTTAACAGGTAGCGTCGTAAATTTTAAATACATAAAAATAAATTTTCATACATAAACATACATAATATCATAGAATAATAATAAAACTATAATTCTATGCATTACAATATAGCTTTCATTTTTATATAAAAATGTTCATTACATAAAATCCTCATTAAAAAAAACTGTTCAATACATAAATTATAACCTAATAATGTATCCTTGTGATAATCCTGATCAGACTTCTGACGGGCGAGTCCGGTCAAACGATGGAATAAAAATCCTCCATTTTGATCTTCTTCTTCTTTAGCCTTTTAGGTATGCTTGTTTTCAGGGTTTAAGATTAAGATTACTACTTAATATTCTCAATCACGCTGAAGGCGTGTTCATTATCAAAGCATTCCTAAATGTTGCATGAATGGACGACAGGTGTTTAAATGAAAGAGATAACATTTAGGCTTACGTTTCTTTAGTCACTTTATTCTAGGATTATATGTATACACTTTTTGTAAATCTAAATTATTAAAATTAGATCACGAAATAAATACTGGATGCGAAGGAAGTAGATTTCTCGCAAGTATAAGTCCGTCGGCTAGAGGCTTGTCAAAACGAATGAATGCACGATCTTTTGCTCAACTACAGTTCGGCCGCTGAGTTGTTCCACGCCTGCGGGATTTATATTCTCAGGAGTACCATAGATACTTCGAAGGTAGCCACAGCCTGTTCTTTTCCATTCTTGGACATATGCCTCCCCCTTGATCCTTCACAACTCCCTGTCTTGGGTACACTGCATCCATCTCCCTCCCGCACATTTCTTGATGTCATCAGACCATCTTGCCTGGGATATACCGACGCCTCTTCGGCTTGTTCTCTTTCGCCATTCTATGATCTTTTTGGTCCATTTTGATATTAGATTTTTTAAATTTTCTATGTATAATACTCTTCCTACTGGGTTGCCACCACGATATGGGTTACCATGGAACGGGACTTGCCCTGCTGAGCAGGTGACTGAGAAATTCCCATTCTATCAATGTTTTTTATGTGTTCTTTCAAAGTGGAGGAAAAACAGGTTAATAAACTTTGTCAAAATGTCTTAAACGTACTTAAAGTACTTAGATAGTAAAGTTTTTATTAATTGTTTAATATCGTACTCGTTGGCATTGCATGAAATGTATAAATAAAAAAAATAATAAACCAACAGATTTTTCTTCTTCTTCTTTTTTTTATTTATTTTTTTAATAATTTAAATTAGAGTACTTATATTATTTTTTACACCAAAATTTTGTTTGTTGTTGTCCACTTCTAAACGTTGACCTTCTCCATCCCTTTCCACACCAACCGTTCATCATCCAACGATTATTGTTAAGTTATAAATTGTTGGCCACAACTCGTTTTTTTAAAATAAATAAAGTCAATCATTTATGAATTTGGTCTTTTTTCCAATTGCAAGGTCTTGAATTTTGCTCTAAAAACTGACATATTTGAATTCAGTGCCGGAATCTTGGGTTCGATACCCAACAGAAGTTAGTCTTTGGAATACAAGCACCGGTTTAATTAAAGAAATGGACTAAATAACTCGCCACACATGGTGTACTTAAGTGTTTACTAAACAGTACGAAAAAAATAGAATATATCACATATAGCAATATTCCCATCATAGTGCCATTCTTTCAGTTTTCTTAGGAGCCTTGCTCACAATATGCAACATTGGTGTATTTACAAATTCTCACTATACATTTGTGTATCTATATTCTTTATCGCTTGAAACATCTATAACTTACCACAAGCAGGTGCTCCTGAAATTACACTAAATCACATTATGGAGTTATTTCGTCAAAACAGACAGCCGATCACTAAATTTTCATATCTTATAAAATTAACTTTTCTTAATTGAGATTAGTGATGAACAAATCAATGCAAGGATGTTTAAGTCTTGATTGAAAAAAGGTGGTCTTGATCTTTCATTTTTGCCCTCTTCAAAATATGCCTGAATGCATTTTTATAGACCTCATTTCTACTAAGTAGGTATTATAGCAGAAATTTTCCATAAAGTAAGAGTGTTGACAGATGAGCTCTAAGTTAGTGTACTTTGACGACCTTCATGGTTCAGTTGGTTAGATATCGGACTTCTGAGCCAAAGTTCTCGGGTTTGATTCCCAGTGGAGACAGTTTTTTATTGTATTTTCAGTCTAGAACGTTTCAAAACAAAATAAAAATAAAATTAATTTAACCAAACAAGTATGAATATTCGATACGCATCAATACACAGCAATGTCCCAAGTTGTCACCCCCGAGGTTCACCAGATATTTTGTATAAGTATTTCGTCTATGCTTGCACTCTGAACTTATTTTTTTATTGATATATAGACACAGCAGTTTATAATAGTATTAACAAAGGTATATTCAATTATGTATAGTTGTAGGCCAAATATCTTGAACTTTTAACCGAGAAGGGGGGGCGATTTGCACGTAAACCAACGAAGCAAAAAGATACAAATTTGCGCTCTGCGCAAACGAAAGCTCGTTCAACATGTTTGGAAAAAAATATATAAATGATATTATAACCCTTTTTAAGGCTCTTTTTAGTAGATACAATTTATAAGTTAAAATTTTAAACAATTGCTGGAGGGGGAAAAAAATTGTTGCAAAGAAAAAGAGCAAAAAAAGCAAAAAAAGAAATAACAAGTTCATAATTAAGACATCTGTATCCGCATATCTTATATTTTGAAACTATATTTTCAGCTGTACAGAGAACACAAAATTTCATAGTACGACTTACGTTATACAAACAAAAATTGGTTGGTCTGCACTCAGAACACTGCAGGTCAGAAATTCAAAATAAATGGCTATTTCTTCTAACCAAATAGCGACACTAATCATTGAAATCTGCAACAGTTAATGTTGCAGATTTCAATGTTTCGTTCATAAATAAACGATTGATTTATATCAAGGAATTTCAATTCGTTCAACAATTCAATTATGAAAGTACAACACTTAATTTTCATAAAAATTAAAACATATTACTTCTACTTCTTTCATTCTTTTACTTTGAACGTACTGGATCCTTTTAGAAAGCTATGTAGGTTAAAACGTTTTCAAGCTGGTGCTCATTTCAATAACTGCTTATAACTTAATTCAATGTAGTAGAATTATTTTTTTTATGTTTGTTATTTATTTTTAAAATGAACTTATACAAAATTTCTCCGTGAAAAATCGAAGAAAACATAATATTTTTACATGTACAATTTGAACTGCAACAAAATATAAACCACTGTTCTTCCCCCACCACCACCCGTTCTGCTTATGGGGACTAATAACGGCCCCTTGCAAAACTCTGAAAGAACACAAAGAACATATGAAGAGTCCGGAGAACTCTAAAACCTTGCAGACACTTCACTTAATGTGCCAAAGAGAGCTAATCATGTTGAAACAACTGGCTCACTGCTCAGTGATAGTGAAGATAATAGTGCACCGAATTTAAGACAGAAAGTCTTGAAAGCCCTAAAATTGCTCTTCGTGGCTACAAGGTCCGCATGTCCAATGGGTCCAAAGAAATTCCCTCGGACATCGTCGTAGAGTTCTCGTCGGAAAGTTGACACGGAGAAGTTAGTGCATTCCCATAGGATATGCTCAGAAGTCTGTTCAGGGTTATCACAAAGCTGACATGAGGACGAATCGGATAAGTGAAAACGAAAGAGATAGCTTTTGAAACTGCCGTGTCCAGTAAGGAATTGCGTGGTCCAATAATCGGGAACAATCCACGAGGATAAAATTCGAGTCCTCACATCGGGAAGAAATAAAAATGTCAGTCTGCCCACGGAAGAAGAGGACCAGCGACGTTGCCAAGCATCTAAAAGAGAACTCCGGGCCAAGTTCTCGATCTCTCCACGAACTGTGGGTAAATTAACAGGTGGGAGAGAAGCACCACCCAAAATTGAACTTCGGCCTCTATACAGGTTGTGAATAGAAGCTCGTCGCTGTGTTTCCAGATCCAGGGGAGCCATACTTGTGAGAATAGAAAGTGTGTCAGTAGCGCAGGTTCTGTAAGCCTTTGCTAAAGCTATTAGTGCGAAGCGCTGTCCAGAAAGCAGCAGACGTCTAATGTATTGGGTTTCACAACGATGAGCCCAACAAGGAGCGGCATAACACATAATACTCAGAAAGGTAGCGTTGTAAAACAGTCTTGCTACTGGAAATTTAAGGCCCCAACTAGCTCGAGCAAGACGTGAAATCTTTTGAAAGGCTATTTTTGCACTATCGGATACAGCACGAACATGGTATTGGAAAGTAAGGCCTCTATCTAGTGTAACACCCAAAACTTTGACCCTATCCTTAAATATTACACGCGTATTGATAAATTTGATGGAGGGAGGACTTTTCATTATGCCTTTTAACACTAACCCATATGTCTTCTTAGGTGCGAAATTGAGTCTATGACTTATACCCCAATCTGCAACAGAAGAAAGTAACTGAGTAGCTGCGCGCTCAATAAGTGCTCGGGTGTTACCTTGAATAAGGATTGTTGCATCATCGGCATATGCCAAAATACTGCAGCCCGTAGGCGTTGAAAGTGATAGAAGGTCGTCGAACAAGATGTTCCATAACAGTGGACCCAGAACAGAACCCTGAGGGCACCCGATGCTAATTGGTCGCCAGTGCAAATCCTGTCCCCCGGGCATGGCCACATGTCTATTAGTAAAATAGCTCTTCACTATTTTATATATGTTGCTAGGAACCTTACGGTCTCGAAGTTTTTTTAAAATTAGAGGCCACCAGGCATTGTCGAATGCTCCCGCAATATCAAGAGATATAGAGATAACATATTTACTATCAGAGCTACTAACGATATCAGATATAGCCAAGATAGCATCAACCGTTGATTTCCCAGCGCGAAAACCGAACTGACGATCGGACAGTGGGTGGGTACTGGAAAGATGATCTTCTAAGCGTCGACATATAAGCTTTTCTAACACCTTACCCAAAATAGGTAGTAAAGTAATCGGTCTATATGATTTTGGGTCAGAAGGATCCAGGTCACTACGCTTGGGAATAACAGTCATTAAACCTGTTTTCCAACAATCCGGAAAGTAGCCTTCTCGCAAGCAATTGTTGTACAATAAGATAATCTCGTGGCGAGCTATGTGCCAGCACCTTTGTACGAGAGCTGCGTCAATGCGGTCAATGCCAGGAGATTTGTTTTGCTGAAGATTCTTGATGATAAAATCAAGCTCATCGAAATTGGCGAAGGTCGATATGGGAGTTTGTGGGATATCGGATTGGTTATTGCGTATTTGTGAATGAAGAGGAGTATCAGATGAGATGTCATCAGAAGAAATAAGTATGTCAAGTAGCGTGATAGTCGTCGAATCAGAGTCTATTGTGATAATTCCAGTTCGTGGATCGCGGATACACGAGACTGACGCATTTGGATATTTTTTCATTGATGCATATCTAAACACAGCACCCCAAGGATCTGTGGTTGAAACCTCAGATACCAAGCGGCGCCACGCTTCAGACTTGGCACGAGAAATCTCGCGTTTGTAGATATTATTTGAGCGTCTATACTCACATTGAAGCATGGTTATTAAGTCATTTGAACTTCCTCGACGACGGGCCGCTCTCAACGCGCGGTGAGCTCGAGTCGAAGTTCGTTTAAAGATGTCTAAGCCAGGATGCCACCATTCATTAGGAGACATATGACTAGAAGAAGTTCTGCCGATCGCCTTCTCGGCACAATAAATTATACTCTGCGTTAAAGATGAGGCCATGTCCGCAGTAGTACAAGATCTACAAGATAAACGATCCAATGAGCATTCAAAGTAACGGTCAAAGTCTAACCAACGCCACCTGTCACACCTTGTCCGGAATCTTCTAAGCAAAGGTTTCGCTAAAGGAATTGTGGGTACATTGGAAATAATCTGAAACGTGATAAGGTTATGGTCACTGCACGAGGCATCCTCGTCTACAGTCCAATTCCCTACTCTATGGTTAATCTGAGGTGTAGCTAAAGTGACATCTATATGACTTGTACCCATGTGGTTAGAGAAGGTAGGTGGACTGAAAGGATTGTTCAACACACTCAAATTGTGGCGAGAGATAAAATCTTCGCAGCTTACACCTCTGGTGAATTTTCTGGACCCAGAAGTGGTAGTGTTACACCATAGAATAGATTCTGCATTAAAATCACCTCCAATAATTAATGATGCGTTGCCGAGTTGGCCCAATATAACATCCAGTTGATCCAGAAAACGAAATTCGGATTCACTAAACTGAAAATATATGGAAATAATATAAAACGAATCACTTGGAGAAGAAATCTGGACTACAACCAAATGACTAGAAGATAAGTGATCTAGGCAGATAAAGTTGATGTTGGGATTGTAAATAGCTATACAGCTCATCGGAGGGTTCGTTGAGGTACAGCTCGAAGCCATAGCAACTCGAACACTTGGGCCAAACGATGGCACAATTCCATCTCGAGAGTATGGCTCTTGGATAAGACAAACATCAATGTTCATGCGATGAGCAGACTGACTGAGTTCGGCTGAAGCTGATTGTCCACGGCCAAGATTAAGTTGACCAAATTTAACAGAAGCATTACACGCCATAGTCAATATTGAGCAAAGCTCTGCTGACTGTTGCTTGATAAGCTGGACAGTCATTAGTGCCTGATCGGTGTATTGCTGGTTTGTTAAATAACTTACAAACAGCGCATGTGGGTTGATTGGCTCTATTCGGACATGACACGTAAACGTGTTCCGTTGAAGCACAATGTGAGCATCTGACGGGTTCCTTGCAAGTTTTTGAACCATGGCCGTACATTCGACAACGGCCACAAATACTGACTGGAAGAAAATCTGTAACACGACAGACATTCCAGTCAACATACACCTTTCCTAAATTGATGAGGCTGTGGCGGACGGCTGCAGGTACTGAAAAGACTCTATCGCAAGTCGGGCCAACTGTAGGTCCTGTTAAATGACTGAATACTGCTGTTTTAATGGCATGCTCTTTCGTACTCTCTGCAACTATCTCTAAAAATTCGTCATTAGACAGGTCCCGTGGCACATGACTAAACCTCACACGAGGTTGCCTCTTGGTAGCGAGTCGTGCGGTCAAGGTCGTTGATGCTTTTATTGCCGGGGCATTCAGCAACTTGATGGAGTCTTCCGTGGTGGCAGTGTTAACTACGACGCCGTGACCTCTTATGGTACGCACACTTGTGACGCGGGCACCTACATCGGAAGGCTTAATAGCTGCATTCCAAACCACTACCACTACCACGTTGAAATATTGGCATTAGACTCAACGATACAATTTACAAGTAACAAGTTTTTTTTTTTTTATTATTCATTTTTTTTTCTGATAAGTCTGAATGATTATTTTTTTTTAAAAATAAATAAAATAAAAAAATAATCATAATAATTTTGTACTTGAACGAAATTCACCATTAATATTTTCGGCCCATAATTGTTATTAATTTATGCTCTGTTTTATTTCAAACTCAGGACGCCAGCACGGAAGTGAAATGTCTTACCACTGCGCCACAACAGTTGGTACTATAAAATAGTGAAGAATAAAAATCCTTATGTTTTAAGTAAATTAATCTCTCACTTCCTTTTCTTTTAACAATGTTTTCACCTTGGATAATTTATTTTCATTGGAAGGTTGAAATTTAATCTGAAGATCAAAACCTTTATTAAAAATATTTAACTTATTAAGGTCACAAAAGCGCTCTAGTGAAATAATGAATTTATCTTTTGATAACACCTTCGCTTTTATTACATCAACGTCCATTATTTTTGACTCTTTAATAAATAACTTAAGAATGAAAAACTTGAGACAAAAATAACTTAAGACATGATGAATAATTGATGAAGTCTAGCGTAGGAAGTAGGTACTCGTATTACAAGAACATGAGGATGAGAGAAGGAAAAGAGATGGTTTTGAGCTACGCCACGTCTAAAGCGCACTTTACACGGACAAGTTTTTCAACGGGGTTCAGGTTTTCGACGGTCTTTCAACGCGGTGGGGAAAAAAATAGAACGTGCTGGTAGTGAGGAGTAAAGCGTTAGCCACAACCCACTCGTTTTCTTTGTATTTGTAAATGTTGTTGAATGACAGCAATTTTACCACGTGAAATAATAATAATAATTAACTGCCTAACTCTTGCACCAACAGAATATACAATTAGACACGATAATATCTGCAAACACATATATTTGGAACTAGCCCACAAACACAAACTCATTGAAAAACTAAACAAATTGTATCAATGTACACCTCCAGCAGTAACAGAAAACGACAGCTACAAATTATACTGGAATAGAGACATTTCATAGACAGAACAAACCTACATAACCGACCAGACATTTCGCTAATAATTGACAAAATACTTAGACACACATATCTAATAGAAACATTAACACCAAACACATCAAATCTACAAAAAAACATCTGAAAAAAAATTATTAATACATACCGCAAGAAGAACATATAAAATCACAATGGAAACAAGAAAAAGTTATAATAATCAATATTCTTTATTTTATTTATTCAAGGTTAAAATGTCTTCCCCAGTACCCTCAAGAGATAGGTACGTTTTAGAAATAAAGAATAGTTTTTATTTTTACATCGTTATTTTATTGCGTGAGTATAATCAGTTTTTACAGTTTTTATCAGTAAAACCCTTTTTTGAATTTCTTATTGCACGTAGCTAAAAAAAATATGAAGTAGATTATTTCTTCAGTCGATAGAGAATATGAAAATCTACCGTCTGAGCATTTTTTACAATCTTAATATTTTAATTAGTAAATTTTACTTTTTCTTCTCGTAAAAATATTGTATTTGACAGATTTGGCGATATACAATATTTTTTCGCGTTTCATCCATGATTTAGTGTGCATATTTGTGTACATCCGTATGCCCAGAGTATAAAAGAGTCTAAATAAACTTACTATTTCTAATTGATTTGTTTCCATTTGACGTTAAAAAAACACCAAGCTCGACAAAAAAAATAAGGAAATGGAAAATAGTCATGCTTTTAAAACTAAAATAAAGGAATGCCTCTTAGTATCAGGCAGATACTATGCAGAGGAGATTTTTCGCCCATAGCTGTCGACCCCATACTTTATTTTGCTCCAAATACATATTAGCGCATTTTTAATGTTTTTTTGTATTTTTTTATTTCCATTGTTGTGATATTATCACTGTTTATATACGATTGATGTTGGCATCAAGAAGGTAATACAGTGTCACTGTCTCGAGATGCATTGGCCCCGGCACATGTTTATTGCCTAGTTAGTGGGGCATTGCAGATTCAATCATTATTGTAATGTCATCAATGTTTTTATGAATAATAAATAAATAAATAATAGATACAAACCGCAAAGTAGTCAATTTTCATATAGTACACAAATCATAATTTGAAAACAATAATGTATTCAAAATGAAGACATAAAATAAACATACAACACAACAAGTGTTTGACACTGAACACGTGTTTGGAATAGGGTCAAGATCGAGTCAACATGAGATCCGATGCTAACTATGTGATAGCTCTTGGCATCAATGCTATTATAATGGCAACAACTCAAAGATTGCTTGGGCTACTTAGCTGAATTAGCCCAAAAGAAAACCAAATTATATTTTCCCTTAACGATCTGAAATTACAGCTCGAGTTTCCTCCTACACAATTCACGGTGACATTGACACAATTCCTTCACAGCGGTCAATATAAGCTGTTGCTTTTTTTAAAATCACTGAACGATAATCTAATTTATTTTGCATTATCAAGATTCTCGCTAACTTTAGACTGGATCATTTGAAAAAATAATAGAGGAAGAGTGAAATTAAGATCAAGCTAAATACGATTATGCGCCACCATAACTTTTCGACTTTATCTTGATGGTCAGAGGTATCTGAAAAAAAAACTAATGAACATTTAACCTCAATTTATAATATGCTTTAAACATACATAAGTTTAAATGAGAAAAATGGCGTACTTGGGAGACATTCTCCGTAAATACGGTCTACGGCACCTCATCATGAAAGGTATAATAGAGGCTAGAAGATTTGGGTAGTAATAATAAATGGATAATTTATAAATCGCCATTTTTGTGTTTTCACCTCAAGGGCGCTTACCCCATTATACTCTTCCGAAAAAGTGTGCTACAAAGTGTTGGGCAGATTTTGCAAGCTGCTTAGATAAACAACAACAACAGTATTAAACAATTCTAGCGTCAGGTCTAGGTTGTAGATAAGTAAATCGATCAATCATACTCAGTGGCAGCTGGTGACCTTAAATCTTAGAAGGGCTCGAAATTATAATTATACCTAGATGAGAAATTAACAGTAATCAGAAATCAGATATGTGACACAATATTATTTTCGTATATAAAAATTATCAGTGTTTTCCATAGGTAGTTCTTTTGTTTATCGGAAATTAAAACGTGAACCTGATCATTTATGCTGTATTTGGTTGGGTTTTAGTTTTAAATAACGCTTGTAATAAAATGCATCGATAAATTATAAAATAATTTGTGACAAGTAATGAATTTTTATCATACAAAATTTAAAAAAAAACTTCTGGCAATGGCCGCAAGACTGCTTCCTGATTTTACACATTTTATATCATTTTTGTTTGTAATATTGTGCCTATCAATTAATTAAATAATAATACTTATATATTTCGGATGATTTATGTATAGTTTAAACTATGTAATATCAATTAATGATAGTCTCAAGGAATTGCAACTGATTACCTAACGTTCGACCATCGCAATGTAGGTACATACAACAAAATACGAATGAATGAAAATGTAGGTACTATAACCCTTCGCGAGCACTGCCCCGTTTTGCTCTAAATCGGCATACATTCAGCGTGTACGGCGAACTGCGGCGGCAGCGGACGGTCGCGTGAATTGTATGGGCTCTCCGGGCACAAGTCGACTGTGCCCGAGGAATGAAATATTTCATAGAATCTTGCTTGCTTTACAAAGCAGTTTAAATACTTTCGATAAATGTACTACAGGCGTAAGACGGCAAATATTATTATAAAAATAATGTATTCTCAAGATTTATTGACATACATATTTTGGATTTTTTTTGTTTGGGGGGGCTGAGCCCGAGAGCCCTTTAGGAAGAGCCGCCACTGATCATACTATGTTACTATTATAGATGTCGCAATACCAATATTAAGTAATGAGAGATTTGATTGTTTGTCTAAAATTTGAAAAACCAGATGAAGTATCGAACTTATATCTCCCATTTAGCTCATTATACC
Source organism: Molanna angustata (assembly GCA_963576475.1). Lineage (NCBI taxonomy): Eukaryota > Metazoa > Arthropoda > Insecta > Trichoptera > Molannidae > Molanna > Molanna angustata. The sequence goes on along the minus strand of OY754988.1, from coordinate 21,016,929 downwards.
ATTTTACACCTTCGTAAGTGTAGTGTAGTTGGGCGGTAGTTGTCCTCAATAAAGATAGTTTTATATTACTCATCCTTCTTGGATGACGGCTAATGTTGTTGTTTGGATACAAGTTGGACACTAAATAATCCTTGAAAATCTGACAAATTGAGGCTCTTCTATAAAGTGCGAATAAATTAGGGACCGAGAATTCTTGGAATAATTGATTAGTTGGATTGTCGAACGGTTTTTTAAGAATGATTTTAATAATTGAGTTTTGAATTGTCTGGAGAGGTTTCAAATTAGTTTTAAATGCTGCTCCCCATCCTATCATTCCATATGCATGACAGTAGTTTCTTGTTTTGTCCGACGAGCAGCCGCTTCGGGGATGAACAGAACTACTTAGTTCTATAACGTTCCCTATGGAGTGGGGTAGGTGACTGCGACTTTCCCCCCTTAATATCCTCCACCTCCAGTCCCTTACACCAACAGCCTCTTCATCCCGCTGCACGCCATCCAGCCATCGGAGCTTGGGTCCACCAATGTTTCGTCTACCGTGGGACTCTGTGTGCAGAATCCTCTTTGGCACTCTTTTATCGCCCTTTCTTTCCACGTGTCCTGCCCATCGCTTATTCCCTATTTTTATCTACTTTATAATATTGGGCTCATTATTTATATTGTATTTATCGTAAATCGGTGCTACACTATAAAATATAATTGAAATATGTTTAAATCAATCACCAATTGATGATTAGGGGTGCCCAGAAGAAGGCTGCTCAGTTCCGGCAGCTGCACCGAACGCCTTCGGACCTCCAATCAGCAATTATCAAATATTTACGTCATACAGATTCAAAGAAATCCAATTTAATAGGAAACTATAAATATATTATTTGCTTAATAAATGTGGAGATAGAACCTACCTAATCCTTCTTACTTCAATGAGAGACACGATTGTAATATATTTCTGAACTGGATATTTGTATTTCGGATTAAAATGTATTGTTTCAATTCATGGTTCTTGTACAATATTAATGATAGCTCAACAATTTGCATGATAGTTATAATAACTAATATTGCAAATAGATTTTGTTTGAACAATCAAACAATGTGACTAAATATAAACAATTATTAAGTACCTATCTAAATATATAAAAATCTCTTATCACGATGTTCGTACACGCTAATCTCCGAAACCGCCCAACCGGTTTTAATGAAATTTTATAAATATGTATGGTTGATTCCGGATCGAAAGATAGCACCGTTTTTGACACGATAGATGGCGTTATTATTGAGGTATATTGAAAAATATAAATTAAAGATTTTTCAACGAAAACTTATTTTTAACAGATTTTTCGTTCGATTATACAAACAACAGATTTTAAATTTGCTACACCCCTCAAGGATTTTTATAGGAAAGTGATCGTAATTAATTTTTAAGTTGTTTAAGCTTATAGATGGCAGTGTGAACAAATACATATATTGACTAATCTAAAACAAATCTATCTAGAGAATTATACAACACTCAAAACGAAAAAAATGGTATTAGTTCTATTGAAATTTATTTGATTATCGACGTGTTTCGTGCAAGGCACATCGTCAGAATAATACTCTACAAGACTGAGACTAGTGGTTATATACAAAATTTACATGACAGGTGTATAAAAATGTTGGTTTTTGAACGGTTGAAAAATTAAGTTATATAATGCAAATGAATCAAATCTACGTTTTAATTCAATGAAAGTAGTTGCGTCACTGGTTGTAGTCCCCTGTGTCCATTAGGTCTGTAACAAAAGAAAACGACAGCTGTAAAATTCGAAAGGTAAATAATATTGTATTTATTGGTTTATTGTTATCTTTTAAGTGTGGTTAAAACCAATGTATTTCATAGATATGTCTGTCTAACTCATCGGTTTCAATAATGGTGAATATGTATGATCAATTTGTTTATTGATGAGTAATTTTTGTGGATCCTTTTCCAAAAATGTGGTGTTCGGTTCTCTCGGCCTTCCCCATGAGGGACATGGCGTGATGTATGTACGTAGTAAAATTATCTTTCATACTATTCGCCTATACAATAATTATAGTCAAATCCTTCGCAAATTGACGAGTTCAATGATTGCCTTCATCAAATCACTTGGCTTAGTTTAAATGGAACCATCAACATCACTGCTGCTTCAGTTCACTACGGACCCTGCCTTCCTCCAGGTAGCGTCTCAATCAATCCCCATCGACCGCCAGTCTTCTGCAATTTATCAGGTCCATTTCACTGATGACGTCGTCCAGCCATCTCTAGCTAGGTCTGGCTCTACTTATTCTCCCTTCGGGACAAGTGTCTAATACCTTTTTTTAAGTACGGTCATCATCCATGCTAAATTTATTCAACTGGACTAAATTTGTCTCATTGTACATTGCCTCTAGCTCATGATTATTCTCCAGGCCCCTCTATCGTTAGTTGGTCAGATGAAACCACCCCTGAAGTAATCCTTTTCTAACATTTTTTTTGCATTTTTTTTTGTTTTTGATGATCTCGTTATGGATCCCATGGTGGTTCTGTGATAACTTTGGTTATCTGACTGAGTCAGTCGTTTACATTTTTATATATTTTTGTACATTTGATTTTTATTTTAATTAATTCAATAATATAATATATTATAACATTTCGCAGTATTTTCTGATTCAGTGTGGCTAAGTAGGTATGTGGGTAGTTATTCACACCATTCATTTTTTTATATTATTCAGTCAGTAATATCCTTATGTTCATGCTATTTAGTATTTTTTATTTGAGTTTTTTTAAATTTATTTTTTCTTTGGTTTTTAATGTATGTACTTTCGTGTTTAATTTACCTTTCTTATTTTTTTATGTATCCTCTGCTACCGTTGTTATCGAGGGAGATCGCGATCCACTTCCACGCCGGCGACGCTATAGAGCTCATTGGCCCTGTTCACCACCGGACGCAGCCGCAACATCGGACAAACACAAAATATCCACCATCCATCGGGTTCAACCACTGCCCCCGAGAATCCAACCACACACGTCAGGGCCTCCGATTGGTCTCGAAATCGGCCGCTAAGAACACTCCGTTTCAAGTCGGAGGGGCTTGTACCCCGACCCCTCGGTCCTCGTGTTGGCGTCCGAAGGTTCCGCGGGCTAACACCGGGGGCATCCGACGCAATCATCACCTGTCAGATATGACGTCTAGTTGTCAACACAGGATGTCTGACCCGACGTCTGCGCCGGCGGTGTGCCCGAACCACACAACAACATTCGCCACAGTTGACGAGTCACTGCCGAGCGAGACTAAAGGCGTTCGTCCTGCTCTTCTCTAAGTACAGAATTGACGAGGGCGCAACAGCATCGGCCGCCCACCCCCGCCTTTACTGCCTAGGCCCTTAGAGCCGCAACCTAGGCCCAATGTCTACCGTTGTTATGTCTAGATGTTATGAATGTTTATAAATTGTATTTCTTTGGTTTATGCTGTGTCATGTAATATTTTGTTTTGTATAGGGTTTTGAGCCGTGAATCAATAAATAAATAACTATTGGTCTAATTCCCACGACCGATGACCACAAATTTGGACAGTTGAAAAATGAGCTAATAATATATGTAATATGTATTTCGGGCTGGAGACGATTTCATTCTGAACTTGGGAGAGAATAATATATGAAGGTCAGCCTTGTGTTAAATGAAGAAGAAACACATTGTCAAAATACAAGATATCTGCACAAGGGCAAACAAACAATGGGTGATAATTTTTGTACAATACGCCATTTTGTTTTGGGTATAGTATTCATCGTGATCATTGGAGCATAAACTCCTCAAGGTTAACTATTCGAGTGTGACAACAATATTATTGAACTCGTAAAAAATAATTGATCACAGGAAGAGTTTTCTATGTATCACAATTTTCCTCTTATTTCACTTTAACAAGTAAATTTAATTATGATTATCATTATAATAATATCTTTATAAATTCAACAGTAAATAATTGTACATATTTCAGCCATTTCAACCCATTAATAAATTACTAGTGATCGCCCAGTGGTCAAAAAAAAAAATGGAATTTATACTATTTACTTTTTAATTTTATTGAGGTTTTTTTGTCAAAGCCATTGCGTACACCTATTTTTTTTTTAATTTTGTTCTATTACGGCACCTGCGAGCGTGTGCTTACAAATATTTCATTAGTGCGTGTTATTTGCTTTAATTCTCTGCAATACCTATGAAATTTATAATTTAATATAGGTAACAATTGAAAAAATAAACTCATTTACAGTTTCTATTGGTTATTAACAGTTTAAAATTGACGTAACATAAGAACTTATGTTGGAATTTTTCAACATTTGTTTTATAGTGGACTGCGTAATACTGTGTTCTCACTGTGTTCTATCTGACTCCTAATTAAAGATGAAAAATGTTCTTTTAAATATATCTTCTGCTTCTCTACATATACCCTTGCAAAACTTGGCGGGTCTTAGCTGTCTTCAAGATTAATCACCACCCCTCTTCTATCCAGAGCAGCAATCTTCCAGTTGACACTGAGCACTCTTGATGGCTACATATATTTGTATCTCTGTGGGTGTATATGGTTTTTGATATTTGGTTGGAGTGTTATAATCAGGATCAGCTGTTATTGTGTCAACACTGGTGAATGCTAGTTTGTCACATTGTGAAGGTTCAGCATCTCGTCAAAATACTTTGTCCAGCGGTTGAGAAAGCCTGACTTATCAGTAAGTACTATGCGCGATTTATCTTTGCACATAGTGAGGCGTAGTTTAAACTCCTTTCTCATATCATTGACCTTCTGTAAAATTGACGACATTCATTTTTGGTTTAGCTTTCCTGGAGTTAGTTCCTGGAGTAGTTTCACGTTTCATATAATCTCGCTTCTTCTTTCTATGGAGCTTCTTTTCCTCTCGTCACAGATATTTATATTGCTCAACTGAACCTCTTATAGCGCTCCGTTATATCATTCTCTGGTAGGCGATGTTCTTTTTATTAGTTATTTGTTGGCAATCTTCGTTAAGCCATTGAGCTCTGGGCGTATGTAGGTTGGTGTAACTCTGGGCGTAGTTATGTATTCATAGGTAGATGTCCAGAGGCTTCAGATGCTTCTGCAGTAATTGAAGGACTCCCAATAAGTGTTAATATCTGATGATCTATGGTTTTACCTTCAGTTTTTCAGTATCAAACTTGTTTTTGTTAGTGTGTTGCGTCCTATTCGCATTTGACACTCTTGCTCGAATTTGTGTGCATACTAAAAGGTGGTCTGAGCCGATATTTGCTTCCCTATATGTCCGAACATTTTTTTTATAATAACTGATTTGTGCCTTCCATCAATAAGAATATGGATTATTTGGTTCCTTGTTTGGTCATCTGATGATACCCATGTGTATTTATGGATATCTTTTCTTGGAAAGTAAGTACTTCATATGATCATATTGAGCGAAGTTCACCAGACGTATACCGTTGTCGTCGGTAGTACTATGGAGGATGTATCTTCCGATTGTTGGCTTGTATATTAGCTTCTTTGCCAACCTTTGCATTAAGGTCTCCCAGTATTATTTTGATGTCATGCTTTGGACACCGGTTATATGTAAATTCAAGACATCATAAAATTTATCTTTCTTATTGTTATTCCCAGGTGATGTTCTCTTGGGTGGCAGCTATAAAGGATTGTGCAGTCTCGTTTCTCTATTTTTTTTTTTTTTTTGAGTGGCAGCTCTCCAAGGAGAACACACTTAGGCCGGTTGGCCCTTTGTGATATCGTTTCTCTATTACTGGTTTTCTATTTCATTTAATCTCTTGTATTTCTGTACTTCTAATCGTGTTCCATGTTTCTAATGGTATTTCCTTAAATCTTGCTGGGTCTAGTGTCGGGTATAAGTCCGACATCTTTTCTCGTAGGATTCGTTACGATTGGTGTTTTTGGTGAGTTTGGGATAGCTCCACGCCCAACCCCCTGCAAGGAGGACCACGGTTTTTCTTTTTCCTTCGACTTGTAGCTTGTATTCTCTCGTTTTTTGGCGCCAGAGGTTCGCCAGCGCCCTTCCCAGGAGAGAAGGACTTACTGGTATTGTTGCTGATGGGATTCAACATGGCGTTACGCAGCATTTTATAAGCATACATCATCCAGCAAGACCCACCAGTGCGACCCTACACAGTGGTTTGTGGGGGGAAATATGTAGAGGGATTTTTGGGGCAAGGTTGGGTACCACTGCCTGAGATGAAGAGGGTAGAAATAGGCAGCAGACAGTTCAGGTATCTAGGGTTTAATAACCCCCTGGGCCTACTGGATTTTTTTTTTTTTGGAATTAATAAAATATATATTTATTTAGATAAATGAGACCTACATCCAGCAGTGAAGAGATGGCTGAGAAGAAGAAGAATATAATATATATTTTAGATTTTTTCTCTCCATCCCCATGAACTTTAACTACGCCAAATCTCACACTCCTCCATCTGCGCAATATTCATAATATTCAGGCGATCAAATAATGCCTGAATATTATGCAACATGTATAACAATCATAATTCAAGTTCGGAAATACAAAATTATTCAATTTAATCAAGATATTAAATGAATCAAACTGAAAACAGTTTCAATATGCATTGTCATCGGTGATACACAAATTCTGAATGTTTCAGATCTCTCACTGGTCGTAAAGTTATGTAGTTAAAAATCGATTGCAAAATACCAGTACAGACAAACAGGTGAAGTTAAAAAAAAGGGGTTCAAAGATTTCTCATCACGTGTAATAATAATGATACTAATAATAATAATGAACACTTTCTTGCAACCTGTGCAAGTGGTGAGTTTATTGCCTTATGGCAATTTCTTCCAACTAACCAGTGTTTCCAGCTCAGAGAAGCAATATTTGCGTGAGAAATGAATTTAAATAAATTTCTCATCAGCTGGGAATCGAACCCAGGACGCCCGCACAGAAACCGAACGACTATTATATAACGAATAGTAAACCTATTACTATATAATTATACCTTGATTAGAGTGTTCACACAATCAATGTATAATTGACAACAGTGTCAAATCCCCGTCATCATAAAAATATAATTGCACATACCATGGTGAGCGATATTGAACCTTATCTATAATATATATCATGTTTTCTCTTCACGTATTGCAAATCAATTTTATAAATTGAATTATTGTGTAAGTACGTACCTATCGTTTATATTGTTTCACAGTAGGTATTCAAATATGTATTTTCCTAAATGTTCTAAAATTTGAATTTAATCAACTGCGTCGTAGGTACCACAATGACATTTAAATGTGACCACAGAACATGAAATAAAAAGAATGAATATTTCCTACCTACCTACCTCGGTTATCGGAATATTTCTCATACTACGCGGGTATATAAAAATTACGTTTCCCATCTCTTCACCGTTCTATGGTACACAATAAATGATTTGATGTTGTGTTGTTTTATATTTTTATTATTAACAATTGACAACTGACATGAAGTTAGCAGGAAGCGGCCAGCCAAGACGGTGGTTGTCTGTGTTGCCAATATTAAATATATACACCATATATCACATCCCCACCCTTAGCTGGTCACCCCCAACCCTTACAAATCTTTACTTATAACTAGTTAATCATAATACACGAGTAATTTAATCATACCCCCACCTTTCAGTGATTTTGACAGTTCTACCATACCTAGTAACATATGGTTCATCATTTGTGGAATGTCCAACTTGTACACTATTTTCCCTTCTACTTAAAACAAAATTATCACAATTTAAATCATCATTATTACTATTCTAATTATTACAATTCGAATTACTGTTATAACTATTATTTACATTATTAGTATTATTATCAAGTACATATCATTTCTTTAAATGAATAACATTTCTTCTAAAAACTTTCCCCTTGCTATTTTTTGACCTTGACCTTGGTGAATCATGCTTTTTGCTTCTTCTATTGCTTCTTCCCAAATTTTATTTTTTAAATTTTTTACCCATACTTTATCATTAATATTAAAAAATCTTTCTTTATTCCTTACTGGATTGTATTGAAGTTTTCTTTTTTGGTTATTATTTACATTAAATCTATATAAATCATTATATGATATTACTTTTGGTATTAATTCTTTATGGTAAACTGGTAACCCATTTCTTAATTTCCTACTGATTAGTAATTGACTTGGCGAAAATGGTATACTAGCCAGCTGCGTGGATCTGTAATCTAATAATGCTTTGTACATACATTTGTTTTCATGATGGACTTTTTTCAAGATTTGTTTAGCAATACCCACACCCTTTTCTGCTAGACCATTTGCTTTCGGGTAATATGGACTAGATGTATTAATCATAAAACCCCACTCTGATGCAAATTCATTAAACTCTTTACTATTAAAAGGGCTGTTATCACATCTTACATACAACGGTATCCCATGTATTGAAAATGTACATTTTAACTTGTCAACAGTTTCTTTTACAGATTTATCCTTAATGGGAATAATATCTAAAAACTTAGAATAGTAATCTTCTAAAATTAAGTATAATTTATCATTGTACTCACAAAATTGTTACATTTTTATGACCATAAATATATTGATGAAATTTTTTGACAGCAAATACTATTCCTAACATTTCTTTCTCTACTATTGAATAATTACATTCAGTTTTAGTTAAACTATGTGACGCATAGCATACAGGAAAATTATCTTGAATCAAACAACAGCCTAATCCATTATTGCTCGCATTACTTTGTATTATTATCTCTTTATTAAAATCAAAATAACGTAATGATTTATAATTACAAATCAAATATTTAATTTTTTCAAATGCATCATCCTGCTCTTTTTCCCATTTCCATCCAATATCTTTTCTTAGAAGCATTTTTAACTGTTGTAAGTTACTTGCCAGATTAGGTATGAACCTATTTAAATAATTTACCATACCAATAACTCTCTGTAACTCTTTAATATTTTTTGGTTTTTTCAAATCAACTATTGCTTGAACTTTAAATGGATCTGGTTTAATTCCATTTTTTGAAAAAATACATCCCAAAAATTTTACTTGATCTTTTTTGTATTGTAATTTATCACTATTAAATTTTACCCAATTTTTTCTTGCCCTCTCCATGACTGTTATCAATATTTCATCATGTTCTTTTTCATCTTTTGCTGATATTATTAAGTCGTCAAAATATACTGAAACACCATGTATATCACCAAATATGCGTAGATTCTCTCTTTGAAATACTTCAGGACTGCTGGAAAGACCAAAAGGTAATCTGTTAAACTTGTATCTACCGAAAGGTGTTATAAATGTACACAAATAAGAGGATTTATTAGTTAGTTCTATTTGATGAAAACCATCTGACATATCGATTACTGTAAATACGTTTTTTCCAGATAACTTGTTTATTATTTCATCATATGTGGGTATGCTATAATGTTCTCTTCTGATGTACTTATTCAAATGAATTGGATTAATGCATAATCTTAAATCTTTATTTTCTTTTTCAACAATTACCAAATTATTTACCCAATCAGTTGGTTCTGTCACTTTTGATACAACCCCTTTGTTTTCTAAATTATTTAATGTTAATTTCAATCTGTCATATATACTAAACGGAATTTTTTGTAATTGTTTTACTACCGGTATAGCATCCTCTTTCAATTTAATATCATATTTAAATGGTAGCTTTCCTAGACCGGTAAAAACATCTTTATATTTATTTACAAAATTTTCTTTATTATCGGTGTAAGTTAAATCATATATCCTCTTTATTAAATTCATTTCCTGGCAAGTTTCTAATCCTAAGATTGGTGCCGATGATACCTCAGCAACCACAAATTCAATATTGTAAAATTTATTTTTATCTTTACATTTGATATTAATTATTCCCTTTGAATTCAATTGAAATCCCCCATAAGTTTCAACATACACTCTTTTTCTTAAAATCATACTTTTATCTATACATAATTTATCAAGTATGTTTAAAGGTAACACATTTATATTTGCACCAGAATCAATCTTAAATTTAACCGGAATATTATTAATTAAAATTGTATGATACCATTGAATAGAATTTACTACCTTGTTTCTATTAAAACATCCTACTGCAAAATGATTCATTTTTTCACATATATTACATTTTTTTCCATATGCTGGACATTTCTTAATTTCATGTTCTCTCCCACATTTTTTACATAAATATTTCTTATACCTATTTTTATAGTAGTACTTATCTTTAAAATTATTAGTTGCAAACACTTCTTCTGTCACGATGTCATTATTATTTACCCGTAATAAATTGATTTTGTGTTTCGCTCAATTCGGCAATCATAGCCCTTTTTATGTCATTTAAACTCTCTTCCGTTGTTTTTAACAATTCTTGTCTTGTATTTATGTTCTTCATGCCTGTTATTAATTGATTTTTAATCATTATTTCACTATAACTTTCATCACATTTTACACATTGAAAGTTACATTTATTTTCTTGATGTTTTAATTCAATTACATAATCCTTTAAAGCTTGATTCGTTTTTTGTTCCAATTTATTAAATTTGTATACTTATTTCAATTGTTGTATTTTTAATTGGTTCACAATATTCATCAAAGAATGTTATTACTTCTTCAAATGTTGCGGTCTCTTTATTGTCAAAATTTTCGTAGATTGATAATCCCTTGTCATCTATGTTGCTTAACAAAATCGCCATTTTTTGTTCATCTTTGCATTTGACATTTTCTGGCAAATTAAGTCGTATATTTATCCTTCTTTTGAAGATTTGCCACCTATTTTTTAAGTTGTCCTCTTCGAAACTAAATAGATATCTTGTATCCATTTTGTATATTAATATTAAGTAGTAGTTAACTTCTATTTTATTCGTTTATTTTACCCGGGGCACCATGTGTTGTTTTATATTTTTATTATTAACAATTGACAACTGACATGAAGTTAGCAGGAAGTGGCCAGCCAAGATGGTGGTTGTCTGTGTTGCCAATATTAAATATATACACCATATATCACAGATGTGAAATATTTTTTATTTGATTTAATTTATTTATAAACATATCACTGTTTATAACGCATATTATGTATTAATATTATTTTTCTGCAGTCCTCCTCCATATAAACTTTCTTCTTCTTCTTCTTCAGCCTATTTCCGTCCACTCCTGAACGAAGGCCTCCTCCATTTGACTCCACGTCGTCCTGTCCTGTGCAGTTTGCATCCAGGATGTGCCAGTGCCAGCATATCTTGTTATATCGTCCCTCCACCTCCACTTATATAAACTTTAAGTATACCAAATTAATCTCAAACTCCTCCGTGCGCCCATTTATCCGGAAATTGTACTTAAAGTTTTCGCTTCACGTATTAATATATAGAAGAATAATTAAATTATCAAAATTCAAACAGAGACATCTAACAATTTCTTCGTATACTACCAATAATTGTTTAATTTTATATAGCTTTTCAAGCAAATAACAGATGCTATATCAAGTATTAATTCAACACACACCCAATAACTAGTTGCCACATTCTGGAGACTTGTGATATGTATATATCGTCTAAATACACAATAGTGAAAAACTGTATCTCATATTTGGGCCACATTCTGGGAGGAGAAAAGTATCAACTGTTGCAAGTGATAATACAGGGCAAGATTGAGGGTCGTCGTGGAGTAGGGAGAAGGCAGATATCTTGGCTGCGCAATATCCGACAGTGGACTGGAATAACGCAGGTAGGAGAGCTGGTCTGAATGGCGCAGGACAGAGAGGCATTCTCCAGAGTGATCGCCAACTGATACGGCACACAGAGAAGAAGAAAATCTCGACCGGGAATCGAAACCGGGACCTTGACAAACAACAATTGTTTTCATTGATTACCGATAGATAGTCATAACTTTTCATAGACGAGAGGTGGCAGAGCGGTTAGCACGCTGGGTAAGTTATCCAGTGGTCGTGAGTTCGAATCCGGCCACCACCGATTTCATACACCTTTAATAGCACAAGCGCCCATGTTTAATTTATGGAATGTATGAGGATGTATATGTAATTGTTATAAATACAAATTCATTCTTTGTATGATAAAAAAATATATTTTCTATATTTGTTTTGGGGTCTTGTTATGGAAAAAGGAAGAAAAATTAAGATATTGCATGATTTTTTTAATAAAAATTGACTATTTCCTCTCCCAAAAGTCAGTGTCTAGTCATTATAATCGACTACAACTCGTCGTGTCATGTACGTCTCACACTGACAGTTGAAGTTCAATAGTTTCGATACAAGAAGAAATATACATATTTTACATTGTTATATTGTTCAACTAAAACTACGCGCCGTGCGCATATGTATGTATATAACCAAACATATACTAAGACGTTAGAGTTGGTGCCTTCCCTGAAGACCTGCCGATACGACGGAAGAAATTCGCCACCAGGTAGGTGCAATATTCCCTTCACTCTATACCCTATCCAACACAAGTAATATTTAATGAATATCACGTTTCTTGATCACAAAAACGTGACGATGTGACATATTCGCTTCAGAATAATCAGAAATAGAAGCATAAATTTAAATTGCGATAAAATGTATAAATTATCACGTACAGTTATTTAATAATAGTACAAGTAATGATTCAAATACATGGATTAATTATTCTAGATCTATTTACTTGACAGTGATCTTAAAAATAATTTCCAGTATTACGATTCAAAAATAAATATGTACTGCTGCATTGTATTTATTTACTAGTTGCATGTAACACATGAGATCCAACTGTCGATAGGGATAGTATGTATAGTTGAAGAATATGTACCAAACTATAAACCCATAAATATAAATTATTAAATATTTTCAGATATTTTGTTTTCTATACAACATATGTAGGTATGTATGTCAAGATAGGATAGTATGGAGGAAGATCCTTTTTTCCTACCCAGAATATGAAAATAGCATGATGGTATGTATGTATGTTTGGAGATGAAGTATCAAACTATTAAGTCTTCTTACATATTGTGTATAGGCGAGTGCCATACAAAATGTATGAAGAGATGTCGTCACTAAATTCAATTATTAAATAAATTGTTAAAATAAAATTGAGATCTTCTACTACAATGCGTATATTTTTTATAGAAAATTATATTATCTAGTTGGGGTGTTTCGGTTTTTTTCGATATATTTAAAAATTTTGGAAATATAGGCAGTTAAACTCATAAATTTATCATAAAAAAAAATATTTTTCTTAATAAAAAATGTTTGAGAAACCCTGGAATTTTTTTGATAAAACTAATTTGAGATTATGTATTTGTCTATGTTTGTACCAATTTTCAGCGTTCTAGCTTTTATGGTTTCTGAGATATATGGAAAAATAAAGTAAAAATTCAAAAGTTGATAACCCCTGATTAAAACAAAAATTCGAAATTCTGAGTATAAAATGGCGTTACAATCTTGGTTTTTGTATTTATTAATTCATTTTGAAAATATATGTTATATTAAAAAACTGTATGTAACCTTATGAAGAAGTTTTTTAAGTTTTTTTGGGCTCTGTAAATTGAGCGGATCAAAAGTTATAAGGGGACACACACACACACACCACAGACACACAGACACACAGACACACACACACACACACACACACACACACACACACACACACACACACACACACACACACACACACACACACACACCCTCACACACACACACACACACACACACACACACACACACACACACACACACACACACACACCACAGACACACACACACACACACACACACACACACACACACACACACACACACACACACACACACCCTCACACACACACACACACACACACACACACACACACACACACACACACACACACACACACACACACACACACACAGACACATGAAATGTTATACTCCGAATTCTGAGTAAATCCGTGTATCGAACATATATGCTGCGAAGCCTCTAAGTTGGTGTTTTTTGACTTCAAAGTTGGAAAAGCCGTGAAAAAAGTAGACCTCTGCATACAATTCTCGCGTATAGCTTGATACATTGTCGATATGTTAAGAGAACAAAGTTCTCCTGAACAAATCGACAGTTGGAAAACCACTTTTTCAATATACAACAAGTAAATCAAACATGACAATAATATCAATTCATAGAAGATTTTCGATGTTTTACTTAAATATATACGTAATATCTACATACTAAATATATACGTAATTCAGCCTGTGTGAACATCAGATTGAAGATGAACATCTCCCAGACCAAAATGATGAGTAACGCAGAAGAGTCCTTCCCCGTCATAATAGATGGAGTACAAATTGAAAGAGTAGACAGATACATATATGTATAATATGTAGGCCATACTATGATGCTTGCCAAAGAAAATCAAGACGTGGCCTTGCCTGGGCAGCTTTTGGGAAATTATCATACATTCTGAAATCCCGTAAATACTCCCATTATTCGAAAAATAAGCTATTCGATGCATGTATTCTCCCAGTGCTCACTTGTGAAATGGAAACATCGGTCCTAACAAAACGAATAATGCACAAGCTGTTAGTGACACAGAGAGCTATGGAGAGAAAGTTGCTGGGTATTTCAATAAGAGACAGTATTCAGAATGTCATGATAAGAGAAATAACCAAAGTAGCCGATGTAGCGGAAAGGGTTGCTGGTCTTAAGTGGAACTGGGCTGGGGATATTGCCAGACGCCAGGATTCACTATGGACCAAAAAGATCGTAGAATGGCGACCGAGAACAAGCCGAAGAGGTGTCGGCAGACCCCAGGAAAGATGGTCTGATGACATCAAGAAATGTGCCGGAGGGAGATGGATGCAGTGTGCCCGAGACAGGGGTTTGTGGAGGATCAAGGGGGAGGCCTATGTCCAAGAATGTAAAAAAAAAACTGGCTGAAGAAGAAGAAACTACATACATACATTATATACAGTCATGCCATGTCCTTGTTATTGTAGTGAGCAGACACGAGAAGCGATCGCCACACACTTGCATTTGTTCATCGCCACACTCACACTCATACACGCCAGTCTGTTATTTACAATTGTTCACATGGTCGTACCAATGTTTAGTTGGTCGCCCCTGACTCGTATCTTCTCTTTCAGCTCTATAAATTTTCTTTGTCAGTCGTTCTTCATTCATTCTTTCCATGTGGCCAAACCACCGAATTGTGTTTGCTTTCAAACTGTTCTTAAAAATATCCTTCTTCGTGTTACACTCCTTACATCCTTATTCCGTATTCAGGCATATCCTTTAAGCCAAATCATTTCATTTTTTGGCAAAATAAAAATGTCCCTTGGTTTTTGGGTTCGATCCCCAGCAGAGGAGAAATTTATTAAAATTCATTTCAATTGCTTCTCTGAGCTGGAAACACTGGTCAGTTGAAATCTCCATCTGGCAATAAGCTCGCTTGCGCAGGGAGCAAGGAAGTGTTTACTCTTCATTATTATTTTAATATGTCCTTGTAACAAGTATGTAGGTACATATACATTACATCATACATTACCTAAAGTAAGCATAAATGCTTGTGCTATGGGCGAAGGAAAGCGACCACTACATTACTAACCCAGCGCGTTAACCGCTCTGCCACTTCTCACCATTTATCAGACTTTCACGCTTTTTTGTGACGCGTCCATGTCTCGTTTGCATATACGTAAAATATTTTTGCTAGAACGCAAGACTGTACAGCGTTTATGTCTTGGTCATGTTATTGATATTAGTCGTACACCCCTGGTCTCGCAAGATCAAGAATGAATTCATTTGATCGTGATCCGTGGTCAGTCTAATTTATTGCGAATCAAAAATTTGACAAAATTCTAATGAAACTTTCTCTTGACATTTGTTTGTAAAATATGATTCTCTTGGAGACAAGAGCCGACACGACCAGCAGGCCAAGTCAGTAAAAAAGTCGAGATCCGACAACGTATCGCCGCTCTTCTCGCCATGTTTACGCCCGTGACGACAATTCGTAGTCACTAAGCGCTGTCGAGTTCGTAAATGCACTTATTAGTATTTGTCGCCGTTAGGCTGACTTGCGGTACATTTTTGAATTATCATTTATGGCAATACACAATATTTTCCCATGATTTGAATAAATGTCAAATTTGTTTACATAAATTTGTTAAATAAATATAATATGGTCATATTTTTAAGCACGAAAGCAAGTTATAATACGATTAAATTAACTTCTTCTGTGTTTATTGAATGTTTTGAGAGAAATTTTAAAAATTATTTGTAATAATATTTCGATCAATTTATCAAGTGTGATGACAGCAGCGTGTTATTTTTTCACTAAAAACTACGCCGAATTTTCTTTTGTTAAGTGTTAAAATACATATGTGATAAAATAGCTTACAAGAATACTTTCTCAAAATGAAAAATTATTTCAAATCTATACTTACGGAAAACATTTACGGACGCATAGAATTATAATGTTATAATCTAAGTACGGACGCATATTTCCAATAAATATATAACCATATAAAACTTTTGTTACGCGGTAATTAGCAATAAATGAATTCCGCGGAATATTTAAAGGGTTTGAAGAATCTCTTAAACGGCGTCGTTTAACCCTTGTATATAATTATTCTCAAAATAAATATGAAATTCGGCATTGTTCGCGTAAAAAATGACATTTAATTCAACATGGCGGCGTTAGATCTTGTCTCTCGCCTCGATGTCGACCCAATCTCGCCGTCAAATAAGTGGCCGAGATCGATTCGACGCGTTATCTGCTTAGTGACTACCAAAACTGTCAAAATATCGACTAGTCGATATTTTGACAGTTAATCTCGACATTTATCGGTCGAGATCTACTTACAGACTTAGTCTGCAGAACCAAAAACCTCTCACGAACATCGGAAATGAAGGCATCATAGGGAAGACGCTTAGGGACAGAATTCGCAATGACGACATTAGGCGGACCTGTGAGACCGAGGACATCATACGATGGAGTAGAACTAGGAAGATTGTGGAGAGACCATGTCAATAGTATGGATGCATCTCGAATCCCATTCATAGCGCCAAACGAAATCCCACCAGGGCATCGCCTCCCCGGAAGACCACTGAAGAGGTGGAGGGATAGCTGGACCTCAGCTTCACAGCAATAGCTTTCTCGAAAAACAGATACGATCTAATATAAGAAGAAGAAGAAGATTCTCTTGTTTTCTCTCGAGAAAAGAAAGAACTCTAAATAGTAACAAAATTTACGTGACCTCAGTCGAGAGACATCAACTGGATAAAAAATACACCATCCCAAATACGGAACACAATTTATTTTCATAAGAATCCCTTCCGGTAAAACTCCACACACAGTTTTTTTTTACAATACACATTTAAAAATCTGTCATCGCGTACGTCTGTCCTTACTATTTTATCTCAATCTCAAGCGATGATTGCTAGCTTTAGTATGCGCTGCGCTACGAAGGGACAAACTATACAATACAATATTGACATAATGGACTAGTTGCATGTAACACATGAGATCCAACTGTCGATGGAGATAGTCTGTATAATTGAAGAATGCGTACCAAACTATAAACACTTAGGCTGTGTTTGTCGAACAAAAAATAAAGTAAAAGTATAGTTATAATACTTTGATTTCATAAAAGTATTCAAAAGTTTTGGTTGTTTCATTGAAATCTTATGCCGTCAAACGACGCATTTTTGAACAATTTCATGAAATCAAGGTATTTTAACCCTTCTATTACCATTACTTTTGTTGAATCAACCCAGCCTTAAATACAAATTAATAAATATTTTAAGATATTTTGTTATCTATATAAAACATGTAAGTATCTATATCAAGATATGATTGTATGGAGGTCAGTCTTTTTTCCTACCCAGAATATGAAAACAGCATGATGGTATGTATGTATGTATGTTTGAGATTAAGTATCAAACTATTGAGTCACCGTAGATATTATGTATTCTGCCTTACAAATTATATGAAACAATGATACTAAATTCAATTTTTAAAAAAATGTTAAAAGTTGTTTATGAGATATATGGAAAAATAAAGTAAAAATTCAAAAGTTGATAACCCCTGACTGAAAAAAAAATCAAAATACTTAATATAAAAGTTTTGTTAGCCTATAACTATCTACATATTCTAAAATTTTGGACTCTGTGCATTGAGCGGATCAAAAGTTATAAGGGACACACACACTAAATTTTCTACTCCGAATCCTGAGTAAATCCATATACTTACAGAACATGTATGTTGCGAAGCCTCTAAGTTGGTGTTTTTTGACTTCAAAGTTGAAAATACCGTGAACCGGTCACTAAATACCATGCTATATACATACATGGTATTATAATATTGTAACAAAACCCTCATGACTAGCCATGATATGGCTAATCATGAGGGTTTCGATTTCACCGTTTGACCGGACTTACCCCCCCTGGACTGATTTCGTTCATACATTATTTATACATATTTATATTGCAGAAGCATTTATGTTTAAATTAGGGAATGTAGTAATTATGAGGATATATTTATGTTACAAAGATATAGGTACCTACCGACTAGGCATTATTATAATAAACTATTAGTAAACGAGTACATACAAACACACGACGAAACTCACAGTGTGCACTCTCTACATGTCCTACATGATACCCGTTGAGAAAATTAATGTAAAAAATACGCTTAAAAATTGTGAAATCATGACTCTGGAGAGAAAAAGTGTTTAGAACTTCAATAGTTAAAAAAAATTGCCGAACGTTGACATAGTAAATGAATGAAAAATATGGTTATTTTTTGTGGTCATAATTAGAGCGATATTCCGTGCATTGAACGGATTTTAAGGCTGTTTTACCAAGGATATGCAAGAAATGAGCAAAAATAAGAAAACCGGGTACATGTCGCCTTATTTATCGGACAGTATATATTATTATTTGCAGTTCATAACAGGTTGATACAAGTCGTGGCACGTACGAACAGGTTCACACGACAATATACATGGGAGTACAGACCAGACCAGAGAGATATGGGCGGTTGAACTCCGCCAAAGGACCTTCACCTCATCATGAACGAAGGTCCCTGGACTCTCCCGACCTACAGGGACGGATGAAGAACATAACCTAAACCTGTTCAGCTAATTTGTATATTTTTAGCCAGCTTATGACCAGCGAGATCATTGTCAATCAGTTATTTCAAGCTTTGAACAAACCGTTTTTTTTGACAAAGGCATTTAGGGGTTGATTTAATGTAGTCTTAAGATTTATCAGAAGGTTATAATAATTATCACAAGGTTTTAAATGCGTGTTCAAAATTGTTATCATTAATCTTTAAAATTTTTACTTTACAATACACTGTTTATTCACAAATAACAATCTTTGATTTACTTAAATATTTTACAATAAGATTTATAAATTTACACTGCCGATCATATGTATATCGATTGACGCAGTATGTTGACACTTCGAGAGAGCAATGGCGGGCGAATGAAAAAACGAGTTTATATAGATCGTTTGATTGTTCTAGAATATTCCACAGATAAGTGTTACCAAGTTTTGACATTTTAGTTAATCACCACAGGCAAAACGTGTCATTCATTGCAAATTTTTATTATTTTTTTTTAATCTGGGGGGCAAGTCGTCTGGTCAACCGACGGAATCAAAACCATCCATGTTAATCCATATCATGGATATAATTATCATATGGAGTTCTTACATCTTAAGATGTTATAGAACTCCATAAGATAATTATATCCATGATATGGGTTAACATGGATGGTTTTGATTTCGCCTGTTGACCAGACTTGCCCCCCTAAATGTGTGGATCATAAGGATTTTTTTAAATGTTGATCTTAACAGATGAAAAATGTCCAGGTCATCAGTTTCATTTACAATGTTTGTATAGGTATTTATACACCAGTATAATGGAGCATTACTACCAATACAATCATATTCATAAACCTAGTCAGTCGACGTTTCATCATCACTCTAATCCTCTATACTCTACTCTCTCTATACTCTACTCTCTCTATACTCTACTCTACATGTTATTATAATATACCAGTTTAATTTTGTGACTTGTTCCCAATCCGTCTCTGCTTATTATTCAAGTGGAAGTTTATTACATATAAAACACACCTTTCCATCCCTTTTTAATCTGAGACACTTGTGATTCGTGCGAGGGAGACGAGCAGTGGTGTGTATTGTGATGATCTTGCAATAGGATATTTTCACACAGCCTCCCGACTGCTGAATTAATAAACGTTAGGTTGGATGCCCTGAAACTGAAGGAGTACAATCTTCATGTTAACAAAATCGTCAAAAAATATATTTAATTTTTTTTTGTGTTCATTTTCAAGGAAAGTTAGTTAATCTACCAGTATTTTTTATTGCAACCAAAAGTCTTGCATGACTTTGCGGTGTCGCAAAATTTTATAATTTTTTTTTATTTTTAGTCGAAAAGTAAGCAATTAACTACGTAGGTACTATCAACATTTATTTATTTATTTAAGATTTGGTATACAGTTAATATACAATACACATTTACATAATATCAAAACAAAGAAACCGCGCACACAAAAATACCACAAGGCAAAGCCTGTCTGTGAAATATAAACAAAAGTACAAAAAATATAAAGAAGATAAAGAAAATAACTTATAGGTACATACATAGATATAAAAACATAAATACACATATATCAATAGGTAGGTAAATACAAAACTGTAGACAGCGAGTGGCCCTACTAAATAATTATAACCAACATTATACTATGAATTGGAGTTTTTGTCATATTTGATTATAATTGGGTCGGTGGCAGAGCGGTTAGCGCGCTGGACTAGTAATCCAGTGGTCGCGAGTTCGAATCCTGCCTCGACCGATTTCGTTAACCTAAGCACAAGCATTTATTTGCTTATTTTAGGGAACGTAGGAAGATGTATATGTACTTGTTTTACAAGGACATATTCATTAAATTAAAAAAAATTAAAAAATAATTACTGAAACTCGAATATTTTTTTTTATTGCATATACGCAAACATTGGATTATTTTCCCTGTCGGAAGTCAAAAAACTTTAATAATTTGTTATTTATTGAATTTTTTCAGTTTTTATTTTTCTTTGTTAAAAAGTTTGCCAATAAAAATATTACTGAAACTGTAAGGCTTGGTTTTACAACAAAGGTTTCAGTAAAAGTATAGTAAAAATACTAAAACTGCTTAGTTTAACGGAATTTGAGGAATACTCTATTATGAAAAATTTACATTTATTCTTTATCAATTTATTAATAAATATATGTTGTGTTGTAGAGTATTAATGTGAGTTTGATTTTTTATGAGTTTTTACACCGTGTTTATACCAAGAAGTTACCTAATTAAGAAACTATTTGTATTGAAGTGACTAATTCTTCTGCAGGACTGATGACAGCTTAGTCTTTAAAGCATTAGATTTCAATGAAACAACCAAAAGTTTTGAACAATCTTATTAAATCAAAGTATTTTAACTATAATATACAAAGATCTTTCTGTATAAAACACTCATCAAGCCGGTCCTCACGTATGCTTCCGGAACCTGGGTGATGACCAAACAAACTGAAGGATCCATAGCGGCTTTTGAGAGAAGGATCCTTCAAATAATGTTTGGCGTCGTCGATACAATAGGGAGCTACACGAGACCTAAATATGAAGAGCCCGATGTGATCAGTTCCATTAAGATAGGACGCTTAAAATGGGCTGGTCACATAATCCGAATGGACAACGACAACCTCACAAAACGTCTCATACTTTCTGTGCCACAAGGTCGAAGGAGACCAGGAAGACCAAGGACTCGATGGATGGACAGTGTCGATGCCGATGCTTCCACAATAGATATTAGTAACTGGAGAACGAAGGCAGCGGATAGACTGGAATAGAGGAGACTCCTGGTTTCAGCCAAGGCCCACCAAGGGCTGTCGAGCTTATGATGATGATTTTAACTATACTTTTACTTTAATCTTTGTTCGACAAACACAGCCTGAGACTTGCAAGAACAAGACTCAATCGAGTATGCCAGATCAAGACCAAGACCCTGGTTTTATTATAATGTGTAAATCTATTGTAAAAAATCCTAATTTTCTAAACAGAGACGCCATCCCATAATAGGTCAGTAGAATTTGCTCGTATGCTCACTGGAGGCATAGTGTGTTTAATAGTCAACTGACGTCATCGAGGGACTTCATTAGAATATGATTGTATAATATTTATATTCATAATAAGTCTTGTCTTTGGCATCTGGAGATGAGGATTTGGGCCAACACTGTAATATTCCATTCATTTACCGAAATAACTTATATACATAAATCAGGAAGTATGTACACAAGGGATCGAAGAAAAAAGATGAAAATCAGGTATCGTTCACCTATAGCACAAGCATTTATGCTTATTTCAGGGAATGGATTAGGATGTATATGTGCTTTTCACAAGGACATATTCATTCTTTGTAAAAAATAATAATAATAAGGCATCATTTGGAATCACTACTGAACTATGAAAGATGTTTTTTTTTGCCTATTGCACAGGGTGTCTCAAAATAAAGTTTATATTTAGTGGATCGATTAAAAAAAAGAGAGCCGTGTATCAAAAAAATGTTTATTAATTATTAAAGCACACAATTTGGGAATCTATTTCTTAAAAATAATATCGTCCAAATGTAGACCCTCGCGTTCGCAGCACTCATTTAATTGAACAGTAAAATAACTTATGACGGCTCGGCAGGTGGACTCACTGATGGCTACCATTTCGTTATGGATATTTTCTTTCAAATGCGCCAGGGAAGTCGGTTTATTGGCGTAAACTTTAGATTTAAGATAACCCCATAAGAAAAAGTCCATAGGACTGCGTGGAGGCCAATTTGCGTCACCTCTCCTGGAGATTAATTTGCCAGGGAAAAATTTCACGAACTCGTAGCAGAGATGTATTGGACGTGTGTGACGTTGCTCCGTCCTGTTGGAACCATGTTCTTTAGTTAAAGCCAGGAAAGTTTTGCAGTTCAGGCACCAAGAAGTCGTCTAACATCTCCACATAACGCTCTGAATACAAATATCAACTTTCTTTTGAGACATCTTTTTTCGATTGACCGCCTCATACGGGACACAGGAAAACGTCGATAATCGGAAAGAGTGGAACCACTATTCTAAGCCGGTACCTCACGGCATTGACACAAATTACATTTCACCCAGAGTACAGAGACATCACAACGACCCCAGTAAGTTCACCAACTATCGAGAAAACAAAAAGGGAAATTAGAAGAATAAAGCATTCAGTTCTAGACGGTGAACGAACTTGGAGGTAGGTACTTCAAAAGGAAAAGCTGTCATGAAAAATTCATAATGCACAAAAAAAACAAAGATGCTGAACCAAAAATAGATTTATCTAGATTCAAAATGAAATTAAAAACAATTTGAAACACTCTCTCTAATATTATATTCATCTTCATTTTATGGTTCATTTTCATTGTTGTATGTATGTATGTGTTATTTGTTTTGTGTTATTTTATTTTATTTGGAAAACATACAGCATACACAATAATAATAATAATAATAATAAAAACAAAAATGATACATACAATTTCATGCCTAAGTAACATGTTTTCACCACTTATATAAAAGTAGTAATCTTCTTCCTCAGCCGTTTTCAATCCATCGTTGGATATAGGCCTCCCCCTTGTTCCTCCACATGTCTCTATTCCGGGCACATTGCATCCAATTTACTCCCACAGTCTTTCTGATGTCATCCGACCATCTAGCCTGTGGTCTTCCCACACTCCTTCTTCCCGTTCTAGGTTGCCATTCTAGGAGTTTTTTTGTCCATCGTTGGTCAGTACATCTGGCAATATGACCTGCCCAGCTCCACTTCAGGGTAGCCATCCTTTCAGCTACGTCCACAACTTTAGTTTTCTCTCGTATCCATTTGTTTGTCTTCTGATCTCTCAATGAAATGCCCAGCATTTTTCTCTCCATGCCTCTCTGCGTAACTAACAACTTTTGCACAATTTGCTTCGTTAGGACTAGCGTTTCTGTGCCATATGTGAGAACAGGCAGGATGCATGAGTCAAATATTTTTTTCTTGAGATAATTGGGGTACTTTGGGGACTTCAAAATATAAGAGAGTTTATTGAAAGCTGCCCAGGCAAGACCACGTCTTCTCTCTACTTCGGCCTCTTGATTCTCTTTCCCAAGCTTCATATTATGTCCTAGATAGACATAACTATCGACTCTTTCGACGGCCCTTCCATCTACCAAAATGGGAACGTTACGCGCCGTGCTGCTCATTATTTTGGTTTTTGTAGCATTCATTTTGAGGCCAATCTTTAAACAGGCTGCGTTTAGTTCATTTAGCATTATGCTTAGTTCTTCCTCATCTTTAGAAAAGTAGTAATACCTAAATATATTTTTTATTAATTCCATTTATTCATTATTTAATTTCTTTCATTATCATTGGGCGGGTGTATTCGAAACACGATGAGAATAGGAACATCAAATATTACTCCGGCTAAAATTTGTAATTCTCATAGTAAAAGCAAAAAGTAAAAAGAACAAGCAAACAGTAAAAAAATAAAAAACATACAAATGCACAAACTAATGTTAAAATTGTCGGCCTTCGTGGCTCAGTTGGTTAGATGTCTGACTGCTGAGCAAAAGGTCCGGGTTCGATTCCCGGTGGAGACACAGTTTTTAATTGTGTTTTCAGTCTGGATCTGTGAGACGATTAATATCGTAAGTCTCCAGAATGTGGCAACTTGTTATTGGGTGCTTGTTAAATTAATATTTGACATAGTACCTGTTAGTTGCCCGAGAAGCAATATTAAATAAATAAATAAATAAAATAAAAAATTTATGAGATTATGATTTTGACGATGTTTTTATTTATTTTTATTTTTTCTTGATTTGAAATGTAAATTCTTTTGGTATTGCTTTTGGTTTTGAAATGTTTTTTTTTTAATAATTGTTAATTAATTATTTATTTTTATTGTTAAGCAAAGAACTGCTGCTTTCCTAAACACAAGCTTCTAGCTTAAATTAGGAAAAGTAACATTAATTAGATGGTTTTTTTTTGGTTTTATAACATGTATTGAATGTTACTCATATGAATATAAAAAAAATCATAAAAAAATCTATCTCACAATAATTTTTCGCTCTTTAGTGCATTTTGTGCATTTAAGCCAGTGCCTTGTATCACATACCTACTGCGAAAACATATTTTTAAACAAAAAACTGTTGATTGCTATATGTACTTTAGTCCAACATCTGGAGGGCAAGTCTGGTTCAACCGGCGCAATCAAAACACTCACAATTACCCATATCATGGATAATTCGTATACTTGCCTATCGTACTGGCGATTGTCGAAACCACAACTTAAATACCTATAATGACCTCCTTAATCACTACAAAATCAAAAGTCTCTCATCCCGTCGTCGAGTCACAGACTTGGTCTATTTGTATAAAATTATAACAATCAAAATTGACACCGATCTTCTATCTGAAATAAAACTTCACACAAATTCTCGTATAAGGAACCCAGAACTATTTAAATTACAGTTTTTTAACATTAACACAAGTTGTTTTAATCCTATTACTCGGATGTGTCGATTTTATAATACTTTACATACTAAACAAGGGCATAAATATTTTTGGTGACAGTCTGGTGACATTCAGAAGAAAACTTTCCTCACTTATAAATAAAAACTTGCTTTTTGTTTTAATTTTTTTCTAGCTATAATGTTTCTCTTTTTTATCTGTTTGTGCTTAATTATATCTTTTATAGTAATGTTTATCTTTTTGTTTTCTTTTGTTAACATCTTTCACTATATTTCTTTGTTGTGATCTTAATTTCTAACCTGTTCATTTTTATATAAATTCCATTTAAGATATTTTTATTTTCTTATAGATTTGTTTGCCATTTTTTTATGCAGGATGTGGCCACTTATTGGGTGACCAGTTTTATATTAGCTTTTTCTTATTTTATGAACCTATTGATGTATAAGAACTTGTAAGCTGTAAGTGGTCCTTAATAACAAATAAATAAATATAACTAGTTGCATGTAACACATGAGATCCAACTGTCGATGGCGATAGTATGCATAATCAAAGAATACGTACCTACCAAACTATAAACAACACAAATTAATAAATATTTGAAGATATTTTATTTTCTATATAAAACATGTAGGAATGTTTGTCAGGATAGGATAGAATGGAGGTCAGTCTGTTTTTCCTACACAGAATATGAAAACAGCATGATGGTATGTATGTATGTTTGGAGATTTATATACCAAACTATTAAGTCTTCTTACATGTGTATAGGCGACTACCATACAAATTGTATGAAGTGATATCGTCACTAAATTCAATTTTTATAAAAATTGTAAAAAAAAAATTGAGATTTACTTCTACAATATTGATATTTTTATAGAAAACTAAATTATCTAGTTGAGGTGTTTCAGCTTTTTTCGATATTTTTAAAATATTAGGAAATATAGGCAGTTAAACTCATAAATTTACCATAAAAAAATATTTTCCTTAATAAAAAATGTTTGAGAAACCCTGGAAATTTTTAAAAAAAATTAATTTGAGATTTTGTATTTTTCTATATTTATACCAATTTTCAGCGTTCTAGCTTTTATGGTTTCTGAGATATATGGAAAAATAAACCAAAATTTCAATAGTTGATAACCCCTGACTGAAACAAAAATTCAAAATTCTGAGTATAAAAGTTTTGTAGGCCTATAATTGTTTATATACTCTGAAAATTTGGGCTCTGTAAATTCAGCGGATCAAAAGTTATAAGAGGGGACGGACTCACACACACAGACACACCCTCACACACACACACACACACACACACACACACACACACACACACACACACACACACACACACACACACACACACACACACACACACACACACACACACACACACACACACACACACACACAAAACTCACATACAATGTTCTACTCCGAATTCGATAACCCCTGACTGAAACAAAAATTCAAAATTCTGAGTATAAATGTTTTGTAGGCCTATAACTGTTTATATATTCTGAAATTTTGGGCTCTGTAAATTGAGCGGATCAAAAGTTATAAGGGACACACACACACACACTCACACTCACACACACACACACACAGACACACGAAATGTTCTACTCCGAATTCTGAGTAAATCCGTGTATGGAACATATATGCTGCGAAGCCTCTAAGTTGGTGTTTTTTTTACTTCAAAGTTGGAAAAGCCGTGAAAAAAGTAGACCTCTGCATACAATTCTCGCGTATCCTGGCTTGAAACATTGTCGATATGTTAAGAGAACAAAGTTATCCTGAACAAATCGACAGCTGGATTATTATATGGAGTTCTAAAATACCTTTAGATGTCATAGAACTCAATATGATAATTATAACCACGATATGGGTAATTACGAGGATTTTGATTTCGCCGGTTGGACCTGACTTGCCCCCCTGAACTGTCTGTAATTCCCCGTAGGTACTTAAAAATGTTTGTGCTATGGTGGACGAAATTGATTCAGGCAGGATTCTAACCTGCTTTCTCTGGATCACGAATCTAATGCACTGGCCGCTGTCACCGATTCATCTCCTTTTTTGTTTTGAAAATTCTTATGATCTAATTAATGCTCCCGAGCTCGATTCCCGGTGAAGATACAGGTCAAAATTTTGTTTCAATATCACACATCTCCAAAATGTGACAACGTGTCAAACACATTGGAGTGCAAAAGCATTAACTGACAGCGAAACATGTTTATACATATTATACCTTCATATTTTTAGTACATTAAACGATCTATGTACACGTAACTACCTGTTGCATTTCAATGTAAAAAAATCCTAGTCGTAGTTTATATTACACGGTAATGATTTTCTACGGTCTGACAGATCCAAACACGATACCCGGCATTGTTATGGCAGTGAATTTATCGCTTGACAAAGTTCCTTTTGTTCGATTGTCACATACTTACCGTAGTAAAATGAGACTGAGAAATTTCGCTGAGTGATACCTATATAAGAGGAACGACTGGATACGAAGTCAGAGACCGAATTATCCGATGTGGCTGAGAGAATAGCCATGACAAAGTGGAGATGATCAGGACACGTAGGAAGAATGAAGGACAATAGATGGATGAAAAGGGTGGTGGAGTAGAGACCGATAGGCGATAAGAGACCACAAGGGATATAAGACATAGGTCCGAATGCAGAGTCCGATCTAATTACTAAATTCTAAATACTAACCATGTTTTCATTGCACAGTCGCTTACTTAAGTTAGGAGATCACGTGGCTTCCTAACTGGAGGATGCTACCAAGTTCACGTATGAGAATTGCATTGCAGAGACATAGGCCCAGTATTTCAGTCGGCCCTTAGGAGTTTAACTCAAGTTTAACAAAAATATTGCGTATTTCAGTACCTAATCTTCCCTTAAATACGTCACTAAACGACAAATATTTAACTCAACGTTTCTGGCGGATCGCGTGTCTTAATCTTGAGTTAAGTATTGTTTCTAGTCTTTTTCGCCAGGTGGCGTACTAATCGCCGCACGCTTTAATGTTTCATTTCATTTTATACTACAAATAACTATGCATAATAATTATAATCATGATTTATTTTTATTGTTAAAATAAAAGACTTGATATAGAAGTGGTTCATGTATTTAATATTTATTTTCTTTTTTACATAATTATAATGTATTGCCCTTGGTATTGCCTGACAACAAACGAAATAAACTGTCAGCCATAATGAAACGTCAGGCACGCAACTTTATTTTTGCGATGTTTTTTCATCCCACTTTTTAAATATTGATCCATCCTGTTTCTATATATAATGTGTATTCTTAAATTTTCTACATAAGACACTATTTCACCATTATCACTTAGTTCCATATCCATCTGTAAAATGTACATACATTTTGCATTGTAGTACTACGTACGTAGTACATATTCAATGACATTTTTTCACTACAATGTTTGATTTTAATTTAAAAAAACATCGATCGGTATAAAAATTGAAAAGTAACATGCTGTGGAATGAAACAAATAAAATAATGTGTTGTTATAATAATAAAATAATATTTAGTCACAGCTTCGCGTCACGTATCATTTAAGGTTATTACAATTTTGACAGATGCGTTATAGACAATAACCATAGAAAAACGTAAAATATATCTATAGTTGAAGATTACGTAACTGACGTTTCACTTTGCACTGAAATACGCGAATGAAATTTAATCTTCCCTAAACTTTTAACTTGGATTACCAAATCCAACGATTTAAGGGCCAACTGAAATCTCGGGCCATAATATCTATACTTAGCGCTTGCGCGGTGGCGTAAACTAACATTTGCGAACTGTCAAAAAGTAAGGTTGATCGCAAGGAAGAAAAATACGAGATGTTTTCGATGGATGATGATTTAAGCAACTTCGTCAAATATGTATTTGGTAATTTTGTCAAATCAATTACCACACAGAATATTCAGCGATCGAGCGATCTATACGAAAGGCCGAAAATTCGCTGGAATTTCAGATAAATCGTGACATCGAGCTGTCAGTGTGAGCATGGTTTTGTGTTGTTATGACAAAAAATCATTTTAGAAAACTATATATCTCTTTTCTTCATTCGTAATAATGTGAAATGCTACGCCATCGACCTTAAATTTGGGTAGAATTTAGTATTTAGTTAGTGATGTCTCTGCAATGCAATTGCTAACTTAAGAATACTCAGTGAGGTTAGGAGTTAGTATTTAGTTACCTAGGACTGTGAATTCGGGTCATAGACCTAACAGATAGACTGACGACATCAAAAGATTCGTTGGACCCCAGTGGATGGGAGTCACACAGCAATGGGAGGATCTAAATAGGACAGGGGAAGCCTTTGTCCAATAGTGGGAAAAGACGGGCCGATGATTTTGATGATGATATCATAGGCTTTCAATACTTTGTATTGCTTCTCTGGCAACTAACATGTACTATCTCAAATATTTATTAAACACGCACCAATAACAAGTTGCCACATTCTGAAGACTAACGATGTTTGTCGTCTCACAGATCCAGACCGAAATCATAATTAAAAACAGTGTATTCACTGGAAATCAAACCCAGGACCTTTGTCTATAAGGAGTCAGATATCTAACTAGTATCCCCCATCGTTTCAAGTAGTGATGAGCAAATGCTTAATGCCCTGGTCATGGTCTTGCATTTACAAATGTGGTCCTTGGTCTCGATCTTGCAAACTCGATCGAGTCTTGGTCTAGCATACCCAGTTATGGCCTTGTCTACTCAGTCTTGATCTTGGTCTTGAAAACGAAAAGAAGATAAGAGGAAACAATGAGTTATATTACAATTTTATGATTCACAATTTACAAGGCATGCGTAAGACCAGTGATGACATATAATGTGGAAGTACGAGCAGACACAGTCAGAAGTAAGAAGCTGAAAACTTCAGAAATGAAGACACTGAAAATTATCAGGCTTAACCGAGGTTGATAATATCATGGAGTGGACAGCGGAGAAGGAACTGGTATGCTCATATCCAAAAGTTGAACATTATGGACAGCACCAGACTTACTCATATTATGCTGTACAATCAGCAACACGGAACCCGCCTTGGCGATAAACCGCCTATAATACTGAAAGATAGCTGGAAGTCCACTTCGCAGGTGGAACAGGTCTCTTAAAAACAGACCTAAAGGTTTATATAAAAGAAGAAGAATATCTAGTTCCTGCCAAATGTAGGAGTTCTTCGTCAATTTTTATGTCCTGTAGAGTCATTTTTAAAGATGATCATTGACGAGTCATTCATCCTTCATTTATATAAAGGATTCAAACAACATCGGCATCCATAACTGGCGTAATACATCACAAGACCGACAGTAATAGAGACGGGCTCTGCAGGAGGCTAAGACCCGACCTGGGTTTTATAGCCACAGTCTGATAGATAGAGAAAGGAAGTCATTTATAACTCTGTAGTCGTTAAATTCGAGCTAAAAAAACATGTACAGAGTTAATTGCTGTCAAAAAACATCCATAAAAATATATTACATACATGCTACTGTTGTACATGTATGTACATTGTACATGTTGAGTATGGAGGCGCATTCCGTTTTACTTCCTGTGTGAATATATCCAATCTTATCTTTACGGTTTTCGCCCCAGAAATCATAAACGCAACCGGTTTTTATACCCGACCTACCGCAAATGCCGTCGGACCTCCGAATAAAGCAACTGTTAAAATGACAACATTCCTTGTCTCTGTCTATTTTGAAGCCTTTATTGGGGAAAGAATGAGATGTCCACAGCTGTTATTTCGGCTCGACAAAAAAGTAATTGTTGTATGTTAAGTTGTGAGAAGTGGATTATCAGGTTACCCGCAGAGTTTTATTGTTATTTTCAAAGCGAACATTAACCACAATGTTGGCAATTTAAACGTTGGTCAAATGACTACCATTTAGGACTTAATCAAAACTTTTACAGCTGTTTGCCGACTGATACACTTCCTCAAAGTAATTGATTTGAAAAATACATATATACATACAAACCATCAAGCCATGTCCCTCACGGGGTAGGTAGAGAACCGAACTACACTTATTTCTATCTTGACTAATCACCGGAGCCGCGAAATTCTCACACATATCCCACCATCTACGAAATCTTCACTGGCTTAAAGTGCCAGAGAGAATCAAGTACAAATTATGTTTGTTGACTTTCAAAGCGATCCACGGCATGGCTCCCACGTATCTTTCAGACTTCTGCATCCCTCTCACCGTAAACGAGCGACAACAAACACTTCGGTCAGCCACCACATCCATGATTGGCAAGTTGACTGAAATAAATAGAGTCAACACTTCATCCTTCGGTGATCGTGATTTTGCTGTGGCCGGACCAGCCTCGTGGAATAAACTACCACCTGAACTGAGGCAAATCGACAACTTAGCACTATTCAGGAAACACCTAAAAACTCACTTCTTCCGCGAGTCTTACAATAACCCCTAATATATTCAAAGCGCCCTTGAGGTGAGGTTATCAGAAAAACGGCGCTATAAAAATAATCCAAATTTATTATCGTCTTATACATGCTCGTCGGTTGTTCACGCTTCTAACATTTCCTTCTTTCAAAATACCGTTCACATTGACGAGCCATCCCTTCCTTGGGCAGCCCAGACCTTTCATTCCATTCCTGTCCACAATGTATATTTTCTTCCTGATTTGAAAAATCATATTAAAATTCAACAAACGCAATGATCGAGTTCTCACTCATGCATTCTTAACGCGTCAAAAGATAATATATGCTCTAAGGTAGGCGGAAAAAAACTTTTTGTTAATTTTCGATTTGCTATACCGCGGACCCAGAATTCTGAAATGAAGACCATGGGATATGTAAAAGGGAATAAGCAGGCTTCAGAAAAATTGGCAGATCCAAAAAGCCCTTAAAAAAGACGGATGTAAATATTTAGAAGAGGCCTACACCCAGCATTGTAGAGATGGCTGAAGGAAGAGATATACTAATAAACTACCATAATATCAAAATCGAATGGAAGTAGTTAGAAGAGGCCTACACCCCAGCAGTGGAGAGATGGCTGAAGGAAGAGATATACATACTTATAAACTACCATAATATCAAAATCGAATGGAAGTAGTAAGAAGAGGCCTACACCCAGCAGTATAGAGATGGCTGAAGAAAGAGATATACTTATAAACTACCATAATATTATCAAAATCGAATAATATCATAATAATATCAAAATCGAATGGAAGTAGTTAGAAGAGGCCTACACCCCAGCAGTGGAGAGATGGCTGAAGGAAGAGATATACTTATAAACTACCATAATATTATCAAAATCGAATAATATCATAATAATATCAAAATCGAATGGAAGTAGTTAGAAGAGGCCTACACCCCAGCAGTGGAGAGATGGCTGAAGGAAGAGATATACATACTTATAAACTACCATAATATCAAAATCGAATGGAAGTAGTAAGAAGAGGCCTACACCCAGCAGTATAGAGATGGCTGAAGAAAGAGATATACTTATAAAATACCATAATATTATCAAAATCGAATAATATCATAATAATATCAAAATCGAATGGAAGTAGTTAGAAGAGGCCTACACCCCAGCAGTGGAGAGATGGCTGAAGGAAGAGATATACTTATAAACTACCATAATATTATCAAAATCGAATAATATCATAATAATATCAAAATCGAATGGAAGTAGTTAGAAGAGGCCTACACCCCAGGAGTGGAGAGATGGCTGAAGGAAGAGATATACTTATAAACTACCATAATATCAAAATCGAATGGAAGTAGTTAGAAGAGGCCTACACCCAGCAGTGTAGAGATGGCTGAAGGAAGAGATATACTTATAAACTACCATAATATCAAAATCGAATGGAAGTAGTTAGAAGAGGCCTACACCCAGCAGTGTAGAGATGGCTGAAAGAAGAGATATACTTATAAACTACCATAATATCAAAATCGAATAGAAGTAGTTTAAAGAGACCTAGTTCCAGAATTGGAGAGATGACTGAAGAAGAAGAATATACAGCGGAATACTTGCCTTTAGGATAGCTTGGTGAGGTTCCCGTTGATGGGACTAAAAAGGCTGAATATATTTTCACAAATAAAAAGTTACATGCACAAATGATAAAATATACAACAAAACTTGACTGAAACAAAAATATACAACAAAAATAATGAATTGACATGAAATATAATGTTGCTATTATTGAAAATCAAACATATTCCCCGCTTAGAGTGTATTCAGTAAAATACATTCTTTTAAATAAAGTTTGATTAAATTAATATT
This sequence comes from Molanna angustata, assembly GCA_963576475.1. Taxonomy (NCBI): domain Eukaryota; kingdom Metazoa; phylum Arthropoda; class Insecta; order Trichoptera; family Molannidae; genus Molanna; species Molanna angustata. The sequence continues at coordinate 20,983,151 of OY754988.1, read as the reverse complement.
TGAATTAGTGGACTGTATTTGATATATGTCATATGATGTATGATTCAATGAAAAATATAAACAAAAAATAAAATATGTATGAGAAAGAAAAAAAAATTGTATAAGAGAATGTAAACAAATAGAAAATGATAATGAAAAGAAAAAAAATGTTAAAAAATGATGAATAAACAATAAAATGAATATAAATTGTCTTTGTTTTCCAATTAATAAATGTCAGTTGCACCTGCACAATAAAAGTCCATATTTGCACTGAAAAAAGTCTATGTTTGCACCGAAGAAGTTTTTTCATGATATTATGATGTCTGAAAATGCTGTTGTCCTATGACGTTGCTGTTGAAGAAGTCTCCTATATGTAGAATGTATCCTCCCTGTTGAAGAAATTGTTTCTCTTGATGAAGAAATCTCCAAAATGTAGAACTGCTGACGTTGTTGTTGAAAAGTAATAGTTTGATGACTCGTTGCACAATAGTTTAATTGCGTTTAAATGCTTGCACCAATAGTTTGATTCTTAGATAAGTTGCACAAAAAAGTTCAATTGATTATAGATGCACAATGGTTCAATCAATTGCATATACACAATAGTTTGGTTGCTTTTTAGATGAATTGCATAAAGTCAATTTTAAAAATGTTATATTTGCTTTTTTTAATAATCTTGATGTTTGTCAATTTATAAAATATTTTTAAACATTTAAAAATGTCATTTTATGATAAAAAAAATTATATTCTTGATGCTTGGTAGTTTGGTTTATAATGTGTCCTATTTTTTTTTAAATGTTCAAAATTGTTATACTCTCACTTATTAATGTTGAAGTCTCACTTAGCTTTAGAAACTTATCTTTTTAAATGTTCAAAATTGTTACTCTCACTGCTTATTAATGTTGAAATCACTTAGCCTTAGACCCATCCCGGGAACCGCAGACATTTGATGGAGATGATGATGATGATGCTACTTGGTCCTGCTCCATAGGAAGTAAGCATAATTTAGCTATGCCACTTTGAATGGATCCTGAATTGGTTTGTATTCGTACGATTCCGTCCTTTCCAGGGTGAGTTTTGATGATGCGTCCAAGCTTCCATGACATAGGTGGTACATTGTCCTCCTTAATAACGACCATGTCTCCGGATTGAAGCTGCCGTAGATCACCATGGGTCCACTTTCCACGTCTCTGAAGTTCTGCGAGATAGTCCATATGCCACCTCGACCAAAAAGATTGAATTAATTTAATTAACTTCTGGTAATGATCTAGTCAATTCATGGAAAGATGCTCGATGTTTTGTTCAGGTAATCCATACAGGCTATCGCCAATGAGGAAATGACCAGGAGTGAGTGGATTTAAATCTAATGGATCATTGGACAAGGGCGTGAGTTTAAACAGGCTTCTTCTTGACACAACAAAGTACTCATATCCTCATATGTCAAAATAGTTGATTGAATAACACGTTTGATATGAAATTTTGCAGACTTAATTGCGGACTCCCATAAACCGCCGTGATGCGGCAATCTAGGTACAATGAACTACCACTGAATAGATTGTTGTGCAAGGTTATTATAAATACTACTATAATTTTGTTCAATAAAGACATAAAATTCTTTCAATTGATTACTTGCTCCCACAAAATTTTTAGCATTGTCGGAACACATCTTTATAGGTTTGACTCTACGTGAAATGAAACGTTTGAAAGTATTCAAAAATGATTCCGTTGTTAAACTATGTACTAATTCCATATGCACTGCTTTTGTAGAAAAACAAACAAATGTAAGCTTTTAGATTGTCTAGTTATACCGGCTTTATCATGACTGGACCTGCATAATCCACTCCTGATATCGCAAACGGACGATGATCTGAGACTCTGTCTTGAGGCAAATCTGCCATAATTTGTTGAGATACTATTGGGCGAATTCTAAAACATACAATACAGTTTCGAATTACCTTTTTTATCATGTTTTTACCCAATATAGGCCAATATTGTTAACGCATAATGGAAAGTAATGATTGAACGCCAAGATGAAGAGACAATGAGTTTTGTTAATTTATGATGTGATGGTAAAATAATTGGGTGTTTTTGTTGTGTTGATATATTTATACTTCTTGATAAACGACCTCCCACACATAACAACTTATTACACACGATTGGATTAAGATTTTTTTAAATTACTTTTTGATATGTTTCTGTTGGTATTGAATTTTTGAATTTCATTTTGAAATGAATAAGATTGTGCCATAATAATTAATACTTCTATTGCTTTATTCAATTCAATTACTGATAACTCTCCAGTAAGTCGTGGAATTACTTTTTTACAATTGTGAATGAAACGAATGATATAAGCTGTAACTCTTTTTAGACGATTCAACGTAGAATATTTAGAGAATATTTCTTGATCTGCTATATTTACTGCTATAAAAGTTTTTATATTTTTTGCTTCTGGTACGTTAAAATCATTTGAAAATGTTGAATAATACCATTTACTCTCATCTTGTGATAGCCATTTAGGACCATGGAACCACATGTGCAAATTTATTAATTCATTTGTATTAACACCACGAGATATTAAATCTGCGGGATTATGTTCGGTACTTACATATGTGTCGCCATTGATTAATTTTACTATAGGATTGTATTTCCGACACACGATTAGCTACAAAAGTATTCCATCTTGCAGGTATTCCATTATTAATTCAAGTGAGTGCAATTGTAGAATCGCACCATAATATTGTTTCTACGTCTGGCAAACGTAAATCCACCTTTATCTGATGAATCAATTTAACCAATAGTACTGCACTGCTAAGTTCCAATTTGGGCAATGATAATTGCTTCAATTGGGCCACTCTAGATTTGGCAGAAATTAAATGAGAATAATGCTTACCAAATGAGTTCGTAGATTTCAAATAAACACAACAACCGTAGGCTTTTTCGGATGCGTCACAAAAACCATGCAGTTGAATACTTTCTACATCCTTGCAGATAATTTTTCTTGATATCTGTAATTCATTTATATGTTTTAATTGACTTGCATAAATTCTCCAATCATTGACAATGTTAATTGGTAAAATTTCATCCCATGTCACTTTTGATTATTAATTTTGCCTTTATGATTATTGGACCAACTAATCCCAATGGATCATACAATTTTGTAATTGAAGACAATATTTGGCGTTTGGTTTTACATTCCATGAAATCCGATGTGAAATTATATAATAATACATCAGAACAATTGTTCCAAGTCAAACCAAGTTCCTTTGATTCTGATGATTTTTCCAATGAAAGATTTTCAATGTTTTTATTATTTTCTGTATGTTCAAAATTACATTTCCATTTTCTGAGTGTGATTGTGTTCAATTGATTTTTTAAACTTATGCATTCCTCCATGCTGGTACCCCCTGTTAATAGGTCATCCACATAGAAGTCCTGCTCAATAATGCTGCTAGCTCGAGGATAAGTAAAATAATTGTCTTTACTTAACTGATATAGAGATCTAGTTGCCAGGAAAGATGAAGGAGTCAATCCATATGTTACCGTGTTCAACTTGTAGTGCTTTAAATCTTCGTCGGATCGATCTCTCCAAACGATGCGTTGAAAGTTTCTATCTTCCTCTCTGATGTTGATTTGACGATACATTTTTTCTATGTCAGCAGTCATCACATACTCGTGCTTTCTGAAATAAATTAAATGTGAGAATAGATCTTTTTGTAAGACCGGACCTTTCATCAATGTATCGTTTAGCGATACGCCGCTACTGGTTTTACAAGATCCATCAAATACAACACGTGTTTTTGTAGTAGTCGAATCCTTAAAAACTGCATGATGTGGCAAATAACATACTTTCTCAAATCCTCTAGGTGGATCACACTCTGACATGTGTCCCAATGATAAATTAATATTCTTGCATGAATTGAGCATATTGAATTCTTAGAGATTCATCATTTCTAAATTTGTTCTCCATATGAGACAGTCTTTTTATGGCTATGTTTAATGAATCTCCCAACTGAGAATGAGAATGTTTGAAAGGAAGGCTGACTGTGTATCGGCCTGCATCGTCTCGCTTGAATGTGGAAACGAAGTGCTCCTCACATGCCTTTCCTTCATGATAATGATGCTTAGATAAGTTGATTTCCTCAACCTTCCAAAATTTTTCTAATTGATTGCTAATTTGATTTAATGTTATATGACAAGTTACCGGCTTCTCTGATGAAAATGATGTGTGTGGAGTGACAATTGAACCTGCAGCTATCCATCCGAATTCTGTTCGATGAAATAGGGGCTCAAAAGGACCAGGTTGAATGTGTTCACCGTTGATCACCTCCCAAATTTTTTTTTTTTAACATGTCTACGTAGGGGACGCCAGCTATTATTAGGATTTGGGTCCATTTTACTCTTCCAAAGAAGCGCACTACGTAGCGTTGGGAGGGGTTTGCAATCTAGAAAAGAGTTTATTAATTCGGATTTTAAAAAGACCCGGGTTGTACGAAGATGGAAACACAGAATTCGGAAGATCGTTCCACAGTCGGGCTGCTGTATTAATAAAGGAGTTCGAGAAGCGACTTCTTCGTATATGTTGAAGGTCCACTGTGAATGGATGCTGCGATTGAGTGAAGCGAGTGACTCTGTTGCGAGTGGGTGGAGGAGGGACCAAAGATGCAAGTTCTTCTGAGCAATTCCCGTGGTAGTATCTATGGAATAAACTTAAAATACCGACTCTGCGTCTATGTTCTAGTGATTGCAATCCATCAGTCAGTGATGGATCATCAATCAGACGTATAGCACGCCTTTGGACAGCGTCGAGGGTATTCAGTAGGTATTGGGGGGCGCCACTCCAGAGGTGACTGCCATATTCAATAATTGGACGTATTTGCGCTTTGTAGAGTATACAGATCTGGGTCTTAGTAAAATATCTAGGCGCTCTATATAGTACGCTCAATTTTTTGGAGGCGAGTTTCACCTTAGCTTCGATGGAGCCCTTGTAGTGTAATTGGTTCGTTATAGATACTCCAAGCAGGTCGATAGAGCTGCTGTTAGGTAGGGTGCTTCCGTTGAAAGACACTTGCAATTCATTGGGGTTTCTCTTCGCAGAAATTAGACAGGCTTGGGTTTTTGAGACGTTAAATGAAACAAGATTACTTTCACCCCAGGTATTGATTGAGTGGAGGTAGCTATTTATTTTTTGATGAAGGTCTTTCCGGGCTTCTGATATTTCACTCTGTTTAGGAGGTTTGTCAAAAGAGAAATTGTCATTGACTGTGCTGTCATCAGCGTAACAGTGGATGGGGGCGCGTAAGAGCAAGTCATTAATATGTAGGAGGAATAGAGTTGGAGATAGAATGGACCCTTGAGGGACTCCCGCATTAATGGAATGGGAAGAAGAAGAGCGACCGTCCACTACAGTTATGACTTCGCGATCTTTTAAAAAATTCGCAATCCAAGTACACAGAGACTGGGGTAGTCCATAAGAAGGGAGTTTCATTAAGAGACCTCGGTGCCAAACCCGGTCGAAAGCTTTAGAGATGTCAAGGGCGACAGTTTGAGCTTCTCCAAAGCGTTCCATAACTCGATCCCAAACGGATGTCACATACGCGAATAGGTCGCCACAAGATCGATTTCCACGAAATCCATATTGGCGGTCGCTTAAAATTTTGTTTGCTTCGAGGTATGTGATCAACTTGGTGTTTAGTACCCTTTCCATTATTTTGGAGAGTACAGAAGTAATAGCGATGGGTCGGTAGTTAGATGGGTTGGAGCGATCACCTTTTTTGGGAATTGGGTGGATGACCGCTTTTTTCCAGTCACATGGGACAATACCATCATGTGGATGACCGCTTTTTTCCAGTCACATGGATCACCTCCCAAAATATTTCCGATCCAAGAAGTAGATCTACCGTTGATGATATGTAGAACTGCGGATCAGCGAGTTGTAAACCAGATGGAATGTTGATATGATTCCTGTTGATGCTATGTTGCGGTAATTTGCTCGTAATTTCCTGTAATATGAGACAATTTATACCCTTTGAATATGATGTATAATTTGATGCTATTTCCACATAAACACTTTTTTTTTATGTTTGTTAAGTGCTTATGTATACCAGATACTGGGATATTTACACTTTTCGATTTTAATCCTAATTTTTTATATAACGATTCAGAAATAAAATTGCTCTGAGCGCCTGAATCTAAAATTGCGCGAGCATTAATTGAAACTCCATCGCTATTCATAACTTTCACAACTGCTGTAGATAATAAAGTTTGATTATGCAGCGATGCTGCGTGTGTTACGATAGATGGTTTTGAAATACTGGTTGAAGGTTCTGTATTGATATTTGACTTCACTAAATGAAGTAAAGTATTATGACGTTTGTTACAATGTTTACAATTTCGCTTAGATTTACAACCCTCAATGAAATGTCCTTTATTCAAACAATTTAAACACAATTTTAATGATTTAACTTTTTCTAAACGTGCTTCAACACTAAATTTCAAAAAACGTTCACATGAAAATAATTTATGATCACCTAACTTACACAAAACGCATTTGACCATGGGTGCCTTCATTGCATGAAATTTAAATGGTTTTTCTTTGCTGTTTAATTTGAAACATTTTGAGGTTTGTGTCGTTTCTATAACTTGCGCGCGACTTGATAAACATTTAATGAATTCCTCTAAAGTGGGAATATCTCCTGAAATTGGATACGATTCCCAATGAAATTTAGTTGAACTATCTAATTTTTTCGAAATGAGATGAATAATAATAATGTCCCAATGATCGGTAGGTAAGTTTAAATTTTTTAATGCTCGTAAATGCAATTGGGTTTCATCAATTAAATGTCTCAGTTGCTGATGATTTTCACCCTTCATGCTGGGCATATCAAACAATGAATTTATATGTTTATTCACGATTAATCTGCAATTTTGATACCTATCTTTTAAAATTCCCCACGCTATTTCATAGTTTGCTTCCGATATCTGAAGTGAACTTATGAGTTTTGCTGCGTCACCTTCAAAGAAGTTTGGTAGATAGTAATACATCTTTCCAAAGATGTATTACTATCTACCAATGAATTGAAAGAATCACGAAAACTAGACCAGCCCTCATAATCACCAGAAAATTCCGGTATTTGCAATGTAGGTAATTTTATATCGGCAACAATGTTAGGTTGCTTATTTAAAATACTTTTTGCTAATGCCATAGTACATATTCTCGAAATTTTCGCGCTGTTGTAAATGATCATCATCGTCTGTTAATGATTCAATTTCGTTCTGAATGCTTTCAAATTTATCAATAATGTCTTCACACCTTTTGTACCTAATTTGTATTTCAACAATACTAGATTTTTCACTTTTAACAAACTCAAAAAACCTTGATAATTGACTCTTTAAATTTGATCGCTTCGAAACGAGCGATTTAATCATTTTCTCGGTCATTGTTATATTTTACGCAAAAATTAAATGAAAAAACACCAGTATCATAAAAAAAATGAAAATATATGATTGTTACACTTGTTCCACTGAATTTATCAAAAAACACACAATATGCACTATAAATCGAAAAGAAACACCAGTATAAATGCTATAAAACAAAAAAATCAATAATTTTATCGATATATTGTTGCTAAATGACAAGAGAATAAAAAGCCTCTGTAAGTCGAGTATACTCTGCTCAAAATATCACTTTGTATGATAAAAAAATGGAAAAATATTGAAACGGAACTGAAAGGACAGCGATACGACCTGATTCCAATGATTCCAGATGATGTGGTCTGCAATGGTGATCGAAGATATCCGTTTCTTCTCTTCTCAAATGGCGATATGCGGCTACGAAGGTCCAAAAATGGTGAGGTTCCCGTTGATGGGACTAAAAAGGCTGATAATTAATGTGTACGCAGTGAGGTCTGAGGAGTATCTGAATATATTTTCACAAATAAAAAGTTACATGCACAAATGATAAAACATACAACAAAACTTGACTGAAACAAAAACATACAACAAAAATAATGAATTGACAGGAAAATTAATGTTGCTTTTATTGAATATCAAACATAGCTTAAGATGCAAAAACAATATGTGCATCGATGTTTGCCTTTTTATTGGTATTTTAGTAATTATGGCATAAGGTATATTGATATTCAGGAGGAAAAAATTCTCCTTAGCTAGGAATCGCACCCAGAATGCTGACACAAAAGGATAACCACAGTGCCACATTTATTTTTCAAAAAATTAATGTGCGCATATAATAAATATATGAAATAATTAATACACTTAAATCAACTTTGATTGTAATTGATACGCGACAGGTCATGAATGCGAACCCGTTGACATTTGACCCAACAATTAGAATAGATGATGCTGGACCAGGAGTTCAAGATCAGATCACGGGGAACGTCCTATAAAAATGTTGTTAGCTAGAACATAATCTATGTATAAAGCTAAGTGCCTTAGGTACGATAATGGCGATTCATATCGGTTTCTATCCTAATACTGTTTTGGCAGACAGAATAAACAACATGGCTACGATAGTGATTCATAAAATGAATCTAATTTAAATTTATTGAAAATAATTATGCTGTTTTTTACACATAAACACAAATAAATGTGATTTGAATTGAAAATGCCGTTTAAATAGTGTTTTTATTTTTTATTAATTATTATATAGGCATATTAGTGTGAATAGAACATTCAACTCGAATTCTAGAAAATGTTATCCTTTTACTGAAAAATACATATAAAAAAACATTACTTTTCGCCTTTCTACGAAAAAATCACCCCTTTTTCAAAAAAATAACGTGAATAATAACACCGATTTTCTATTTTCTACCAAAATATCACCCCTTTTCCAAAAAATAACGCGAATAATAACACCGCCTTTCTACAAAAAAATGCCCCTTTTACCAAAAACAACTCGAAGCAACAACGCTTTTCTATTTTCTACAAAAATATCACCCCTTTTCCAAAAAATACTGCAAATAATTACACCGCTTTCCCACGAAAATAACTCTTCGATTTCAAAAAAATAACGCGAATAATAACACCGATTTTCTATTTTCTACCAAAATATCACTCTTTCGCCAAAAAATAACGCAAATAATCACACCGCTTTTCTATTTTCTACAAAAATAGCACCCCTTTTACAAATAATAACGCAAATAATAACACCGCTTTTCAACGAAAATAACACCTCTTTTTCAAATAAAGAAAGCGAATTATAACACCGCTTTTCTTTTTTCTATAAAAATAACACCATTTTCCAAAAAAATAACGCGAATAATTCTTAAGATCTCATAAAACTCCAAGTGATATGGATTATCATGAGAGTTTTGATTCCACCGTTTGACGGGACTTGTGCCCCTGGTCTCTACTAATGAGTGCCCCAATATAATCTATAAATGATAAATAATATGAACTGACAACTGCAGTAAAAAAAACTAAATAATATTATTATTTTACGTCATCATTGAGTCTCGTCTGACGACATAATATGAAATAAATAATGAAAATATTATCTACAACTCACACTACATCCAAAACAGACATTAATTCTACTTGAAATCAATGATCGTAATTTAGTTTCGACAATTCTGCTAAATAATAAATTTTTTTCGCACGTCCACAGAGTTATTTGGTAATTAAGCGGCAATCAATTACGACATTGAACAACTCGGCACAATACAACTTCCTATGGACGCAACGTGGAGTCTAGTATTGGTTAATGCTCCAGTTAAGTCAGCTGTTGCTATGCTGGTTCGACAACAATAGCTTATCGAGAACAATGAATAGGTCTATACTATCAATCATTGGAAAACAATCGTTCATTGGATACAATAAAATTTACATTGGCAGTCGGGCCGCTCGCTTTCTTTATACATACTACTTGCCTTAACTATAAACAACTTGAAAAATAACAGATGTTTGGCTGAAACTAATTATTGGCATTCTTGTCTGATCAAAGTATCTATGTATCTATTAGGCGCGATGGAGCAATGGAAAAAACATGTCAAAACTTTTAAGAAAAGATATTCCGGAGGACAATAATTTTATTAACGGTCTCTCTCTAATAACATCCTCATAGAAAGAATACAGCTTCAGACATACACCATACTAAACATTTACTGATCCAAGACATTTATCTTCTTCCTCCAGCCTTCACTCCACTGCTGGTTGAAGACCTCCGCTAAGAACTTGCATTCGTCATTTATCAAACTGATTTTACTGTCGGAATGAAGATAATGCCCATACCAGGTAAGATTAAATCATATATTCGAATAAATTTGAAACGATTTTATTTATATAATAATAATGCAATTTTAATATAGCATGTGGAATAGAGGATGTGGAATAGATGGGTCGATGGCAGAGCGGTTAGCGTGCTGGGCTTGTAATCCAGTGATCGCGAGTTCGAATCCTGCCTCGACCGATTTCGTTCACCTATAGCACAAGCATTTATTTGCTTATTTTAGGGAACGTAGGAAGATGTATATGTACTTGTTTAACAAGGACATATTCATTTTTTAAAAAAAAAAAAAAAAAAGAGGACATCTTTCGGTGGAGTAGATCCAGAAGAAGGCATTTGAGGGACCACGTAGCCAGGATGGACAGTGATAGACTTGCATATATAGCGGCGAATGAAACCCCTTCTGGCCGCCGCGTCGCCTACCCGGAAGACCACCCAAGAGATGGAAGGATAGCTGGACTTCGTCATCCCAGAAGGCATAGTTTCTGAAGAACAGACCAACTAGGTCTACTAAACGAAGAAGAAGAAGCAATTTTATTTGCTTTATACAAAGTTCAATATTGTTTTAAGAAATTTTAACAATACATAAGACACATTTTTTTGAATTATTAAGAGATAATCGGTGGAAGATATTAATTGGAGATGTATGAACAGTGCCTATCAAGGATAATTAAAAAACGTATGGTCCAGAGTCTCCTCCTCTAGACCACACTCACAGATAGGGTTACTAAATACATGTATTTTAAACAGGTGTGTAGTCACAATACAGTGACAAATTCTCACTCTCGTTAAACAGGAGATGTCTCTTCTGGAAAACCCTCTTCCCTGATATATTTCAATTTATTATGATAAAACTATTAACTGACCGATCAACTCAACATAACAGACCCGATATAATAAAATATGATAAATTCAAAAATAACATACCTATATTTACAACGTGGCTATTCATTTGATGAAAAATTAGAAAATACACCGCTATAGGTAACGATATTGAAAGACTTTAGCATTGTCGTAAAATAATATTATTACCTCTGGAATTGTTCCAAAATCATTTAGCCGTAATTTAGATATTTTAGATTTTTCGAAAAACTTAATAATAAAAATACAAAAATCGGTTATAATTAATGCATGTAAAATCGATAAAGATTTTTTAAACGTCAATCATCGTGAGTCATTATAGAGACCTCCTCAGAGCCTAATAATTTGATATGTTAAGTATCTGGATGGGTGAATTATTCCTAATTGAAAACTTGATGATGCGTTTGTTGCATTTTATTTTATTCTATTAAATAGTTTACAATTTACACATTGATCTGCTAATTCGTTTAAGTGTATAATGGAAATAATAATAATAATTGAGTGTTATTATTTGTTGTATTTAATTGTTATTAATATTGTTATGAAATTAAGTACTATTTCTATTTAAATTGAAAATTTAAATAGAAATATTTTGAAAATAAGAACCCAAGAAAAATGAAAACAAAAGATTTGAGTAGTGAGTTGGAAAAACTAGACAAACCTTGTAAAAATATAAATTGTAGAAATATAAATTGTAAAAATAAATAAGATTTTGAACCATAATAAAATAAATAAATATAAATTTCGGTACATTTGGTGTCAGGTGTGGGGTATAAAAATACCCAAGTATTTTTTGTGTAAGAAAAAAATAAAATAGTTATTTATAAAGACATTTATTATGGCATCAAAAAAAATAACTCTTTTAGAGTTGAAAGTGGTTGATTTAAAACATGAGTTGGAGGAGAGAGACGCTGATACATCAGGAAATAAAAATGCACTTCAACTACGATTGAGAAAAGTGATGCAAGAAGTAGGTGAGGATCCAGACACATACCTTTTTGAAATGCCTTGCTCTAACAACGATCTTTGTCAAGTCTTAAAAGAACATTCCAGAGACATAGAAGAGAAGTTTCAAGAACATTCCAGAGATATAAAAGGAGAAATTAAAGAAATCAAAGGAGAAGTAGCGATGCTTCAAAAGCATTCAAATACTATAGAAAAGAAATTCCAGAATTATTCTATGACCTTTGATGAGAAGATAAATGAATTAACTAAACAGATGAAAGTTTTGGAGAATCAAGTGCTTCCTTCAATCACGCCAATGAATTCCGAGCAAAATTCAGCTGTAGATACAAATTTTAAGTGTGTAGAAGATACAAGAGTACCAACAGTGGAGTGCGTGCGAAATGATATGCCAACCTTTGATGGAAAATGCCCCTGGGAAGAATATTTAACATTGTTCGAGACAGTGGCCATGATAAATGGCTGGTCCATGACAAGAAAGGCCTCAGTGTTGAGTGTATCATTACGAGGTGATGCTTTAAAAGTTTTGGAGACAATTCCTCTAGCTGAGCGACGAGATTTAAAATTGTTGATTGAGAGACTTGAGATGCGATTTGGACATAAGCACATGGAACAGTTTTACAGGTCACAACTTAAGAATCGTAATCAGAAATCTAATGAAACTCTCCAGGAATTTGAGGCGGATATAGCGCGTCTAATTAGATATGCATACCCTACGATTCCTGATGATGTGTGTGAAAGCCTTGCAGTAGAAAAGTTCTTGGATGGATTGTGGGCAAATGAGACACAACAAGCTGTAAAACTAGCTAGACCACAAACTTTGAGTGACGCTCTAACCCAGGCACTCGAATTTGAATCTATAAAAAAATCTTTACGAGGTCATGCTCAAGCCCGCGTTGTTGAGGCCGTTGAAGAGAATCAAAAACTCATCGAATGCATTGTCGAAAAGGTGATGAAGGCATTGCAAGGAAGAAAAAGACAGTTTCGCTGCTGGGGTTGTGGACGAGCTGGACATCTACGTAATCGGTGTCCAAATGAAGCAACAACGCAACAGCAACAGCCACAGGAAAACTAAAAAGGGTTGATGGGAAGGGGCAACTGTTGACCTACATTACCAATGCCTCAAAGAGATCTGCAGTTGTTGCATCATTCAGTGGTCGAGATACCAGTATGTTTATAAATGGCAAAGTAAATGGAAAGAATTTGAAACTTTTGCTGGATACTGGAGCAACGATGACAATCATGAGACCAGATTTGCTTTATAACAAAAAGTGTATTACACCAACTAAATGGACATTACGAACAGCTACTGGGGAGTCGGCATCTATATGTGGTGAGACATATGCCAACTTTCAAATTGGTAGTTCTATCTTCGATCATCAGGTGCTAGTGGCGAATATAGAGGAGGAAGTTATTCTCGGAATGGACATAATGGCGAAATATGGATTCCTGTTGGATCTAAAGAGGCGATCTTTGAAAATTGGAGATGAAGATGTTCTCGTGCAAGAGCGTGAGGAATTTTCTACACGTGTTCTTGCAGCGGATGTTGTAACTATTCCAAAACAAAGTGAGATGTTAGTACGAGTCAATTTAGACTGTGTTATCCCGAATGGACATGTTTTGGTTGTGGATTCCAACGCCAACAATGAAGCAGGAAAAGGAGTATTAATTGCAAGAGCACTGATTCAAAACCAAAAGGAAATTTTAGTCAGATTAATGAACATAAATGAATATCCAGTAACTGTCAAAAAAGGAGCTTATTTAAGTGTGTGTTCATCAGTTTCATCAGTAACACAAAATGCCTGCATCGCACAAGTTTCTTCAGAGGATGTACCAAAACATCTTGAAGACTTTGTAAAAGATGCTTGTAAGGAACTTACCAAAGAACAAAGCAAACAAATTAGATACTTCATTGCTCATTATCAAGATGTTTTTGAGAATGCGAGTCTTTCTAAAGGAAGAACCAATGTTGTTCAACATCAAATAGATACGGGTGACGCAAGGCCTATCCGCCAATTACCTAGAAGGCTACCATTAGCAAAGCGGGCGGAAGCAGATCAAATTATTCAAGACATGGAAAGGGATAGCGTTATTGAACCATCAAGCAGCCCATGGTGTTCACCAGTAGTGTTAGTTAAAAAAAAAGATGGCTCAACTCGGTTCTGTGTGGACTTTCACTTATTGAATAATGTAACTAAGAAGGATAGTTATCCACTGCCTCGAATCGATGACACCCTAGATACATTGGCTGGTTGTAAGATCTTCTCAACTTTGGATCTAAAGAGTGGTTATTGGCAGGTTGGATTGGAACCCAAGGATAGAGAAAAAACTGCGTTTTCTGTTTGAAGTGGATTCTGGCAATTCAAAGTGATGCCATTTGGACTTTGCAATGCACCGGCTACGTTTGAACGACTAATGGAAAGTGTGCTAAGAGGATTATCGTGGGAGACCTGTTTGGTATACTTAGATGACATCATCTTACTTGGGAAGCGTTTTGAAGAACATTTAGGAAATTTGGAACAGGTATTTTCACTATTGAGGTTGGCCAACCTTAAACTCAATTGCAAGAAATGTATATTGTTCCGAAAGCAAGTCAACTATCTAGGTCATGTTGTCTCTGAGGAGGGAGTAGCAGTAGATCCTGAGAAGATTAAAGCTGTTCGAGATTGGCCAGTACTTAAAGACAAACATGAAGTAAGAAGCTTTTTGGGTCTGAGTACCTACTATCGACGATTTGTTCCAGGCTTTGCTGACATCGCAAAGCCACTGACAAAACTCACGGAGGAAAGCAGTGAATTCATATGGGATTTCAAGTGCCAACATGCATTTGAAGAATTAAAACAGGTTCTAATTAATTCTCCGGTTTTGAGTTATCCTCGAGCTGAAGGAATGTTTATTCTGGATACAGATGCAAGTAACGTTGGTATCGGAAGTGTGCTCTCCCAAGTACAAGATGGGGCAGAACGCGTGATTGCTTACTTCAGTAAAGTATTGTCGAAACCAGAACGCAATTACTGTGTAACACGAAGAGAATTGCTTGCTGTTATCAAGTCAGTTGAGCACTTTCGCAAGTATTTATATGGACGGAAATTTCTTTTAAGGACAGATCACTCGGCACTTGTGTGGCTTTTGCGATTCAAGAATCCTGAAGGTCAAGTGGCAAGATGGATAGAGAGATTGCAAGAATATGACTATGATTCTGAACATCGAGCCGGACTTCATCATAGAAATGCCGATGCACTGTCAAGGCGACCATGTCCAGAGGATTGCCAGCACTGTAATAAGGCTGAGGAAAAGTTTTTTATAGCTTGTAGAACCACGGTCGTTGACAATTTTTGGCAAGATGATGAAATACGAGCAGACCAATTGGAAGACCCAGATCTCAAGTTTGTAATGCAGTGGAAGGAAAATGATCAAAGACCTTTATGGGAAGAAATAGCTTCACTATCTCCAAATATTAAGTCATACTGGGCTCAGTGGCAATCCATTGTCGTGGAAAATGGGTTGTTAAAGCGTGTATTGGAGAATGAAGATGGAACACAGCAGAGACAACAACTATTGATTCCAAGGAAGAGAATTCCTGAAATTCTTAAACTGCTTCACAATGATGTGTCTGGGGGACACTTGGGAGTTAAAAAAACCACAGAAAAAATTCGTCAACGTTTTTATTGGGTCAATTACAATGGAGATGTAAAAGATTGGTGTAGAAGATGTGTAACTTGTGCCACTTCAAACGGACCTCAGAAACGAAGGCGTGCGCCAATGAGGCAGTATAATGTTGGTAGCCCATTTGAAAGGATAGCCATTGACATAGCGGGGCCGTTTCCCACAACGGAAAGAGGGAATAAATATATTCTGGTAGCAATGGACTATTTTAGAAAATGGACAGAAGCCTATGCACTACCGAATCAAGAAGCTACCACTGTTGCTGAAGTCTTGGTAAGGGAACTGATAAGTCGTTTTGGAGTACCATTGGAGTTACACTCGGACCAGGGAAGAAACTTTGAATCAGCCGTATTCCAGGGAATTTGTGAAGCATTAGGAATTCGAAAGACGAGAACAACTGCTTTGCATCCACAGTCGGATGGAATGGTGGAGCGAATGAATCGAACAATTGGAAGATTTTTGTCAAAAGCAGTGTCCGATCACCAGAAGGATTGGGACGAATACATCCACTTGTTCTTATTAGCTTATCGAGCAGCAATTCATGAGACAACAGGGCAAACACCGGCAAGTGTGATTTTTGGCCGTGAGTTACGGTTACCTTGCGACCTGCAGTATGGATCTAAGCCTGGAGAAGATCTAGTTGGAGAAGATTATGTGTCAGATCTTCGGAGGAAAATGAATGCTATACATGACCGTGTACGGTCCAATATTCAAGTAGCTAGTGACAAGATGAAGGAGCGATACGACATTAAAGCTGTGGAAGGTGGTTATCAGGCTGGAGACTTGGTTTGGTTATTTAATCCACAACGACGACGAGGCTACTCACCAAAGCTTCAGAAATCCTGGGAAGGACCGTATGAAGTGATCAAAAGGATTAATGATGTGGTTTATCGTATACGAAGAAAACCAAATGGGAAGCCAATAGTGGTACATTTCAATCGCCTGGCTCCCTTTTTAGGTGATAACAAGGATGAGGAAAAAAATCCAGTTGCTCAAGTTTGCAATGTCCAAAGTGAAGAAAAGGCCTTCGAGGAATTCATGATGACTCCTTATCGACGCACTCGCCATGGTGTGACTGTGGAAATTGAGCAAGACCTCTTCGATATCCCAGAAGATAATGTTTTAGCTTACTGTGTGGCTCAAGACATGAAGATGACTAGTGGTATAGCCAAAGTTATCATGAGAAAGTATGGGATGTTATATGAGCTAAAAGCCAAGAATCTGAAGATTGGAGAAGCGGTCCATTCACAGCATGGAAAACAGCATTTATTCTACATGACGAATAAGGAAACGTCTGAGGAACGAGCAGAGTATGCTCAGATGTGGAACTGTCTACGAAGTATGCGGGATCAAATGTTACAGTTGAATCTTATGAAGCTCGGCATTCCAAAGATCAGTGATGGTATGGATTGGAAAGTGGTTCGGAATATGATAGAAGAGATTTTTCATAATACTGGAATTAATGTTCTAGTTTGCTGCTATAATCCAAGATACAGTAAAAATATAAAAAAAAGTGTACCATGTTACTTTTTCAAAGCATCTCACTGTAGAGAAGGTTCAAAATGCCGATTTATTCATCTAGAGAATTCTGTTCGGGACGAACTGAACTAAGAGGGAGGCAGTGTTATGAAATTAAGTACTATTTCTATTTAAATTGAAAATTTAAATAGAAATATTTTGAAAATAAGAACCCAAGAAAAATGAAAACAAAAGATTTGAGTAGTGAGTTGGAAAAACTAGACAAACCTTGTAAAAATATAAATTGTAGAAATATAAATTGTAAAAATAAATAAGACTTTGAACCATAATAAAATAAATAAATATAAATTTCGGTACATTAATAACACGGCCATCGCCGTAAAATATATTCGTTAAGCAAAAATGTGACGGCGGACAAATTGCCCTACATAGTGATATTGAAAAATCTATGGTATGATAGTCTTTTACATGATGAAATATAGCACAAAATGTAACCGGGTACTTTATTTATTTATTTATTTTCTTTGAGAAGCTACAGCTCATTTACAGTTTAATGATACAATTTTATTTTTACAGTGTTAGAGCAAAAAAAAATTCCATCAACATAATATAAAAACAAATAACAGTTTAAAAGTCAAAGACATTCATACACACACCTTCATACACACCCTCACACACACACTCATGGAGTTATAAATAGATTACTCTAAAATGGTAAAAAAAAAAATTGTTGTCACACTTTACAAAGTTTTCTAACAAAAACACATAATATGTAATATAATTATATATAACAGATTTGAATCGTTTTTAATCGTTACAGTTCGAAGCCTTGAAAGTACCTACCTATGTAATAAAAATATGAAATACCTGTTATCGTTTTTAGCTTTAAGTGCCATTTTGTACTTGTAGAATTATTTCATATTCAGTGTTACCATCAAATAAAAAAAATAATGTTACGGTTTATTCTCGCCATGTGATAAAATTTTCATTGATGTTATTTTTTTATTGATTTTTGCAGTATCGAGTTTTATTCATATCAGAAATATAATGTCAAACGTAGTTGTTTTGTACAGCAAACAAATTAAAATACAGAACATAGGTACATAATCTATTGTGAAATGATTTCAATGATTTAAACGATTTAAATGATTTAAACGATTTCAATGATTTAGACGATTTCAATGATTTAGACGATTTAAACGATTTAAATGATTTAAACTATTTAAATTCAAATACAGAACATACATAATCTTTTGTGAAACGATTTCAATGATTTAAATGATTTAAACGATTTAAATTCAAATACAGAACATACATAATCTATTGTGAAACGATTTAAATGGTACTAAACAATTGTAATACAAAATTGTTCAATTTTATCAAAATATCAAATGAATCAAGCTGGAAACATGCATTGTGGTCATCGGTAATACACAAATTCTGAAATGTTTATAACAAAACAACTAGTCCCGAAATTAGTTGATAAATCAGTTGCAAAGTTTCAGTACGAACAGACAGGTGAATCGTATATTATTAAAGATGCATTTACGCAAACATTGGATTTTTTGCCCGTCGGGAGTCAATTATATTTTTTGAAAAATTTTTAATATCTCAATAGAGACGAAGTTGGAATATTATAGGAGAACCAGGAACTCAAGGCACCTACAGGGCTAACGACCTGTCATCGGCTGGTTTACGTGATCACTTTATGGTGATTTATGCAGTAAATTTTCAAATGATCAGTTTCTCATTATATAATAAAATATATACATTGATAAGGGAACTCACACGTAAACCAGCCGATGGCTGGTCGTAAGCCCTGAAAGTGCCTTGAGTTCCTGGTTCTACTATAATATTCCAACTTCGTCTCTATTGCGACAGGTGAAGTTAAATGTGTAAAATAAGGTCAACTAAAGCACCTTATAAAATATATAAATCACAGAAAAGAAGTCAAAGAAAAGAAATTCTTGAGACTGATAAAAGGATATTTCGAGGAGATCAAAGTTTAAATGAGACAGTGGATCGACGAGAATCTAATTTCATTGAAAATTTCCCTGATTTTGATGAATACCAAGCACTTTTCGTGTTTGTATTAATTGATTTCATATGCATACCGTTTATTGAATCGCTCAAAATGCTTGGAGTTTTTATTCTCATCCGTGACACCTAGTTTCAACGCGTGCCTTCGCTTCTCAGAAAAGAAAAACAAACTCCATGCAAATTGATAATTTGTTTATACGATTTAGCAAATTCGGCATCATCAATTTACTGTTGTTTTATTTTCAGATTTTCAGACTTGACAGCTATTCCAAATAAAATAGTTTACAAAGATACAGGCATATATATTATGTATTACTATCCAACTGGTTTGTTCCAACTGTCGATTTGTTCAAGAAAAATTATTTATCTTATAGTGTAAGATCTTACTAGACTTTCATTTTGTTTAGTAAGCTTCTGATTCTTCAAATACTTGTTTCCTTTCCTAATTTTTATGCTGTGATCAGTCTGCTTTTTGTTAAATTTTCTTTTTCTTTTTGGGTACTGCAAATTTACTTGACGCCTCACGTTTCTAGGGTTGGTTGGAACATATTGTCTTATGGGAATCCACTTTGTGAACTGATGTTGTGCTGGAATCAATTTCATAAATTATCAATAATTCTGTTTGGTTTTGTTATATTTCAAATAATATTCATCACTAGCCTTTATGTCCCGCCGTTGGCCAAGAATGTAAAACTGTGAAGGAATAAGCAATCGTTTTTATAATATTGTCACCCAATTATTTTGCAATATCGGACTATGAAAAGTGGTTTGAAATTTGATTGAGTTTAAGCATTGTAAAATGTTCAAGTGATGGCCACAACCCATTCTTTTTTATATATTGCTATAAAGTGTGAATGAAGTATAATATACAATTTCTGCACGCATGGACTATGCGAAATGGTTTTAAATATGACAGTTTATCAACGTTGTACACAACCCCGATTTTTAAATATTATCATCGAAAACAAATTGTAATATATACCTATTGAAAATTTAGTAATTTTGGATGTTGGAATGTGGTTTAAATTTGATTAAATAATGTACTGAAAAGATCTAGTGTTGGTCACATCCCATTCGTTTTTATATTTTTTCATCAAGTGTGCATTATATTTTTGCACAATTAGACTGATAGACTTAAAATTGACACAAAAGTCTACATTAACGAAGAAGAAAAAGACTTAAACTATAATAAATAGTTTTTAATTTGAATATAAACGTTGTGAAGAGTTCAGTAATGGCCACAACCCCCATTATTTAAATATCGTCAACGAAATCAAATATGAAGGTGTTGAAAATTATTCAAAATAGGATGATATAAATGGTTTAAATTTGATTAAACAAAAGTATTGAAAATATTCTAGTGCAGGTTACATCGTCACATCCCACATCCCATTCGTTTTTACATATGTATTTTCATCAAGTGTGCATATTGTTAATAATATTTCTGCACAATAGACTATTAGACTTAAAACTAACCCAAAAGTCTAAATAAAAAAGAGAAGAATAAGTATAAGACTATAAGAAATAGTTTGTATAAAAAACTATTTCAATGGTCTACATAAAATAAGAAAAAATACATAAAATAGAAGAATTAGACTATTGGAAATAGATTGCATAAAAACTGACTAAAAGGTCTACATAAAAGAAGAAGAAGATTAATCCATAGGAAATAGTTTTGTATAAAATTCACCAAAGTTCTACATAAAATAAGAAAACGAAGAAAAAGAATTAGACTCCACGAACGGTCGCTTCAGACCCTTCAGTACCTCCCATCCCTTCAATCCATCATTACGTCCCTTCCAATCAGGCCCTTCAGTACCTCCCGTCCCTTTAGGCCCTTTTATACCTCCCATCCCTTCAGGCCCTTTAGTGCATCCCTTCCCTTCATTACATCCCGTCCCTTCAGCCGCTTAAGAAAAGTTTAAATCCAGAAACCATCCTGGAAGAACCGCGAAGAGATGAAAGGACCTTCTTTTCCCAGGATACTCCACCTTCAAAGGTAAAATGACTAAATACACGAAGAAGAAGAAGAAAAAAGTTTAAATCCAGATACCTGCGAAGATATGGAAGGAAAATTGGACCTTCTTTTCCCAGGATACTCCACCTTCAAAGGTAAAATGACTAAATACACGAAGAAGATGAAGAAAAAAGTTTAAATCCAGATACCTGCGAAGATATGGAAGGAAAATTGGACCTTCTTCTCCCAGGATAGTCCACCTAAAATGTCCAGGTAAAATGACCAAATGCACGATGAAGAAGAAAAAAGTTTATATCCAAAAACCGTCTTGGAAGACTTGCGAAGAGTTGGAAGAACAGTTGGACCTTCTTCTCCCAGTATTCTCCAACTTCATAGGTAAAATGACCAAAAATACATGAAGAAGAAGAAGAAGAAGAAAAAAGTTTAAATCCAGAAACCTGCGAAGAGATGGAAGGACAATTGGAACTTCTTCTCCCAGGTTAGTCCACCTTCATAGGTAAAATGACCAAATACACGATGAAGAAGAAGAAGAAAAAAGTTTAAATCCAGGAACCGTCCTGGAAGACCTGCGAAGAAATGGAGAGACAGTCGGACCTTCGTTTCCCAGGATATTCCGCTTTCATTGGTAAAATGACCAAATACACGAAGAAGAAGAAAAATAAGAAAAAAATTTAAATCCAGAAACCATCCCGGGAATACGCTCGACAATTCACCAAAGTTTCATTGTAATCGGACAAACGGTTTAGGAGCACATAGCATACATGCATCCATACATAAATAAATAAATAAAATAATTTTCCTATAGGAAATCAGTATATTGTTGATTTGTAAGTAAATAGTATTAGGTAGGTACCTACCTACAACAATGTTCTAAATAAATTCGATTCATATCAAATTTTATTTGAATATCAGAATCTTTCCGTAACCATAGTAACCATCGAACATATAAAATATTACTATCAAATGGGCTCGATACATTTTTTTGGATATGTAGGTAGGTACCTACATACATTGGTTTGTTCGAAGCCACAAAAACGAAAATTGTCCAAAATATCAAATATTACATACAAATTATGCAATTTTATTATGCCTATATCTTTACTAATAATTAACAGACTTTTACAATATATGTCTTAAAACTTGCTGTAATGTCTTGTGTTTCATTTTATTATTTCATAATCACATTTATTTCAAAGGTATATTATTTTAAAGAACATATTCATTCGGTAGGAAAATTAAATATCGTATGAAAAGATATTAAAATGGCGGGGTTATATGTACATTTGTACAAAACGCTTACTTTAAAAATAAGTTAAACATTATAATTATACAAAATATTCACCATGTTTTTCACTTAAACGCTAAGTTATACTTGAAAATATATTTTCTTCGTGTAAATACGTACTTCTAACTTTTAAACTAACAGATATTTGCGTGCAAAATGTACACTTTTTTGACAGATATGACTTGGAAAATTTTGTATGAAAAAAATAATTATTGAAATATTTTTAAAATTCAGCATTTTTATCGCATTATTTTTAGCGTGACACTGCATCAGGTATACTGGTACACGTTCGCACATAAATTAGATTTTTAGATGCTCTTGGTTTTTCAGAAGGCGTGAGACAAACACACACACACACACACACATACACACACACATACACTAACATTTTGATTGCTTTATTACTTTAGATGAACGAAACATTAAACTTAATCAACATATGCTTATATATGTATGATTGCACAAGAGGCGAGGCGATGGTTCTTTGTCAAGATCTGAATGTTTTGCGATCTGTTTTCTCTGCCTTCCCTCTTATCAGAACAACTGCGTGATGATATGAATGTACGCACAAGTAATGTACTAGCGATATATGTACATACCACTCCTATCTAAATGTACATATACTGCATAATGTACTGTACAATGCTTGGCATAACTTCATCGCGGCTATAATCAGTGTCAGCCCGAGGGAGATTTTGACACTCCCCTTATGATTCTGAATGATTCTTTTTGTTGTCCGACCATATTAGCTCCATTTTCGTAACCTTGCCCTTTTCGCGCTAGGTTGGGAATTGGATTTTAATGTTAATTTATTTATTTACAGAAGGGTGCTCCGGTCTAGAAAGGCACTAGGTGATAACCTGTCGCCTGTTCCCCAAATCCAACGCGAAATGATGTCGCGTGTGTACTCGATCCTGCCGTGCGTAACTCGGTAATTAGTTGCAAGCTAATTAAAGAACGTTACACAGCAGAATGAGGTACCCACGCCACACCATAGAACATTTATAAATTTATCATATGAAATATAAATTAATTGATATTACAGACAGGTATTAAAATAGTTTGAATTTGACTTACGTGTTTATTTGATAGTTTGACTCTAATTATAATTCAAGATTGGTATATACTTCAATAATTGACTATTAAATAATTTAAATAAAATAGATCGATGAATGCGCGGAATCGAAATGTGAGTCGAGCAGAGTGACGATCTACCGCTGGCCTTGGTTAAACTGAAC
Source organism: Molanna angustata (assembly GCA_963576475.1). Classification (NCBI taxonomy): domain Eukaryota; kingdom Metazoa; phylum Arthropoda; class Insecta; order Trichoptera; family Molannidae; genus Molanna; species Molanna angustata. The sequence continues at coordinate 20,959,425 of OY754988.1, read as the reverse complement.
GACGGGAACGCGATGTGCAGGATCTTAAATAGCCGGCTGACGTCCCCCTACTCCTTGAAGTGGGTGGTCAACTCGGCTGGTTGCACCCGCTACATCACCCCCCTGCCAGCTGGATAGCGCCACCCTGGTCCGTTCCTCAGCATTTCCTCTGATTGTCTGTAACAATGACATGTGTTTTTTTTTAAATACAAAAAAATTTTATATTGGTTACCTGAAATGGCATTACATATATATATATATAGCAGTTTATTTTACTAATAAAAATTTAGAGGTCATATATTTATCATGTTCTTATTTCTATACTTATACATTTCTAAAAAAAAATATTGTTTATATTAACTTGTTCAATGTACTTTTTTATATGTACTGTAATTTGAACAAGAAGATAAAATTACAATTAAATTTACATTTCTATACAGCATTTTCTTAGTATACAGCATTTTCTTATTATACAGCATTTTCTTAGTATACAGCATTTTCTTATTATACAGCATTTTCTTATTTTGATTTGGTCAAGTTGGAATTTTATAAGATTTTATATTCAAATATTAGTTGCATATTGACCAAATTTTTTATCTATATTGAATACATATTACAATTATACAAAAATTAAAAATAGAAATTATTCAGGTTATAAAAATGATTAAAAATTACTCAGCTTAGAAATATTTGTAGCTGGTGAATCGCTCCGGGAAATATACTCGTCTTCCGGCTCTAGTGGTTGTATGTGGTTGCCGTTCTGGGGTGGCATCTGGAGTGTCATCTGAAGTGTCATCTGGCGTAGTGGCTTGGTGCGTCTGTGGCGTGGACGTCCATCTCTGTTCTGTAGAGGTGGTGTGTCTACTGCTTGGTTCTACGCCGTAGTCTGTGTTCTCGTTCAGGAAGAATGCTGGTTTGAGTCTGTCCAATGATACTTGTTTGTTTTTACCATTAATTGTGATGGTAGCCGTTTTGTCATCCTTCTTTATTAACAAGTATGGTCCGTCATATGGTTTTTGTAGAGGTCGTCTCACAGCATCATGTCTTAAGAAGACATATTTGGTGTTTGCCATTTGTTTGTGCACAAATGTTTTTTTTCTCCCGTGATTTGCTATTGGGATAGGTCGGATTTCTGACATTGTTTGCTGTAGTTTATGTCCATAGGTGTTTTGCTCCTCAGGTGGTCCATCTTCGAAGAAGTCTCCGGGGAGTCTGAGGGTTGTTCCGTATGTCATCTCTGCTGGTGTATAGTCTGACCCCTCCTTGATTACGGTTCGTAGTCCTAGGAGTGTCAGTGGTAATGTCGTCGACCATGATATGTTTCCTGCGGCCATTAGTGATGTTTTTAATGAGCGGTGCCAACGTTCGATCATCCCATTCGATTGTGGGTGGTATGCAGTCGTTCTGTTATGTATTATTCCGAGCTTATTCATCAGTTTATTGAATAGTGAGCTTTCGAATTGGCGGCCTTGATCGGTCGTGATTGAATTCGGGACGCCAAATCTTGCTATCCAATTATACATGAGAGCGTCTGCAACGGTTTCTGCAGACATGTCTTTTAATGGGATCGCTTCGGGCCATCTTGTGTAGCGATCAATTATCGTCAGCAGGTATATGTAGTCTCTGGATGGAGTTAGCGGCCCCACCAGGTCTATGTGTATATTCTTGAACCTTCCATCTGCTGGTTTGTATTGTTTCAAAGGTGTTACAGTGTGGCGATGAATTTTCGAAGTTTGGCATTCGATGCAGTTGTTCACAACATTTTTTACTGTTTTGTCAATGTTGGGCCAAATATATTTATGTTTTAATAACTTTGATGTTGTTTTTACTCCGGGGTGACTTAATTTATGTACTGATAGTATTACTTCTTCTCGCATTGTGATTGGTACATATATTTAAAAAAAATTTAAAAAAATAATTTATTTTTTATTTAATATATTCAGCGTAAAGTATTTAAATGCTTTGTTTTTAAATAGGATATAATTTTTCATTAAATTTAAATGTATATTTGATTTAATAATTTAAAATGAATAAATGTTTAAACGTTTTTAATCTGAAATAAAAGTACAAGTTATGTATATATTATCAATGAGATATATTATATTACGTTTCGCTGGCTAACAAATGTTGGTGGCGAATAGTCCTAGATTCATGCGTGATTCGTCGCGGTGTTAGATTTTGGTATTTCGTTTTTACGCCTACGTACCCGGTATTGTCTCGGTGTACAATGTCGCGGAGTGGAATATATTTTTCGATGATGTTTACTTGATATTTCTATAGATTATTAAATTATGTTATGATTTCGTATTTAATATTCGTTTTTTTATACTTTTGTTAATATGACTGCGTTCGTACTTTATTATTATTCGATATAATATTTCTATTTTATTTTAAAATAAATATTTTTGTTACATTTACATTTATTATCTTTCTTATTTTTTTGTTTCAAATGTGCACGGCACTGTACGCTCAATGGAATATGTTTATTGTATGTACTTCGAATATATTTAATGTTTCGTTTCGAGCTTCGATTTCGTGATTTTTTTCGTGGAGAATATTTTTATTATTATTACCTCGGTTACATATTTTAAATTTACACTATAGGATTCTACCTATTTCATAAGTAGGTATCAGATAATGTATTCCGATTGATGTTCGGGAAGATATTATTATTGTAATTTTTTACAGGATATTTTTTTTGGATATATTTTTACTACCGCAAAATAATATTAAAAATAATATTTTTGGTTAATTTTGTTACATGTTTTTATTATCGCGATAAAAATGTGCGCGTCATGGTAAACAAGTTTTTTTTTGTGACATTTTTTAGACAATAATTTTATTTTACATTCCGTGTAACATTTATGCGTTATTTTTAAGCAATAATACTAAAATTTATTTACCTACGTATTTACTTTACAGGTTAATAATTTGTCTTGTAGGTATTTAAAAATAAGGATTTGACGTGAATTTTTAGATAGATATTTTATTTTTATTTCTGCAATGATTTTATGTTACTGCAAATGAATTTACTTTGGCTTTTTTAAATAATAAAATGTGGTTTTTACTTATCTTTTTATGCGTGCTGTTTTTGCGCATAATACATGCTTCTTTAGGTTCTTTATTTTTATATTTTTATCTTTTTTAAATCTCCTTTAGTTTTTTTTGGTATTCCTTCCGTTATTTTACCTCCGTTTGGTAGTTTTTTTGGTCCGTTTTAGCGTAGTATTAGCTCATGAAAAAAAAAATAAATACACATTATTATATATTTTTACAATTAACATAGGGAAATATTTTTCAATTTTTGGTAGGTATTTATTTAGCATATATTTATTCAATACCAGTTTCGATATTTTAGTTTTGAATACGACAATATAACTAATTATAATACTTATAATTACGTTATAAATGTGTTTTTTTTAATGGTTTATAACAATTAGGGATAACATACTATTACTGCGTATGTTTTACTGCGTAGGGTTCAGTCTAACCAGGTCCAATAACCGAAATAATTATTATTCAATAAAATTTTAATCTCTGTCGTATGAGTTTAGAATGTGCAAAGTGACTAGATAATTGTTATTGAACGAATATTATAATTTGTTCCTGATAACAGATTATCGTTTGTTACACAAAAAAAAATTATTATCACAAATTAAAAATCGACAAAATTGCAACAGAGCTGGGGCTTTACCAGTTTTACACACTATCTTACAAATATTATCTTTACACAACAAATATACCTGTTCTGCACGCTCGGTGGTCACCAGTTTTCGCGCTAGGTTGGGAATTGGATTTTAATGTTAATTTATTTATTTACAGAAGGGTGCTCCGGTCTAGAAAGGCACTAGGTGATAACCTGTCGCCTGTTCCCCAAATCCAACGCGAAATGATGTCGCGTGTGTACTCGATCCTGCCGTGCGTAACTCGGTAATTAGTTGCAAGCTAATTAAAGAACGTTACACAGCAGAATGAGGTACCCACGCCACACCATAGAACATTTATAAATTTATCATATGAAATATAAATTAATTGATATTACAGACAGGTATTAAAATAGTTTGAATTTGACTTACGTGTTTATTTGATAGTTTGACTCTAATTATAATTCAAGATTGGTATATACTTCAATAATTGACTATTAAATAATTTAAATAAAATAGATCGATGAATGCGCGGAATCGAAATGTGAGTCGAGCAGAGTGACGATCTACCGCTGGCCTTGGTTAAACTGAACGACGGGAACGCGATGTGCAGGATCTTAAATAGCCGGCTGACGTCCCCCTACTCCTTGAAGTGGGTGGTCAACTCGGCTGGTTGCACCCGCTACACCCTCTTCAATCATTCGTACCAATGTCAATTCTTTTGTCAATTCCAGAACTTCTTTTTCGTCGATGGCACTACAGCCATTCTCTTGACTTGCCCTCGCAGTTTCTCCTGTCATTTGCACGTCTGGAAGATGGGATGCATCCCTTGAAATGTCATTTTTCCATCGCGGCCTCGGTCTTCCGACCTTTATTTTACCTCGGGGTGACCCACTAAGACCCTTTTTGCTACCCGTGATGATGTTATACTCTGAACATGTGCGGCACAATACAACCTGTTATGTCTTTTCTTGGGTGCTTTATAAATGTTGTAGGTACAGCACATTGATGAATATTATATAAATTCAAGTACATGTTCCTAATATTTTTGAAGTTTCGAGCCACTTCAATACCGGAGATATATGTGAGCTATCGTCAAAGCCCACGTTTCTGAGTTGACAAGATTTAAATCATTTAAATGTAAATAGATATAGCAGAAAAATGAATAAATCTTCTATGTATACCACTAGAGGTGTTTGAGATATGGCTGTACTGTAGAATGCTACACTTCCCTTGGGTTGATTGGTTGTCCAATGAAAGAGTCCTAAACATCAGGGACAAAGATAGAGAGCTTCTGGACACTGGCACACATTGGCCACATATTCCGTGGGCTTCTTCTTTTTCTTTTTGTGCCATGTCAGGTCCCCCCGACGTCGGCTACTACTCTGAAATAGGCATATCTATCTTGAGTTAACCGCAACAGCTCTTCCACTCTGTGGACTCCGGTCCATTCCCTTTTGGTTCGTAGTCAAGGCATCTGCCTCCTACCCACACGGCGACTACCCTCTATTTTTCCTTTCATTATGAGGTGCTGTAGACAATATTTATTACGACGTTTAATGTATCCCAAGTATGTTATCTTCAATGTTAATAGTTTCAATTCCGTGGACTTAGTGTGATAAATATTCTCCATTCTACATCTTATAGTGGAAGAAAAAATAAATGGAAGACGGGGTTTGGGACGTAAAAGCAAAGAAGTAGTAGACCACTGAGTCGCCTCGCCCCTTGGGTCTTGTGGTTTGGAGTGGCCGCTCCGTTAAGGTCCCCATTCACGATCGTGCCATCCTTCCAAATGGCTTGCTATCACTCCAAAATGCGCTCTTGAATGTTTAAACCCGCGCAGCCCAATTGGCCTGACACACCAAAATGGAATTCCAAACGATCGAAACTCCATAGTGCCGCGACAAACGGCCCCGCGCATCCTGTCGGTACGACATGCTCGTGAGTGTGAAAACCAGCGGTACATTGCGCCATCTCATTGCGCCGAGCTGTTTGACACTCTCGTGAATGCGAAAATACAACATTTTCTCTTTGGTTTTTTTTCTTTTTATATATAAACAAACTGCTATAGCAGTTGTATAAAACTCAACATCAGAATTATAACTCATTTTTACTTGAAAATTAAAAATAAAGATATTATCAATGCGAAAGCGCCTACAGCTTATGTATACTAATTTTGATGGCTCGATGGTGCGATGGCGCGTCCGTGAGTGTGATGAAATTTTTCCAATGCTCCAAATGGAGCCGGTCCATATGGAGCGACGCCTAATGACACGATCGTGAATGGGCTGCTTTAGGGCTTTGTCATAAGGCCGACCCTGGTCAATTGTATATGTGTTGAATAACATATTCAATTAAAATCAGTGTCCCATGACTTCTATTGAGGCTATGAGTCATACGAATGGACGCGGCCTTAATTGCTCTTTGCACAAATTGATCCAACTTGAAGATTTATCATGATGATCAATAATAAATCACTCATGTTCGATCCATAATGACATTTGTCACACCAACCGATAGCTGCTGATGGCTTCAAGTCATATAAATTTTTATCGCGTTATGTAAGTAAGGCACTCATCAGAAACAATAAAATTGACTATCACCAAGCAACACAATGGAGTATTTCCATTAGAAATGTTTGGATGAATACCAATCCATAAATTGAAATAATGAAACTTAATGAAAACTGTCTTTTGTTATGTTGACACCGCTTTATATTTTATAGAAACAACCTTTTACTGTTTTGACACTGCCTTTCAATTTGTAGACACAACCTTTTACTGTTTTGACACTGCCTTTCATTTTGTAGACACAACCTTTTACTGTTTTGACACTGCCTTTCATTTTGTAGACACAAACTTTTATTGTTTTGACACTGCCTTTTATTTTGTAGACACAACCATTTACTGTTTTGATACTGCTTTTCATTTTTAGACACAACCTTTTACTGTTTTGACACTGCTTTTCATTTTTAGACACAACCTTTTACTGTTTTGACACTGCTTTTCATTTTTAGACACAACCTTTTACTGTTTTGACACTGTCTTTCATTTTGTTGACACTGCCTTTAATTTCGATGGATTTGTTTTTTTTTTGCTATGAAATTTTCTTTCCATTTATTATTATATATTATTATGTGTAAGTGCATTAACTTAGAGGTAATTAGGTTTTCATAAATTATAAATTCATCTGGGGGGCAAGTCCAGTCAAACAGTGAAATCAAAATCAAAATATCACATGGAGTTCTATTATATTTATTTATATATTTTATTTACATATTTCAATATCGTTCATTTCATAAAAGTATACATAATAAAAATACTGAAATTTTACTATCTCACTAGGCTATTAATATTAAACTATTATATCTTAAGATATTATAAAACTCCATATAATAATGATATCCATGATATGGGTAATCATAAAGGTTTTGATTTCACCGATTGACGGGACATGCCCCTCCTGATTATTTTTGTTCAAAATTCCCTCACTTTTCTGAAAATTCAATTTTTAATTTTCGTTTATAAAATGTATCTATACGATAGAAATGGGTCCCATAAAAATGCATTCAGGGAAAATCAACCTTTTTTAAAAGTAGGTATATAGGTTACTTATGTATCACACAGTTAGTATTTAGTATCATTAAAAAAAATAATGAACACTTCCTCGCACCCTGCGCAAGTGGCGAGTTTATTGCCGTATGGCAATTTCTTCCAACTAACCAGTGTTTTCAAACCAGAGAAACAACATTAGCGTGAGAAATGAATTTAAATAATTTTCTTCTCTGCTGGGAATCGAACCCAGGACGCCCGCACGCGTATTTACCTTTCCGTGTTGATTAGGAGGCATGTACTGCCTTGAATTAGGCACTAGCTTGCTGCGCTAATGCACTTAAAAACTCGTGTTGAATTCAAGGCTCGTGTCCTCCAAATGCACACGGTTTAGCAATGCAAGCTGTGCCCGCTAATACGTGTTCAATTCAAGGCACGCGTCTTTCAATCGTACACAGGTTTATAAATTTTACCATGCGTATTGATTGAGCGTTACAAGGCTGTGTTAGAGGCATTTTTTGTGTATGATTGTTTTTGTTTTAATAGATTAATCTACACAAATCTTCATTACGAGTACCTATATCATAAAAATTCGTTAAACAATTTTTTTGTATGAGATTGGTACTCATGAAACAAATTGCTTTATCATATCTTTTGAACAACGTAGCAGATTCAATGCTTGTGCAATATTTACACGGTGGTGATGATGATAGTTTATTTATATTACGACATTTAATCATTGTCTCATAATTTTTGAATTTTTTAACGTATTCTTAGTTACTTTTAAAAATTTAATTCATATATTAGGTCCTTACATATGAAATTGGCGTTTTTCCGTACTGACAACTTTGATCTCAAATATCTTTGGTTAGGAATTTCAAATTCAAATTTGTACAGCTATTTACTCATGTATTTTTGTTTCGAAAATTATAATTCATTTGTTTTTTCCTCAATTGTTTTTTTCTTTGCGTCACTCAGATTACAAAATGGAAAACTTGAAATATCGCGTTATTTACGAGTACGAGTTCCACCGTGGCACCAGTGCTGCAGAAACGGCTCGAAGGATTAATGATGTGTATGGCGACGGTGCCGCAAAAGAAAACACAGTGCGTTTTTGGTTTCAACGTTTTCGTTCTGGAAATTTCGACCTCCAGAACAAGCCCCGTGGACGGCCGGTGACCAAAGTTGATAATGAAGAATTTAAGGCTATTGTGGAAGCGGATCCATCGCAAACCACGTCCAAGTTAGCTGCAAGCTGCATTGTTAGCGATAAAACTGTTTTAATCCACTTGAAGCAAATTGGGAAGGTGAAAAAGCTTGAAAGGTGGGTACCTCACGAATTGAGTGAAGCAAATCAACAAACGCGAGGCGACTGATGCGTTGCATTACTCAACCGGCACAATAATGAAGGGATTTTTAATCGAATCATTACCTGTGATGAAAAATGGATCCTGTACGATAATCGGAAGCGCTCATCGCAATGGCTGAACCCTGCCGAACCAGCCAAACCATGCCCTAAGCGAAAATTGACTCCAAAAAAGTTTCTTGTGAGCGTTTGGTGGACTAGTGCTGGTGTTATTCACTACAGCTTTCTTAAATCTGGCCAGACGATTACGGCAGATGTCTGTTGTCAGGAACTGCAAACCATGATGGAAAAGCTAGCTGCTAAACAACCGAGGCTGGTTAATCGCTCTAGGCCACTGCTGCTTCATGATAACGCTAGATCACACACTGGACAACAGACGGCTACCAAATTAGAGGAGCTTCAATTGGAATGTCTAAGACATCCACCGTACTCTCCGGACCTTGCCCCAACAGATTACCATTTTTTTCGAAATTTGGATAACTTCTTGCAAGGGAAAAAATTCATCTCCGATGGGGCAGTCCAAACCGCCTTCAAAGATTTTATTGATTCCCGTCCGAATGGTTTTTTTAGTAAAGGGATCGATGAACTACCTATGAGATGGCAAAAGTGTATAGATAGCAATGGTACATAGTTTGATTAAATAAATATATTATATTAAAAAAAAAATCGACTTTATGTTCCTCCCATACAAAACGCCAATTTCATATGTAAGGACCTAATATTTGCTTCACAATTGAAGTTTCTATTCGCACCTATCTTTTGTTTTGTTTCGTTTCGCATGATGACATTTATATACTTTTCTAAAATTATATCATATTTGCTGCGAATAACGTCGATGAAATAATCTCAATTTGCGTCGTAATTACCTTCAAAAGATATAGAGCATCGAATTTTACATTGGTAATAATTATCCTTGTCTCCTTCGTAATTTACAATTTTAAAATTGTCCAAAATACCACCAAGAATGTCCTTTAACAGTTCCATTTTACTTAAAGACTTAAACAAAATTACTGATTACTACCATATAATATGTGAACAAAATACAAATGTGACAGTGACAGACGAAATGCGAGCGAAATGAAATAGCGCATGAACTTCATGGCTATATATTATGTTCCATATTCAATAATTAATTGCCTTGAATTGAACACGAATTAACAGAAAAAGTTTGCGTTGTTAAACCTTGTAAATTTGGAGGACACGTGCCGTGAATTCAACGCGAGTTTTAAAGTGCGTTAGCGCAACAAACTAGTGCCTAATTCGAGACAGTACTTGCCTCCTAATCAACACGGTAAGGTAAATACGCCGCCCGCACAGAAACCGAACGGCTTACCAACTGTGCCAAGCGGTCGGTTTCTTAATATATGTTCTTTGGTTTCTATCGTGAGGATTGGTTACCAGCAAAGTAATGCATCTCTCCCTCCACTCCGTTCTGTCTTCAGCGACTCTGTGTAGGAGGTACCCCTCATGTCCTCACACACCTGTTCTAAATAACCCCAGCGGAAAGGCTCTCTGCCAGTTATTCTGTCAACCATTTCTTCCAAGATGATCGTCGTGTCGCAACACATGGCCTATCCAATATGTTTATTTGAATTATTGTTGCAATCGAGTCAGTACATATTTATTATGTTTAGATTCTTTTTGACCTGCAACTCTTGCCAGTCTATTCACCTTTCTTATCGCCACAAACCGATGCATTCAGTCAGAGAATATGACAACTGATTGAAGCGGTAAGATAAAAGATATCACGCCGAGTACTTTTTGCCATAAAAAAACTACATATGATCCGGTTCCGGTGATCGGTCACCCGTGACTGTCGATCGTTACAATCAGCACACCGGAAACGCCATTGCGACTTCCGGCTGTCAATATCAATTTACACATAACAGTGTCGTCTTCAGATTTAAATTGGTTTTTGCAGTGAGTTTGTGCAAAGATGGACCGATGTTATTGTCCCCATCGCTGGAAGCAGTTGGGTCCGAAAACTCCAATAAAAGGCTAGTGGAAACACTTAGAAGAGACTTACATACATTCAGCAGTGGAAAGATGACTGAAGGAAGAAGAAAAAGAATGAGTTTGCGCATTGCATCCCGATTGCTCACACTGCGTCGTCGTTTAGATTTCCATATCTGTAATAATTAGTAGTAAACAATAAACATCTATCAATCATGAGTATAACAGCCTTAAGTAGGCTTAGGCTGAATCCAGAAGTCTTTTCCATTCATGCCTTTTGTTGCTTTTCTTTTCCGGTTTCAGATTAAGATTATATATCAGTCCATCATCGTTGAAAGAGTCCATCTATCGCAGTTTGGGCCGATGCTCTTCTACTTCCTTGTGGTTAAGAGAGTGTGGTGAGGCGTTTTACCGAGTTTTTGTTGTGCTTTCTGATTATGTGACCAGCCCGTCTTAGGAGTTCCAAATTGACGGAACCAATCACATGGGACTCTCTTTATATGTCACGTAAACAACTGACAATTCGACAACTGGACAAAAAATGTACTTCTTACACATAGTTGAATAGAGTCGCTGAAGATCGAACGGACTGGAGGAAAAAGAAATTCATCGCTTTGCTGCCAACCAATCCTCAAGGTTGAAACCAAAGAAGAAGAAACATCATTCTCCTATAATAATAGTTATAAAAAAATTACGGAAATTGTATTTTTTTTTTTTGCTAAAATGACAAACAAAATATAAAACATTATGTATGATTCATAGTAGAATAACAAAAAAAAATGTTAAATTTAAAGTGAACTTCTTCCTCCTTCTTGATCTCAGGACGGTCCTTTGGCAAACCGAAGGCCTTCAGTTATTGTGGATGCTGTAGCGGACTTGAAGAGGTCATTCCATCAGGTCGTTGACGGACCTCTGGATCTTCTATCCTCCACGCCTGTCATTACGCAGATTAAGGATCGCCTGACGACATTTTGCCTTTAGACATCCTTCATGACACATTGCCAGAAGGTCACCTGATAACCTCGAGAAGATGTTCAATTATGAGAAAAATAAATACTTATCGTGTCTAGGTAAAAATAATTCAACCGTAGTAAGATATTGTGTCAGCCGTGGAAAGAGGCCTTTCATCAATGGCGATCATTGTGAAGTGGAAGCAGCAGTGATAACTAACGCGATAATTATCTAATTATGTATCATTAATTCAAGTTTTAAAATGGTGTTGTGTGGATAAAATATAGTTACTACCTACTACGGTAATTTGAATTATTATTGTCGCCTCAATAATCTTCTCCAACTGCCTGAATAATTGCAAGATTGTTACCTTGACACACATAGCGGATCTTGTCATAAAAACAGAATCAATGCTAAAATAATTAATTTGTAGCAATATTCAACAATGTCTAAGTTTTTCGCTTCTTTTGCCATACAAACTCCCGCTTGGATATTAGATTTCTAAGGGCGGGTTTTCTCACAGAATAGTTAAATCAGTAGTAATAGTTAAAATGTCACAACGGGTTATACAAGAAAGAACTAAATATCTTTGTTTAATTTTCTTGTAAGGGCAACACTGGGTTATATGTCAGATCATTATTTTTGTTGTATGTTTTTGTTTCAGTCAAGTTTTGTTGTATATTTTATCATTTTGTGCATGTAAATTTTTATTTGTTAAAATATATTCAGATACTACTCAAACCTCACTGCGTAAACATTCATCACCAGCTTTTGGTCCCATTCACGGGAAATCCTAACATTTTTGGACCTTCGTAGCCGCATAGCGCCATTTGAGAAGAGAAGAAACGGATATCTTCGATCACCTTTGCAGACCACATCATCTGGAATCATTGAAATCAGGTCGTATCGCTGTTCTTTCAGTTCCTTTTCAATATTTTTCCATTTTATTAGTGAGATAAAGTGAGATTTTGAGCAGAGTATACTCGAATTGCAGAGGCTTTTTATTCTCTTTTCATTTAGCAACAATATATCGATAAAATTATTGATTTTTGTTTTATAGCATTTATACTGGTGTTTCTTTTCGATTTATAGTGCATATTGTGTGTTTTTTGATAAATTCAGTGTAACAAGTGTAACAATAATATATTTTTTCATTTTTATATGATACTGGTGTTTTTTCATTTAATTTTTGCGTAAAATATAACAATGACCGAGAAAATGATTAAATCGCTCGTTTCGAAGCGATCAAATTTAAAGAGTCAATTATCAAGGTTTATTGAGTTTGTTAAAAGTGAAAAATCTAGTATTGTTGAAATATAAAATTAGGTACAAAAGGTGTGAAGACATTATTGATAAATTTGAAAGCATTCAGAACGAAATTGAATCATTAACAGACGATGATGATCATTTACAACAGCGCGAAAATTTCGAGAATATGTACTTTTCAACTATGGCATTAGCAAAAAATATTTTAAACAGACAACCTAACATTGTTGCCAATATAAAATTACCTACATTGCAAATACCGGAATTTTCTGGTGATTATGAGGGCTGGTCTAGATTTCGTGATTCTTTCAATTCATTCTTTCAATTCATTATCTTTGGAAAAGCTGAAAAAATTTCATTATTTAAAGAGCAGTTTGAAAGGTGAAGCAGCAAAACTCATAAGTTCACTTCAGATATCGGAAGCAAACTATGAAATAGCGTGGGGAATTTTAAAAGATAGGTATCAAAATTGCAGATTAATCGTGAATAAGCATATAAATTCATTGTTTGATATGCCCAGCATGAAGGGTGAAAATCATCAGCAACTGAGACATTTAATTGATGAAACCCAATTGCATTTACGAGCATTAAAAAATTTAAACTTACCTACCGATCAGTGGGACATTATTATTATTCATCTCATTTCGAAAAAAATGGATAATTCAACTAAATTTCATTGGGAATCGTGTCCAATTTCAGGAGATATTCCTACTTTAGAGGAATTCATTAAATGTTTATCAGGTCGCGCGCAAGTTATAGAAACGACACAAACCCCAAAATGTTTCAAATTAAACAGCAAAGAAAAACAATTTACATTTCATGCAATGCAGGCACCCATGGTCAAATGCGTTTTGTGTAAGTTAGGTGATCATAAATTATTTTCATGTGAACGTTTTTTGAAATTGAGTGTTGAAGCACGTTTAGAAAAAGTTAAATCATTAAAATTGTGTTTAAATTGTTTGAATAAAGGACATTTCATTGAGGGTTGTAAATCTAAGCGAAATTGTAAACATTGTAACAAACGTCATAATAATACTTTACTTCATTTAGTGAAGTCAAATATCAATACAGAACCTTCAACCAGTATTTCAAAACCATCTATCGTAACACACGCATCATCACTGCATAATCAAACTTTATTATCTACAGCAGTTGTGAAAGTTATGAATAGCGATGGAGTTTCAATTAATGCTCGCGCAATTTTAGATTCAGGCGCTCAGAGCAATTTTATTTCTGAATCGTTATATAAAAAATTAGGATTAAAATCGAAAAGTGTAAATATCCCAGTATTTACACTTTTCGAACCATAGCATCAACAGGAATCATATCAGCATTCCATCTGGTTTACAACTCGCTGATCCGCAGTTCTACATATCATCAACGGTAGACCTACTTCTTGGATCGGAAATATTTTGGGAGGTGATCAACGGTGAACACATTCAACCTGGTCCTTTTGAGCCCCTATTTCATCGAACAGAATTCGGATGGATAGCTGCAGGTTCAATTATCACTCCACACACATCATTTTCATCAGAGAAGCCGGTAACTTGTCATATATCATTAAATCAAATTAGCAATCAATTAGAAAAGTTTTGGAAGGTTGAGGAAATCAACTTACCTAAGCATCATTATCATGAAGGAAAGGCATGTGAGGAGCACTTCGTTTCCACATTCAAGCGAGACAATGCAGGCCGATACACAGTCAGCCTTCCTTTCAAACATTCTCATTCTCAGTTGGGAGATTCATTAAACATAGCCATAAAAAGACTGTCTCATATGGAGAACAAATTAAGAAATGATGAATCTCTAAGAATTCAATATGCTCAATTCATGCATGACACATGTCAGAGTGTGATCCACCTAGAGGATTTGAGAAAGTATGTTATTTGCCACATCATGCGGTTTTTAAGGATTCAACTACTACAAAAATGCGTGTTGTATTTGATGGATCTTGTAAAACCAGTAGCGGCGTATCGCTAAACGATACATTAATGAAAGGTCCGGTCGTACAAAAAGATCTATTCTCACATTTAATTTATTTCAGAAAGCACGAGTATGTGATGACTGCTGACATAGAAAAAATGTATCGTCAAATCAACATCAGAGAGGAAGATAGAAACTTTCAACGCATCGTTTGGAGAGATCGATCCGACGAAGATTTAAAGTACTACAAGTTGAACACGGTAACATATGGATTGACTCCTTCATCTTTCCTGGCAACTAGATCTCTATATCAATTAAGTAGAGACAATTATTTTACTTATCCTCAAGCTAGCAGCATTATTGAGCAGGACTTCTATGTGGATGACCTATTAACAGGGGGTACCAGCATGGAGGAATGCATTAGTTTAAAAAATCAACTGAACACAATCATGTCTTCTACAAGCATGACTCTCAGAAAATGGAGATGTAATTTTGAACATACAGAAAATAATAAAAACATTGAAAATCTTCCATTGGAAAAGTCATCAGAATCAAAGTTACTTGGTTTGACTTGGAATAATTGTTCTGATGTATTCTCATATAATTTCACATCGGATTTCATGGAATGTAAAACCAAACGCCAAATATTGTCTTCAATTACAAAATTGTATGATCCATTGGGATTAGTTGGTCTAATAATCATAAAGGCAAAATTAATAATGCAACAATTATGGAAATCAAAAGTGACATGGGATGAAATTTTACCAATTAACATTGTCAAAGATTGTAGAATTTATGCAAGTCAATTAAAACATATAAATGAATTACAGGTATCAAGAAAAATTATCTGCAAGGATGCAGAAAGTGTTCAACTGCATGGTTTTTGTGACGCATCCGAAAAAGCCTACGGTTGATGTGTTTATTTGAAATCTACGAATTCATATGGTAAGCATTATTCTCATTTAATTTCTGCCAAATCTAGAGTGGCCCCATTAAAGCTATTATCATTGCCCAAATTGGAACTTAGCAGTGCAGTACTATTGGTTAAATTGATTCATCAGATAAAGGTGGATTTGCGTTTGCCAGATGTAGAAACAATATTATGGTGCGATTCTACAATTGCACTCACTTGGATTAATAATGAACCTGCAAGATGGAATACTTTTGTAGCTAATCGTGTGTCGGAAATACAATCCTATAGTAAAATTAATCAATGGCGACACATTAGTACCGAACATAATCCCGCAGATTTAATATCTCGTGGTGTTAATACAAATGAATTAATAAATTTGCACATGTGGTTCCATGGTCCTAAATGGCTATAACAAGATGAGAGTAAATGGAATTTGGGGTAGGAAGTATTGTGGTATGTAGAGCTTGCCAAAGTGCCAGAGTGGTCACTTGGTTAGAAGCGATTGCATACCAGCCGGAGCTGATATGCAAGCCTGTAATTGAGGTGGTAAGGTCGGTCAGTTGGACGTGTAGGTATTACCTGTTTGTCCGCCTTTAGCTACATACAACCCAAATGATATCTCAACCGCTTGGTTCGAACCTGGAGGCGGTCTGTTCGGATAGTCCCGACAGCTGAGCCACAGATTGATCGACCAAGCAACTGCGATACCGTATACAATAGATTAAATATTATTATCAAATATTACTCAGGTAGGAATGGTTGACAGATTGAAAGATATAACAGGAAATTTAACTTACTCTTTTATTTATCAAGATGATGATTACAATTGTTGTTTACTATTATTACTTGGTACAGAAATGTCGAGTTATTATTTAATGAATATAAATGTAAATTTGAAACGCGGACGATTTGAACGACGACGAGCGGTCGGGCAGCGTGATGCCTAGCTTCGAGATCTGGATGAGCGGAATGATGTGGGCGCGCTGTGCTTCCCCTTAAATAGGAGACGGGCTGTGAATACGGCGCAGGGCAAGATGGCGCCTGCCGAAGTACTCAGCGCAGCGAAGCACTGCGCGGCGCAATTGGCGCAATCGCCACAGACCCCGCTGGCAGTCGCTTAGACGAAACACGACCCCTCCTCGAAGTTCAAAGTCCTTACATTGCGTTCTGTGGAAGATAAAAAAAAATTTTTAAAGCATTTGATTTGTTATGTTATTTGTATAGGGTTTTCTTTTGAACCGCTATGTACATGTTATGTAATGAATTTCTATATGAAAAGTAGTCTTTTCTAATACACAGTAATGTAATTATTTAAATACAGCTTAATCTATACATATATAAAGTTAATCATATTATAAGTATAAATTTGTTTTAGTACAAGGTAGTCTTTTCTAATACACAGTAATGTAATTATTTAAATACAACTTAATCTATACATGTATAAAGTTAATCATATTATAAGTATAAATTTGTTTTAGTACAAAGTATGAAGTTACTTATCTTTTAAAAATATCTGCTGCTGGTATGATTTGCTGCTCTTGTGATGGCGTGTGGTTGCTCTGCTTTTGAGGTGAATGGAGGAGTGTCGTCCTGCGTGTGCTGGCTGGACATCCTTATGTGTTCCTCAGTGGTATAGCTTGTTGGGTGTTGTTGATTGCGACTTCGTAGTGTACCATTAATTGTGAATGGTCCCCAGTTTTCTGTTATGAAGTGTAGAAGTTCTATTTTTTGTTCAGGATGAAGTAGATGTGTTATGTATGTAGAAAATTGATGCAGTTGTATGCGTGGATGCTTCGACTTTGTCGGGAATATCTTCCTGAAGTAGGTATTTATCCAGCTAGGCGAAATGGTTTGCAGTGTGCTCAGCGTGTGTATGCTTGTATATAAATATTCGACAGCTGCCTCGTGTGCCGGCAAGGGCGAAGCACGAGGGTGTCTTGTGGTTTTCGGCGTGTCGTCAGGAGACAATATTGGATGTAGAGTATCCAGTGTAGCCTGTAGGGTTTTGCGGTGCGCCATGTTGACGGCTTTGAAGTGCATGGGACTTCAGTGTAACCTGGGTACATTTCGTGAAACCGGAGAATGTGATGTGAACTCCTCAGGGCGGTGACACGTAAATGTTGAGCAGCTTCGTTTCTTCATGCGTCGCAAGGAGGTTGACATTAGCTCTTTGCGTGCAGGCCATGAAGGAAGAGACGTTGTATGTCCAACAAAATCGTTCCTCGTCAGAGCAATGATGGCGATGACTTGGGGAAGACTTTGCGTGCTCTTGTAGTAAGTGTATGTGTGATGCTGGCACGGAGATGTTCTCAAAAGGCAAACGTTGCTGGTTCTTCAGCGGTGTTGAGCAGTGAGTATTGGCGGTACCAAAGATGATCCTCAGCGATGCTCCGGTTGAATGCTGGTATGATGTGAAGATGCAGTGGTTCCTCCATAATTAATTTCTTCCCGGTAGTGATGCGGTAGAATGCGGGGGCAGCTAGTTTCTGTATGAAGTCGTCCAGATGATGATGATGATGATGTGATTCATCATAAATATTTTTTTCTTCTATGTAGTGATGCGGTTGAATGCGGGGGCAGCTAGTTGCTGTATGAAGTCGTCCAGATGATTCTTGTTGATGTCTTTGATGCTCAATTTGAAATTTTAAAATTATACAATAGAATTATACAATGTAAATGTTTGTACTTGCGTTGATTGATAGGTATAAAATGTTTTTTATAATTTGCAAGTTCCATTTGGTTTGATTTATAAGTATTTGTTTACTCGTTGCTAAAGTATTATATTATAATGCCATATAATGTTATTTGTTTGTTTCGTATTGTATTGTACCTACAATGTTTTTTTTTTAAATTTAAAATACGACTATGTTTATAATATTTATTATTATGTATGCCATGTTTCAATGTTTTTATAATTTTAATGTTTTATAATACTTTTTGTAGTATTACATAGTTAATATATGTAATATAGTTTAGTTTATAGTACCAGTTTGTTGCTGTATTATATAGTTAATATATAATAAGGTTTTAATGTTTGATTATAGTTAGGTATTTTTACTACCGTATATTATAGTTTCAATGTTTCTATATTCTGGAACGTATTCGCTATCGTATCGTATTATTTTAATGTTCGATCATGGCTTTATAGTTGGAGTGTTTTTTTATAAAAAAATGAAGTAAAATATTTTGTATATAAAAAAATATTTTGTATTTAGCTAATTGTAGCTGTTCAACTTTAGCTATTTGTAGCTGTTCAACTTGTTACGGCTTTTGCTTTTTATTTATTTTCGATTGTATTTAAAAACAATGTTTATTTGTAGTTAGTTATTGTTTAAATTTGCTCTATATATTATAATATGATTAATGGTTTTAAATTTCCGTAACGTATGCTTGTTTGATAATGATTTGATAGTAATAGTTTAATATTATAGTTTTAGAAGCATTAGTTTAGTTTATTATCAAAAAATTATTTCGAAGAAATATTTTAAAAATATATTATAATGTTCGTTTGCGTACGTATTTTATTTTATTTAATTGTAATTGTATACAATTGTTTTATTCCTATAATTATGTTTAGAAACGATGTATCTAATTTATTTAAATATTTAATGTATTTTATTTTTTTCGACGTATACTATTATATTGGCGAAGATGTTTAAATATTATTATGCACGGTAACTTTCACTTTTGTGAATGGGGTATTGACCTGACCGTTATCGCTGTTATATAGGGGTTATACGAGTTCATTCGCGAGCCTTTTGTTTGAAGTTCGTTTACCTTTGTTTTTTATTACGGATGGACGCTGTGTAACATTCTTAAACATATATTGGGTTTACTGAATTTTTACATAAAAATATGCGTTTTACGAATATAATAATTATTTAGCTATATGTTTCTAATTTTTAGTTTTTATGATAATGGTTTTATTTGGGAATGTAATATGTATTTTTATTGATAATTTTTTAATTTTTACGTATTACGATATTTAGCAAAAATAAATATTTTATGAATTTCTAAGAAATTTTTTTTTTTGAGTTTTATCAATTATGAACAAAATAAAATATTTATAATGACTTTAGGCTTTTAGAATGACTTAAGGTTTTTTAATAATATTATAATTTATATACCTCTATTCGGCGTTTTGGTTCTCTGGCTTTTTGCTTTTTATTTTTATACCTTCGTCCTTTGTATGTATTTATTTATTTTCTGGTACTTTTGGTTTTTTTTTTTTAGGCAGCTTCTTTTTTAATTGTTCCGTCTGGATTATTTTTGCGTCTCGTCAGTCATGAAAAAAAAAATATATAAAGTACATATTAGTTATATATTAAACAATTGTAAGTTTGTTAATTTTGGTGGAATTTGCGTCTGAGCGTTTTTGAACGTTTTTGAACGTTTTTGAGCGTTTTTTGAGCGGGTACACTTGTAATTAATTTTTGACAAATTATAAGACAAATGTATTTAATATGTTAGCTTGTAATATATGTGTTACCTGCTCGAGTGATTCCGTTCATCCAGACCTCGCTGTTCAAGTATTAATTCCTGTTAAATCCTTTGTTTCTGTCGTGCAGTAAAATGTTACGCAGTATATTAATGAACACGTATTATTGTTCTGTTTAATAAAACTACTGATTTTACGTTAAGAATGGCACAAAAGGTTGTGATAGGCTCACCAGATTTTTTTACCACAGTATAACAATTGAAATTATGAGCACAAAATAAAATTACCTGAGTTTTTTTAAACGATTTCGGAATTTTACCAGTTTCTGAAGGTATGAGTGTGTTCAGAGACACGTTCGGTGGTCACCAGTTTTGGACTGGTGGGTGTTCAGAGACACGATCAGGAGTCACCAGTTTTGGGACTGTTTAGAAGGTATGTTCAGACACGTTCGGGTCACCAGTTTTGGGGTAGGAAGTATTGTGGTATGTAGAGCTTGCCAAAGTGCCAGAGTGGTCACTTGGTTAGAAGCGATTGCATACCAGCCGGAGCTGATATGCAAGCCTGTAATTGAGGTGGTAAGGTCGGTCAGTTGGACGTGTAGGTATTACCTGTTTGTCCGCCTTTAGCTACATACAACCCAAATGATATCTCAACCGCTTGGTTCGAACCTGGAGGCGGTCTGTTCGGATAGTCCCGACAGCTGAGCCACAGATTGATCGACCAAGCAACTGCGATACCGTATACAATAGATTAAATATTATTATCAAATATTACTCAGGTAGGAATGGTTGACAGATTGAAAGATATAACAGGAAATTTAACTTACTCTTTTATTTATCAAGATGATGATTACAATTGTTGTTTACTATTATTACTTGGTACAGAAATGTCGAGTTATTATTTAATGAATATAAATGTAAATTTGAAACGCGGACGATTTGAACGACGACGAGCGGTCGGGCAGCGTGATGCCTAGCTTCGAGATCTGGATGAGCGGAATGATGTGGGCGCGCTGTGCTTCCCCTTAAATAGGAGACGGGCTGTGAATACGGCGCAGGGCAAGATGGCGCCTGCCGAAGTACTCAGCGCAGCGAAGCACTGCGCGGCGCAATTGGCGCAATCGCCACAGTATTATTCAACATTTTCAAATGATTTTAGAGTACCAGAAGCAAAAAATAATAAAAACTTTTATAGCAGTAAATATAGCAGATCAAGAAATATTCTCTAAATATTCTACATTGAATCGTTTGAAAAGAGTTACAGCTTATATCATTCGTTTCATTCACAATTGTAAAAAAGTAATTCCACGACTTACTGGAGAGTTATCAGTAAGTGAATTGAATAAAGCAATAGAAGTATTAATTATTATGGCACAATCTTATTCATTTCAAAATGAAATTCAACAATTGAATACCAACAGAAACGTATCAAAACAAAGTAATTTAAAAAATCTTAATCCAATCATGTGTAATAAGTTGTTATGTGTGGGAGGTCGTTTATCAAGAAGTGTAAATATATCAACACAACAAAAACACCCAATTATATTACCATCACATCATAAATTAACAGAACTCATTGTCAAGCATTATCATTATACACATCTACATCTTGGCGTTCAATCATTACTTTCCATTATGCGTTTACAATATTGGCCTATATTGGGTAAAAACATGGTATAAAAGGTAGTTCGAAACGGTATTGTATGTTTTAGAATTCGCCCAATAGTATCTCAACAAATTATGGCAGATTTGCCTCAAGACAGAGTCTCAGTTCATCGTCCGTTTGCGATATCAGGAATGGATTATGCAGGTCCAGTCATGATTGAAGCCGGTATAACTAGACAATCTAAAAGCGTAAAAGCTTACATTTGTTTGTTTGTTTGTTTTTCTACAAAAGCAGTGCATATGGAATTAGTACATAGTTTAACAACGGAATCATTTTTGAATGCTTTCAAACGTTTCATTTCACGTAGAGGCAAACCTATAAAAATGTATTCCGACAATGCTAAAAATTTTGTGGGAGCAAGTAATCAATTGAAAGAACTTTATATCTTTATTGAACAAAATCATAGTAGTATTTTTAATAACCTTGCACAACAATCTATTCAGTGGCAGTTCATTGTACCTAGATTGCCGCATCACGGCGGTTTATGGGAGTCTGCAATTAAGTCTGCAAAATTTCATATCAAACGTGTTATTCAATCAACTATTTTGACATATGAGGATATGAGTACTTTGTTGTGTCAGGTAGAAGCCTGTTTAAACTCACGCCCTATCACGCCCTTGTCCAATGATCCATTAGATTTAAATCCACTCACTCCTGGTCATTTCCTCAGTGGCGATAGCCTGTATGGATTACCTGAACAAACCATCGAGCATCTTTCCATGAATAGACTAGATCATTACCAGAAGTTAATTATATTAATTCAATCTTTTTGGTCGAGGTGGCGTGTGGACTATCTCACAGAACTTCAGAGACGTGTAAAGTGGACCAATGGTGATCTACGGCAGCTTCAATCCGGAGACATGGTCGTTATCAAGGAGGACAATGTACCACCTATGTCATGGAAGCTTGGACGCATCATCAAAACTCACCCTGGAAAGGACGGAATCGTACGAATAGCAGACATACAAACCAATTCAGGATCCATTCAAAGAGGCATAGCTAAATTATGCTTACTTCCTATGGAGCAGGACCCGGGATGGGTCTGAAGCTACATAAGTGATTTTAACATTAATAAGCAGTGAGAGTAACAAATTTGAACATTTAAAAGGATAAGTTTCTAAAACTGAGTGATACTTCAACATTAATAAGTGAGAGTACAATTTTGAACATTTAAAAAAAAATAAGACACATTATAAACCAAATTACCAAGCATCAAGAATATAATTTTTTTATCATAAAATGACATTTTTAAATGTTTAAAAATATTTTATTAAATTGACAAACATCAAGATTTTTTAAATAAAGCAAATATAACATTTTTAAAGTTGACTTTATGCATTCATCTAAAAAGCAACTGAACTATTGTGCATCTATAATCCATTGAACTTTTTTGTGCAACTTATCTAAGAATCAAACTATTGGCGCAAGCATTTAAGCGCAATTAAACTATTGTGCAACGAGTCATCAAACTATTATTTTTCAACAACTTCATCACATTCTACATTTGAGAGATTTTTTCAACGACTACTTCAGCAAATTCTACATTTGAGGGATTTTTTTCAACAACAACTTCAGCGAATTCTACATTTTTGAGACTTCTTCATCAAGAGAAACAATTTCTACAACGGGGAGGATACATTCTACATATGGGAAACTTCTTCAACAGCAACGTCATAGGACAACAGCATTTCCAGACATCATAATATCATGAAAAAACTTCTTCGGTGCAAACATAGACTTTTTTCAGTGCAAATATGGACTTTTATTGTGCAAGTGCAACAGACATTAATTATGTGAAAAACAAAGACAATTTATATTCATTTTATTATTTATTCATCATTGTTTAACATTTATTCATCATTTTTTTAACATTTTTTTTCTTTTCATTATCATTAGTTTGTTTACATTTTCTTATACATTTTTTTTTCTTTCTCATGCATATTTTATTTTTTTTGTTTATATTTTTCTTTGAATCATACATCATATACACATATTTAAATACAGTCCACTAAATCAAATAAATAATTTAATCAAGCTTTATCTAAAAGAATGTATTTTTACTGGATACATTCTTAGCGGGAAATATGTTTAATTTTCTTGTAAGGGCAACACTGGGTTATATGTCAGATCATTATTTTTGTTGTATGTTTTTGTTTCAGTCAAGTTTTGTTGTATATTTAATCATTTTGTGCATGTAAATTTTTATTTGTGAAA
This sequence comes from Molanna angustata, assembly GCA_963576475.1. Classification (NCBI taxonomy): domain Eukaryota; kingdom Metazoa; phylum Arthropoda; class Insecta; order Trichoptera; family Molannidae; genus Molanna; species Molanna angustata. Next base: position 20,935,562 of record OY754988.1, on the reverse strand, counting down.
ATATATTCAGATACTACTCAAACCTCACTGCGTAAACATTCATCACCAGCTTTTGGTCCCATTCACGGGAAATCCTAACAATCTTAAAACGGTTTTTTCGAGTGTAGTTATGTCATAGTTAAATTTACGGGTGTTACAGTTATAAAGACCCTCAATAATCCATTAAAATTGTAAACAGTACGTTCCGAGCATTTCCTAGCATTTTCTTGCTTATCGGACATGTTCACGGGTACCCAGAATGTATAAAGATAGGTCGATAGACCGAGGCTACTATATTGGACGCGTCTCAACTTCTGGATGTGCCTAACTGAAGGGTAGCAGCAAATGACAGGAGAAGTTGGAAGTAGAACCATTGAAAAATAAGGAAATGAAACCGAATCAAACACAGGTTTTTGAAATATTCTACTTTTATGTTGCAACATAATCTTTTGATAACGTTAGCAACGTTATGTCATCATTGTTTGTTTATGATTACAAATTACCATCTGAGGCTAATATGAATACATACCTACACGTAACAATCTGGTTGGTTTAGTGATATGATGGCATCTAATGACTCACCTTCGGGTAATAATTCTGACATCAAATAACGCTATTATTGCAAATGCTTTGCTTTGTAGACATAAATGCCTCATCAAATCATTGAAGTATGTATTACGTACATATCTTCATACTTCAAACAACACCCACAATTTTTAAAATTTATACTAGGAGCATCTCTTTCATTGCTAACTCAGCCCAACCCTTCTTAACAAATTCTCTTGAACAAATCGACAGTTGAATCAGAATTTGCAACCCACAAAAATCCGCGCTTCCTGAATGACTGTCAAAAAAACTTAACCTCAATACTATGGTAAATACCTTATTTTAACATAACTTTGAGTTATTGAATTATCAATTTTTAACCAAATGTTTTCAACACCTTAAACTAAACTGTAATGTTCTTATTTTGAAAAGTTATCAGGATCTTGTTCTTAAAATATGGATGTGGGGTACCGGATGAGAATACTGCTTCTACTCTTTTCTATTATCATCGTTTTCAGCGTCCCGTAAGAGCCGGTTAATCGAAAATACAACAGGCAACAATAACATCTCACATAGTTCAGCAATGAGGTTCACCATCACACATTCTGAATGTAGTGTTTTGGGTGTCCCGTAAAAGCCGGTTAATAGAAAATACAACAGGCAACAATAACATCTCACATAGTTTAGCAATGAGGTTCACCATCACACATTCTGAATGTAGTGTTTCGGGTGTCCCGTGAGAGCCGGGTAATAGAAAATACAACAGGCAACAATAACATCTCACATAGTTCAGCAATGAGGTTCACCATCACACATTCTGAATGTAGTGTTTCGGGTGTCCCGTAAGAGCCGGTTAATAGAAAATACAACAGGCAACAATAACATCTCACATAGTTCAGCAATGAGGTTCACCATCACACATTCTGAATGTAGTGTTTCGGGTGTCCCGTAAGAGCCGGGTAATAGAAAATACAACAAGCAACAATAACATCTCACATAGTTCAGCAATGAGGTTCACCACACATTCTGAATATGGTGTTTTTGCTTCTTTTTATAAGGTATTGCTCACCCGCACACCCGTTGCTGACAATCCTTGTGGGATATGCCGTGATGTTACCTATACATTTCTCCTCATCTCCTACCTCTCATCCTTTCTTCCTTTGTTTTATTCCAACTGTCGATTCGTTCATGAGAATTCAATTCTCTGAATGAATCGACATTATTAAGCCAAGATGCGTGTACGAAGGAAAATTTTGTATGGCGTAGTGGACTTTTTGCATGCTAATAACACCAACTAGAGGCCTCGCAGCATATATGTTCCCATACATGGATTTACTCAGAATTCGGAGTAGAACATTTTATTTGAGTTTTGTGTGTGTGTCTGTCCCCCCCTTATAACTTTTGATCCGCTCAATTTACAGAGCCCGAATTTTCAGAATATATAGACAGTTATAGGCCTACAAAACTTTTATACTCAGAATTGTGAATTTATGTTTCAGTCAGGGGTTATCATTTTTTGAATTTTTACTTTATTTTTTCATATATCCCAGAAACCATAAAAGCTAGAACGCTGAAAATTGGTATGAACATAGAAAAATATAAAATCTCAAACTAGTTTTTTTAAATAAATTCCAGGGTATCTCAAACATTTTTTATTAAGAAAAATATTTTTTTTTTTGATAAATTTGTGAGTTTAACTGCCTATATTTCATTTTTTTTTAAATATCGAAAAAAGCCGAAACACCCCAACTAGATAATTTAATTTTCTATAAAAAATATTAGCATTGTAGTAGTACATCTCAATTGAATTTAGTGACGACATCGCTTCATACAATTTGTATGGTAGTCACCTATACACAATATCAAGGAAGACTTAATAGTTTGATACTTCATCTCCAAACATACAATATATACCATCATGCTGTTTTCATATTCCGGGTAGGAAAAAATGCTATCCTATCTTGACTACCTAGGTACATGTGTTGTATAGAAAACCAAATATCATAAAATAATAAATAATTTGTATTTATGGGTTTATAGTTTGGTACTTATTCTTCAACTATACATACTATCGCTATCGACAGTTGGATCTCATGTGTTACATGCAACTAGTTTATACATCACGTCATTATATCACTCTTTATTTCCCGTCATATCCTACTTTGTTTTGAGCTGTTGAAAAAAAATGAAATTGTTTGTTGTATTTGAAATATGCATATTCTTACGTTATTTTTTTCATTGAAATTGTTTGTTATTTTTTAAATATGCATATTCTTTTATTTATTTTTATTTTGTATTCTTGTAGTTAATTTGTAGTACTTACTGTTCTATTATTATGTGAAACAATGTTATTGGGTGTAGAGATTGTTGTATACTTCTTTTATATATATCATGTACTTTTCTTTCTGTACGCCTGTTTTTTTTCAAAATCAAAATAAATAAATCATAATCAAAATGAAGTATCAGTTTAATTCGTCTGTGTGTTAGGTGGGACGAGACTGGTGTGTACGCATGTGTGTACTTTCCTTTTTTAAGGTAATTCAAACCCGCACACCTGTCGCTGGTTACCCCACACTGTTGTATGTGCCGTGATGGCATGAATGAATAAAATATGGCAGACAAACAGTTATAAAGTTATGACAATTTTGGACGTATTTACCGAAGTATACTCAATTTGTATTTTCGCAAATTTTTGTTCGATTGTTACGTAATTTATTAATGAGTTTTTACCGCCAATAATTGAGAGTTTGGACATTACGAAAAAAATAATTGAATATTAATTTCAGAAAATTTAATGAATTATACGTAACCAAAAAAATTTGTAAGGGTTTGCACCCTTGATGTAAGTACCTACATTATTTATTCTATCAGTTCTAATTAAATTTTATGACCCCAGTCTGAGTTACATACAATCATAATTATTCAATATTATATAATTATTAACAATATTTTTGATTTTGACATTTAATTAAATAAGCTTTGTTTCAGGATTTTTAAATCCAACGTTGCGTTGCTTAACCTTGTGCACATGGAGGACACGTGCCTTTGAATTCAACACGAGTTTTTAAGTGCATTAGCGCAACAAACTAGTGCCTAATTCGAGGCAGTACTTGCCTCCTAATCAACACGGAAAGGTAAATACGCGACCGGGAATGACATTTTTTCGGCGGTGCGAGCTGAAGCAGATTATTGGTAATCCTGCCTTTAAGCGCAGGGTTTTTATCATGAACCGAGTTAAACAGCCTGGGTGCCAAAAATGAGAAGTGCCTATGAGCAAACTCTGTTCTGGTCCTGGGCACCTTGTAATGCTTTTCATTACGACAACTCGTTGAAAGTTGATGAGACAATGGTATCAGCAGATGTTGATGCTTGGTGTAATGTAGTATAATTGTTTTTGTGTATATTTGTCTAACGTCAAGTACACCAAATTCGCGAAACAGTTGGTCGGATGGATGTCTAAATGGTTTTTTATTTATGACCCTTACAACGGCTTTTTGGCTTTTAATAAGCGGATCTAGGGCAGCTTAGGTGGCTCCCCCCCAACCCAATATTCCATATTTTACTTCACTCTTATAATATCTGATAACTGTAGCTGTGGGGCACCGGCTTAGAATAGTGCTTCCATTCTTTATATCATTGTTTTCGAGTGTCCCGTAAGAGCCGGGTAATCGAAAATACAACAGGCAACAATAACATCTCACATAGTTCAGCAATGAGGTTCACCACCCATTCTGAATATAGTGCCTTTTTAGGTGAGACGAGACTGGTGTGTGGGTATACACAGATATGTTTTGCTCCCTTTTATAAGGAAATGCACACCCGCACACCTTTCGCTGGTTACCCCACATTGTGGGATATGCCGTGATGGTATGAATGTATGCGAGCTGCGGAGGGCAGAGAGGACTGGAGGCGACTCGTTCTGACCATTGGCGGCCCCATTGATCACGACCCTCAGCATTGAGGAAACGAAGAAGAAGAAGAAATGTGTATTAACCATCTACCAAATCTTAAATAAATAAATATTTATCATAATACTAATTATAATAAACGTAAGCATTTGATACAATGGCCTTTATGATCATGGACATAAATGAACATTAGAGAGATGTGACTAATTCTTTTTTCAAATATTCCCCCGCTAAATTGTGTACCTACGCTGTGTTGCCAGCTCATTAAAATGACAGAGAAAACTGGAATAGGGATGGTAAACAACGTGACAGATCTGTTTTGGTATATTTATAATAACAATATGAAACGCAATATGAAGCTGATGACGCACGCTACAGAGAATCCTTTATAACAAAATATATTTATTACCTAGATACACTATATTACATAATATGTGTGTTGTATTCTATGTTAGGTGCCTACCTGTATTGCTGATCTAAACTAAATGTGGACAGACACAGATTCGCGTCAAATACCCGCCAATAGAGACTGGTTTAAGGCGACTAACAAATTAAAACGATTATTTACTTTTATGACGTTGAATCCTGGAAACAAGTACAAATAATGCTTGTACTTACATACTCACTTACTTTTTGTGTGGCTACGGCTTTTCCTGCACATTTGGATTTTTCCTTCTACACTCTTGCTATTTACTATAGACGAACGAAATCGGTCGTTTTTGTTACATATTATTGTTTTATAACTTCTTTCTCCATGATTTCTAACTCTTTTTATATATTTTTAGTAATATATGTAATGCTGTTGGTTTTATTCATATGAGTTCCAAGAATACAGGTACCAAGTCGTATTTGTTTTCCTTTGCAGTGTAACGACCGAACCAAAGTTTACCTAAAACTTAACCTAACTTAACCTAACCTATTCATCACATCTCTTCATATTCTCCTTAGGTACTTATTAGTCCCACTTGGTGGTGGGGTCTGCCTTTCTTGTTTTGTTTCGCCACTTGGTTCTGTCGAGTGCATCATCATGGGAAACATCGCATTTCTGCATGTTTTGCTTTGGCTTTACTCTTGGCCTCTTGCCGGCGCTAACCTCGATGCATTGTGCTTTATTCCCTACATACTCAGGTGGTCACATATGATTTGTATTATCGCAACAACAAATTCATCTCTCATTAGATTCATTCCTATGATCCTTATTTCTTATCCATCGTCCATTCAAGTCTCACCTGGATCGTTTTAAGGTTGGCACTATAACGGCTCAATTCTAAATCTACATAAATTATCTTTTAATTATTGACCTCCGGTCAATAACTGTGAATAGATAATAGTCGATCAGTCTTACTAATAAACGTGTTGTCTACACGACCGTTCAACACCCGTGTAGACAAGAAAGTTACCAATAAACGCTATGTAGCAGATCAGTTGGTCAACGACTGTGTATCTCTTATACAAAATTTTACACAACGATTGCACGCTTGTTCTAAGTAGTTTAGCGGTGTTTTAAGACAAATTTCATCTAGGTATCCCAAGTCAAACTAGATTTTGATATGCGTGTTTATATTGTTATATCTTGGAATAATATGACGAAACCTCAACAAATGATTAAATTCTCCATAGTTGTGCATTCAAGGAGCGAAAAGTAGTCAAAAAATTTGTCCTTTCGCTTGGGTATTCGTATGATGAAATAATTCGTTATATTTTGAAATGTGAAAAACAAATGAAAATATTATCAACTACAACAAACGTCAAAATTGGAATGGCGGATGGAGACTGGGGGCTCTGCGCATGCGCGAGTGCGAAATACAACGTTGTCGGATTATTTTTTTGATGTACGCTTGTTGCAACTACCCAGTCGTTATACAGCCGTTATAAGTAAGATTTTCAAATAATGGCTGCACGGACTTTACACGGTGTGTAACTAAAACACTGTTCAACGGTTTTGCAGTAGATTTTTATTAGTAAGACTGTAAAAGGTGAAGAATTTTATTCTCCTTAAAAAAATGATTTACTGCTTGTATAAATATAGACATAGAAGCCAGCGATGTTTCGAGGTAGGTAGTCACAAAATATGATACAATAATTATGCACCATCTCGTCTGTCACGTGAACCTTGTATACTGAAACATAAATAAAATTATGAACATACAAAGCCTACATTCATTTTTTTAACGAAATAATACACGAAATGAAGTGTACAGACATGGATGTGTCGCGTCGGCGAGTGTAGCCATTAATAAAACCTTAACAACTTTCGTAATTAACAAAGAGACTACTTTCCCGCGTTGGGGCGGTTCTGTAGCAAACATTTACGAACAGCGCGATGCTATTTTTGGCGCAAAATTTTCGAACATACACTTGTCAATTTTGTCCTTGAAAATATTGTAAATCATATGAGAAATGAATGGCTTAAATGGAGACGCCTCTAAGCAAAATTTTCTGACGAGGTTTTTATATATTAGGCATATGATGGAAATATTTTTTGCCTTAAACCAATGCTAGGTTTATTATGGGAGCAAACAAACATATAGAAGTAGGTATGTACCAAAGATATATTTTTTGGAACATCTCAATAGAGATGAAAGAAGAGATTACGTATGAAAGCAAGGAAAATTACAAAGACATTATTACGGGGCTTATGACCTGTCATCGGCTGGCTTTTGTGATCACTTTACGCAATTGCAACACTTACCAATTTTGAATGCATTTTTTTCCAGCGCCGTTTTGGAATTGGATATGTTTGCTTCAAGTTTTTATGTATTCAAAAAAAAATTGTGAATTTGTCGGTTATTTAATCTGTGCTGTCTTGTTGTGCACATCTTTAACTCTTTAACTTTTGAATTGTGCCCCTTTTACTTAATTTTAATTTATCATTATTCATACATTGAGACACGTGAGGTAAATCATAATATGAGTTTCTAGTGGTCGATGCTTCCCCCCACTCCCCTCCCTACCTCTCTCCTTTCCCATCCTGTTTTCATAATTGTTAGTAAATGTATGTGTAAGTACTTAATATATTTTTAGAATTGGCAACATAAAAATTATCTCTGTATGTTTGTATAAATCTTTATTGTATTGCTGTTGTATTCTATAAAATAAAATAAAAAAAAGTAAAAACGAGATTATTGGCTTTGAATATTAAATTATAATATTTAATAAACTTCTAAAACATGAACTCATAAACATCCAGAGTCTCGACAAACTTCGTCTTGTTTTAGGTTGAACATAAAATGAAAAAAAAAGCAGGGATATCTCTCCGAAAATACCTGATTTTGGAGTGATATCCTTTTCCTTCCTTCCTTTTGCTACGTAATATTTACTAAAGAAGGAATATTTATCATCTGATATCGATTTCTTCTTCTTGTTATTTCCCAATTCTTCTTTTTTTGCTATGATGTATATTTTCTTTATTTTTTATTAGCTTTCATTTTTTGTTGATGTACATAGGTACTACTATATAATTCTGTCACTTTATTATAATCTGATTGGTTAGAATAAAATGCCTAATGGTAATAAGCCCGCCAGTGAGCATTATATTTGTAAATAAATAAAAAAAAATCTAAATATAAATAGTGTATTTTAGCATTATATCAATTAGCAATGTCGTCATTTGTTTTGATGTAGATAAAACCTGTATTATTTATAATTGATAAATTTCATGGAAATGAATACACACACATATTAATAAAAATGTAGAATAACATAAAACAACATGCGTTTTTTATCAAGATTAGTTTTTTTTGTGTCGTAATATTTTTATTGTACATAAATCTAATCAAAAAAACATTTAAATCTATATTTAAATGTTTTTTTTACGTTAAAATAATAATAATACATTAAATAAAATAGTTTTTTAGAAATATAAAAAATCCATTATTATTGAAATGAGATATTTTTATATACAACATCCAAAATCTCCGAGTACCTACTTTATTTAAATGATAATATCTACTGTAAGTAGGTACACATTTTTTTAACAAAGTTGCTTTTAAAAAATAATATTGGAATGAGAGAATAAATTTAAAAAAATAATAATTGACGAAGTTACCATTGCAGAAAAAATGACATGCATTCATATTTTTTTGAAACTTTATACATACCTACATATAAAACATCATGTTTAGTCCCTCCCGAGGTAGGCAGAGAGGACCGAACGCTAGATTTCTTTATTTTGGCACCCATCTCTGTCCTCATCAACCTACAGTTTTGTGAATTAATGATGTTAAATACAAAATAAAACCAATTTTATTTTTTCAGCATTGAAAATTGTTTATAAACATAAAATTGTCGATCTTCGTGGCTGTTCGATTTGACTGATTATCGAGACAAGGTTCCCGAGTTCGACTCCCGAAAGAGAGACATATTTTCAGTCTGATCACATTATGTGATCTACATCTAATAATATTTATCTTATATGTGATCTAGATCTAATAATATATAATAATAAACACTTCCTTGCACTCTGCGCAAGTGGCGAGATTATTGCCATATGGCAATTTCTACCAATAAATGAGTGTTTCCAGCTCAGAGAAGCAGAAATTGCGTTAGAATTTTAATAAATTTCTCCTCTGTTGGGGATCGAATCTAGAACGCCTACACTTACCTAAGTCAGTTTGGCTAACAAACTGTGCCACGACGGTCGGAATTACTGAGAAGATTAACATTGCAAATCTCCAAGATAGGCAAGTTATTATGGTGACAGGAAAATTATTCGAAAAACAATTATTCGAATGCTCAATTTTACGAAAATCAATTTTACGAATGGCAATTATTCGAATCACATTTTTTCGAAAAACAATTTTCCGAACACACAATTATCAGAATTTACAATTGTTCGAATTTTTATGACGTCATGTTGGTAGTATTGTGAGAGGAATAAACCATAGATTTTTATTATAATATACTAGATGTCGTAGTTAGCAAATTTTATATGAAGTGAGGCATTTTTCCGGGGGATTTTTGACGTTTTAGTACATCGTTTTTCTATAGAGAATAACGACTAATGTGAATTGTTTTCGGATTTATTTGTCGTAAAAAACAATTTGTTTATTTAGATTTAGAGAAAAGTTATTTAGGATGTGTTGTAATGTAAGGAAAACTGAAATATGTTGCCAAATAAAACGTCAAACGCGCGATATTCCATGACTCACTTTTTGCACGGAGTACTACATCTACATAGTATATTATGTATAATAAAAATCTATGGAATAAACAACATGGCGACGAACCGCGCTGTCAAACATCAGTTATTATAAATGTGCAAATATACGTACCCAACAATAATACAGCAAGTAATAATAGTCTTCATCGAATATATTTTACTGGCAACAAATATGTCAAAGGAGGCAACATAATGACACAAAAATATATTAAATTCGGTCAATTGGTTTTCCAACAAATGTTAGTTCGAATAATTTGCTTTCGGACAATTGTCATTCTGATAACTGATTTTCGAAAAATTGTTATTCGTACAATTGCGCATTCGAACAATTGTGTTTCGAAGAATTTTCATGTAATCGTTATTATTAGGTGTGTTTTGAATTAATATATGATATAGTACCTCCCTGTTAGTTCCCCAAAAACCAATACAAAAATAAATATAATTAATTAAGCCAAATAAGTATGAAGAAACGAGACTAACCCTATGAGTCTTTTTGTACACAATTGTGTACATGACATTTTAATGTCTCCTGTTAGTTAATCAGTCAAAATATATTTTGTATCTAAAAATTATCTATGGTACTATGTTTTTTTTGTGAATATTGAATATTTTTAATTATCGATCAAAATTGCTAGCCCCTACATATACTTACAATTTAATGGCAAATGAACAAAAAAAAATTTTTTTTCATGCCATATAAAAATTACCTACTCAAAGAGCTAAATTAGCAGGGGTAGCAATATAATATTAAATATAAATTGCTACCCTAAATATTATATTGCTACCCCTGAGGTGCACCAGATATTTTGAACCGGGTATTTCGTCTATACACATTGCGGGCCACTGAAAACGTGAATAAGGTTATACTTTAATGGTACCGAATGGTACATACCTACACAAAAAGTTCTACGTCATATGTTATTGTAAAATTTCACAGTAAATGAAATCCGTTATGTTAGTTCTATTAATCTGCCATTTCATTGGTATTTCAAATTATAAATGTTATTAACTCAACGTAGACGGATTTCACAAATCAAAGCACAATAAAAACCATTGTATATTTTTTTACAATAGAAAGCAAAAAAGCATTATTGTGTAAAATAAATGTCATCATACTAATTTAAAAATTATAACCTCTATTTACTATACTTTACATACATTCGTCCTCACCTGGAATTCTGTACGCCAATATGGAACCCTCATTACAAAGTCTACATTAATCGAATAGAAAATATTCAAAAAAAACCTTTTTGAAACACTTGGAGAGACGCCTTTATGTTGAACACACTAATTATAATACTTCTACCAGAAACTTCAATATGACTACATTACAAAACAGGAGACTTTATTTTGACCAAATATCACTTTACAAAATTTGCAATAACTTGATTGACTCGCCGGACATACTCAATAATATATCACTCACTCCATATACCAAATAGACATACCCGCTCACATCATTTATTTCACTTACCAGTATGCCACACTAATTACAGATACTTTGCACCTTTGTTTAGAATTCAGCGAGATTACAATACACATTTCAAACACACGGACATTTTTCATGACACATTACAGCATTATCAGAGACAGATAAAGATGTTCTTAAACCCTAACACACAATCTAACAATCCCCTCCTCAATCACTAATGATCCCTCCTTGTCATCCTAAAACATATTATGCACCTACTTGTTTTTTTTTTCTTATATAATTGTAAGTACTTTTATATTATTATTATTTCTTATGTATCTTTTCTCTCTCTTTTTTTAAATTGATGTTACTTGTTGTATATTTTTTTTTCATAACTAAGTATGTCACCAAACATTGTACATTCACAAATGTAAATAGAAGAAAGCATTTTTGGCTATGTTAAAATTTAAAAACTGAATTGTAAATGATATAATTAAAAGCTGTAGCTTTCTGAGAGTAAATAAATAAATAAATAAATAAATTACTCATTTTTTTTTTACTCGTACTCGTACCGGCGTACCTGATAATATTCTTTTATTAGGTATGCAAAAAAAAATATATATATTACCTATTGTGGCGGACTTATTGTCCGTAGGCAATTTATACTAGTCAACCACACTAGTAAGTAGGTACCTACACCTACAAAAAAAATAAAAAAAACAAAAAAAAGAGACCAGAGCAGACACAACGAGAACAAAATCTATTCTGAGAACATCAGAGATGAGGACATTGAGATGTATAACCGGAAACACTAAGAGACCGAATTCGAAATACTGAAATAAGAAAAAAGTGGAGTACGGAAGACATCGTCAGATGGGGAAGACAGCGGAGGCGATATTGGAACTCACATGTTAACAGAATGGATGAAAATAGACTCCCACGTATCGCTCTCCCAGAGAACCCAGCTGGAAGAAGACCTACATACAAAGAGATGGCGAGAAAGCTGGCAGTCCACATCGCAGGAGACAGAATAGCGGTAGAAACAGATCCTCGGATCTATGTAAAGGAAGAAGAAGAAGATTTAATGCAAAAGAAAATTCAATTTAAAAACAATTATGAAAATGTCAAAAAGGAGAATGGATGCGAAATGCGAAGGGAAGAAGGATAAAAGTATTATTGGTGTGTGGATATGAAGTGTGACTTCAGAATCTTCTTGAAAACCATCTAGCTAGGACCTTCTCTTATACCATTGGGTAATTGGTTCCACAGCCGAGCTGCGTGTATTGTGAACGAGTAAGTGTAGGAGGATGTGTGGTGTATTGGTATTGATAGTGTACTGTGGTTTTGAGACCGTAAATTTAGTTCATGAGAGGAAAGAAGGGCGAATTTCTCCTTGAGGTACTTACTTAGCTGGGAGAGTGGGAACATGTGGGAATTTCTTCGATTTCGGATTTTGAGCCATCACTGTTTCCTGATTTCAGACACGTGATAATCTCTCAAATTTGTCAAGTTGGTCCTCAGATGATAGTCTAGGTAAGCTACGTCAACATAGTCCAGTATAGGCAACATCAGGTTTTGTGTGAGAATAAGAAGGTAGTTTTTAAGGCGGTTTAGTCTACGGAAAGATCGAAAAATCCCTTAGCTTACTTACATTATATGATCTGACCATGAGAGGATACAATTCGTGATCAGACCAAGGTTTCTGACCTCCGAAAGGAAAAGGAATGATTACATTGTCAAGAAGAACTTTCTGTAAACTAGTCGATTGTGTAGTTCACAGACAATATGGCTCTTTTGTAATTAAATGTATTAGGCATTGAATGTAGATTATCGTTATTAATTCCATGAATTAATTAATATAACGGCATCATACTTCACTGTCAACTCAGCAAATCATTATAAACACATATCTTAAAATAAAATAATACATAACAATTAAATAAATGACTATTTTTGACGTCAATATAAACCGGTCTCATGCCCTTCGAACCGACTACGAACCACGTTAGTTATTATGCAGTTATGTAGTAGAGGTAATTAAATATCATAATTTATTATGCATTAATCTTATCTATTACCGTTCACTTGCGTATTTGGTCTGTTAGGTATTACTTTTTCTAATAAGCTCGACAGTTCTGAGTGTCCGAAGATCAAGAAAAGATTTTTTTAAATTGAATTAACTAACGACATCGTTTCATATAATTTGTATGGAGATATACACAAAATCTGCGTGAACTCATACATACAAACATGCATAATAATAATAAAAAAACATGTGTAGATATTAAACATGGATACCTACTTAATCTTCATACATACATACAAGCATGCATAAAATCAAACTGTTTACCTATCCGAGGTAGGAAAAAAGGTCTAACTTCCACACTATCCTATCCTGACATAGAAAACAAAATATTTATTTATTTTTTTACTAATAAACGCAATATATTGCCTTTTACACACATGCATAAAAACACATATTGAAAAAAATATAGAATAAAAAAATAAAAACGATTTGGTAGCTACACAGTAGAAAAGTAGCTACACAGTAAAAAAAATCTAAAATAAAAATAATAATAATGTAAGCAAACATAAAAAAGTATACATATGTAATCAAAATAAGCCAAAAATTAAATAAAAAAGTTTTATAAATACAAAAAATAGCAGTAGAAGCAGTGTAATATTAATAAAAAAAACGAGTGGGTTGTAGCCAATACTAAACTCTCCACACCATAGTAAGCGTTCATTTTTTCTTCTTGATATGACCTGACAATCTCTAAAAGTACATTTCTATTAGATTCTTAAACAAATGTAAGATTCCCAGAGGAAAAAAATCACAATACACTTTACACACAAAAACATTGTCACGAAACTCATAGTATGCATTTTCTACATGATACCTGTTGAGAAATATTAAGTAAAATTTCATTACTAGCAAGATGAGCATGTATGAGACAGTGTATCAATGTTGATGAGGCGATGTATGTGTCAAGATAGAAAAAAATCGGTGTTCGGTTTCCACTGCCTACTCCTTGAGGAAGATAGAAGTGGAGGGTAAAAAATACACTTGTCTATAGAGACTATGGAAAACTAATCATCTCTAGGTCTATGCATTTTACACATATTATGATGTTAATATGAAGTCGATCGGACTTATAGTTTGGGCTGTAGAGAGGACACAAAAAAGATAATTCCGTACGGCGTACGCCATACATACTAACAGTGTACACTCTCTACATGATACCCGTTGAGAAATTGATGTAGAAAATACGCTTAAAAATTGTGAAATGATGTGTAATAAAAAATAAACATCATAAGTTGTTTCTATCACAAAAATAAATCCGTTTATATTTATGAAAGCATAAAAATGTCACCTAAATGAGAGTATTCATTCCCGATATTATGGAGACGGCTGACTAGCGAGTGATGAGTGATATTCTGTGTGTGTACATATATTGTTGTGATAAAATGGTGCTGTCTGTCTGCTGGATATCCTTAAGTATTCAATAATTTAGATTTAAGAGTTTATAGTTTGGTACTAATTTTTCAACTATAGGTACCTACAATATTTAGATCTCATCTCAGACAGTTGGATCTCATGCGTTACATGCAGCTAGTAAATGTATATGTTTTTCATAGTTTTAAATATGAAAACACGTCAGTTGAAATTTATTGTTAGTAAATACTGTGGACATATTGATTAGTTTTAGTTTTTTTTTACTTAATACATCTGCATGAAAAATGTAATTATACTGTTTTAATTTTTTTCTAGCTATAATGTTTATTTTTTTATCTGTTTATGCCCAATTGTGTCTTTTATAGTAATGTTTATCTTTTTGTTTTCTTTTGTTAACATCTTTCACTATTTTTCTTTGTTGTGATCTTAATTTCTATTGTATCTGTTCATTTTTATATAAATTCCATTTAAGATATTTTTATTTTCTTATAGACTTGTATGCCAATTTTTAATGCAGGATGTGGCCACTTGTAATTGGCTGATCAGTTTTATATTAGTTTTTTTTTCTTATTTTATGAACATATTGATGTATAATAACTTGTTAGCTGTAAGTGGTCCTTAATAATAAATAAATAAATATCCTGAAAAAATAATAAATATTTAACGTTATTGACAACAACATGCTTCTATTTATAACGAACAATATTTCAAAATGGAGAAAAATGATCAAATTTTTTCCTCTCCAAGTATTTTGAAGACTGAAAATCTCGCAAAAAATGTAGAGGAAAGCCTTATCCGTGCTCTGAAGTACCAATTGAAATTAATTCACCGAAAAAAATATATTCAATAAAGTCGCTACGGGATGAAAAAACAGTTAATATGAACTCGTTACGTGGGAAGAGCGTAAATTCTCATCCGACAAAGAGGCAGCAGCTAGCTAACATTTATAGACAGACAGATTTGCACAATGACGTCATAGACGTGACGTCACGACCTCGTGACGTATCTGTCTCCCGCCAAAAATTGAACATCGAACCTTTCAAATACGCGGGCTGCCTCAAGATATTTTGCTATTGTGTCAGCAATGCATTCAAATGATTTTCGGCCAGTGCCAACCTAATGTCGAGCATTGTACAGAATGTACAGTTGATCAGACTTGTGAGGCAACTGTACAAATTGAGTGCGGTAGCCAGCTACTCTCTAGTCACTTTCAAAAACAAATACAATACCTCCTATTCAGTAACTATTGTAACTAAAATAGGAACATACTAAAATTGCAGATTTTAGATTTATGGCCTAATTTCAGCGTTATAAAATATCAACTTGGGCTAAATGGAATAGGAACGTACCTATTTTGCGCGTAATAATTTGATTTTGAACGGTATTATTTTATTATAATGATATATTTATATATTTGGTACTTTTTGATTTTTTTTTATATTTAACTTTTCGTATGTAAAAATATGGTTTTGTGTAGCATTGCGAACATCAGATTGAAGATTAACATCTCCAAGACCAAAATTATGAGTAACGCAGAAAAGTCCTTCCCCGTCATAATACATGGAGTGCAAATTGAAAGAAAATACAGATACATATATCTAGACCATCCATACCGTGATGCTTGCCAAAGAAAATCAAGAGGCAGAAATAGAGAGAAAACGTGGCCTTGCCTGGGCAGCTTTTGGGAAATTATCATACATTCTGAAATCCCGTAAATACTCCCATTATTTGAAAAAGAAGCTATTTGATGCATGTATTCTCCCAGTGCTTACTTATGGAATGGAAACAAACGAATACTGCACAAGCTGTTAGTGACACAGAGAGCTATGGAGAGATATCAAAATGTCATGGTAAGAGAAAGAACCAAAGTAGCCGATGTAACGGAAAGGGTCGCTGGTCTTAAGTGGATCTGGGCTGGGCATATTGCCAAGATGCCAGGATCGTATAATGGTGACCGAGAACAAGCCGAAGAGGCATCGGCAGACCCCAGGCAAGATGGTCTGATGACATTTTAATGTATTTTTTAATGTAGCTTCTCGGACAACGAACAGGTGAAAAAACAACAGGTGTCAAATAATTATTTAACACGTACCTACCCAATAACAAGTTGCCACATTCTGGGGACTTACGATATTAATCGACTCACAGACCCAGACTGAAAACACAATTAAAAACTGTGTCTCCACCGGGAATCGAACCCGGGACCTTTGGATCAGCAGATACCTAATCAACTGAACTACGAAGGCCGACAAAATCACATCAAGAAATGTGCCGGAGGGAGATGGATGCAGTGTGCCCAAGACAGGGAGTTGTGAAGGATCAATGGGGAGGCCTACGTTCAAGAATGGAAAAGAACAGGCTGAAGAAGAAGAAGAAGAAGAAGAAGAAGCATTGCAACTCCACTGCTCACGTATTGGAATAAAGAAACTAACGGTCTTACTTATTAGATTTCGTTATAATAGCTTACTAAACGCGTAACTCGATGAGTACGTCTAAAATAGTTAAGATCGGTACTAAAAAATCTTACTTATAAACGTATACTAAGATATGACCACAGATATGACTAACTAGTTCACCGAATTGTTTACGAACACCCACGTTTATTTTTTTCATATGGCCACATTGGCTTCACAGATGTCAATAAATAGATAAATGCATGTAATCTTTGGATAACTGACAGAAAAATAAAAACAAACACTGCGTTGTGCCGTTTTGAGTCAATTTAAACACGATTGAGATTAAGAATACCAAGGAAAAACGATATGAAAATGACCTTATAAGTCTGGCGCAATTCAGGGGTGACTTCTATGCGAAAAATGCATTGTCACCTCAGATATAAGAATTGTAGCTTTCATTATTTACAAAAAACCAATTCTCTCAATAGATGGCGTTCCAACAAAATAAATAAAAAATAATAAGATTGTTGTTCATAATTTCACCCATAGATGGCTGTAGTAAAAATTCCTTATTTTCAAGCGAAAAGAATTTCAGTATTACAATATATAGAACTTTCAAAATTGAATTGATAGGGATCTCATTAAAAGGCATAATTGGTGAACGTTGCGCAAGCGCATAAAGTGATCACGTAAACCAGCCGATGACAGGTCGTAAGCCCTGTAGGTGCCTTGATTTCCCGGTTCTCCTACAATAAATATTCCAACTTCGTCTCTATTGAGATAATTAAAAAATCTGTTAAAAAATATCTTTGACTCCCGACAGGGAAAAAAATCCAATGTTTGCGCATATGCAATAATAAAAATATTCGATATAAGTACTTATTAAATTTTTCTGACAATCATAATATATGTGAAATGCGTCGGATCATAATATATGTGAAAAATCCGCCATTTTGAAATACTTTGTATGACGCGTTAAGTCAAACGTTAAACAACCTCTTGACCTGTCCTAACTTCACGTCTATTTAATAAAGGTGTTATAAAGATATTATTATTATTATTTATTTATTGGCAGGCAGCCAAAGCTGATGTGCCTATATCCACTGTCGAATTTTATTATTTGGTTGTAACTATTTTGCTGCGTCCAAAAAATGTCCAGTTTTTTTCTTGAAAATATTAACATTTTCAGCATCCAACACATGTTGGGGCAGTTTATTCCAAGTATTCACCACTCTATTTGAAAGAAAATGCTTTCGAAGATTTGTAGAGAACTTACTTTTCACAAGTTTTAAGCTATGGCCACGCAAATTAGTGTTATGACTATATAAAGAGATTTTTCATGTTTACACATCAGTCAGTGGCCTGATAATATTTTGGATGTTTCAATAAGATTCGGTTTTCCAGTTTTGACAGTTTTAAGAAGTCAAGTCTTTCCTCATATCTTAAGTTGCGAAGTGTCCTGGGAATTTTTGTAAAACGTCTTTGGACTCTCTCAAGTAAGTCAATGTCCTTGGAAAAATAGGGACTCCATATCTGGAAACCATATTCCAACAATGGTCTAACAAATGCTTTATAATGTTCTAGAAAGCTTTTCTGATGCAGTAAATAAGGGAGTTTGATTTCTTTACAATCTTAATAATATGATCCTCCCATTTTAAATCATCGGATACAATGATACCTAGATAGTCACGGTTTATAAGTAAACTTTTCCGTTAATCACTCCTTATTACCAGGTACTATAGATAGTTTACGTATATTATTAATATTATTATATCCCTAATATCTTGTAAATAAGGTTTACTTTATAAAGAAAAGTAATGAAAAGATCTGGCTCTATATTCCCGTTCACCTGCTATAGGCAATTCATCATGTTTCCATGCGACACAATTCTCTCACGTACAACCTCATTTCCCAGACTTTTTTGCTGCTATATACAATAGATTATTCTCGACTCCGTCCCTTGTCAGTCGCGTGGGCGTTTCTCCAATATTAGTTGGAAGTAAACAGAAATCTGATAATATGAAAATTGAGAAAAAGCTATTCAAAATGGACGACGAAAATCAATTAGTAGACGAAGAAGTAGATTCGTTTAAGAGAATTTATTTCTCTCAATGAACAGACATCATCTTAGTCCCGTATGAGAGTGTATGACCAAGTTAATATTTTTCATGGGTTTTTTTCAAAAAACACAGCTGAGAGGCTTCGCAGCATATGTATATATTATATATATGGATAAACTCAGAATTCCGAGTAGAACATTTAGATTGGATTGTTTCAACGAAAGTAACGGTAATTAAAAAGTTAAAATACTTCGATTTCATGAAATTGATCAAAAATGCGTTGTTTGGAGGGCTTCAATGAAACAACCAAAAGTATTGAACAATTTTATGAAATCAAAGTATTTTGACTATACTATTTCTTTAACACAGCCTTAATGTGTATGTGTGTGTGCGTGTCCCCCCCCCCTAATAACTTTTGATTCCCTTGATTCACCGGTTTAAACATGATATTTTATTGAATCAAGGTTACTCTTCATCCATGTTTATAAATAAGAAATGTGATCAAATTGGGGTTCAATATTTATTATTTCTCTAGACAAAAAGCAATTACACATCACACATACATATTTTTGTTTTATAAATAATAAATTTGAATTATATGTGCAATCAAAATATTTCCCATAGATAAGTTACCATGTAAACATAGACGTACTTAGAGAATAAGATAGAGATAAAAGTAATAAAATATAAAAAATCAATACTTATTGAAAAAGTATATTATGAAGTATAGTTTGGAATACACAAGAATGACATCACTCATATAACATTACTTCCTTAACAGTGCATTCCAGCCATACCCAGGTCCTAAGAGGTTGTATCAGTGATCTTTTTTACAATTTCCCTTTTGAATATAGATCCAGATGTAATAAAAATGTCAATATGGTCATTGAATTGGTCATTAAAATTTTTACATATTCTATAAAGCGGTATCCTGAATCCTGCATTAGTTCTCGGAATATTTGTGAAGAAAAGTTAGCGTTGTCTCGTTATTCTAGATGTAATTTGTATTTGAAGCATACTATTTAATTGAATGCAATCGAATTTACTATGGGATATTTTATATATTGTAATGCATCAAATAATTTTCTTCTGTTGACAAGACTAATCATGTTATACCTTTTAAGTAAATCATTGATTTGGATCTGACGTTCATGATTTCTGTACTGCATACACCTATGGAATTTGAACCACAATTATTGTTAATGACACTGTGAATAATTAGTAAAATGGAGTTTTACAATATTTGTGTCGTCAACATTGACAAAATAAAAACGTGGAACCTTTGCAAAACAATAACCTTTGGACGACAATACAAGAACGCATATTATTTTATGATGAAACATTACGTGGAGATATGAACATACATGTGTGTGCAAATATTTCCAAAAACATAATCTGTGTGGGAGGCGCGGCACGGCGTGAGATATTTGGTAATGTCAACAAAACTCAATACCTTTATTAACCCTAGGGTTGCCACACTTCCCATATATACGGGACTGTCACCGTATTCAAGGCGAAGGCTCCCTGTGGCAGTCTGTTGTTCGTGGCACTGTTGGGAGGGTGACCCCTGCCATGATTCACATCAATTTCTCAACAGGAATCATGTAGTTATCGTGTCTCAAATTTGTTTCAGTAAACATGCAACAGATTCGAGGCTGGCAAATGAATATAATGAATTAAAAAAAAATAAGGCAGTATACACTACATAATATCTACGGGGACTTAATAGTTTGATACTTAATCTCCAAATTTACATACATACCATCATGCTGTTTTCATATCCTGGGTAGGAAAAAAGGAATGACTTCCATACTATCCTATCTTGACACACATACCTACATGTGTTGTATAGAAAAAAATTACAATAATTTGGATTTATGGGATTATAGTATGGTACGTATTCTTCATCTATACATGCTATCGCTATCGGCAGTTGGATCTCATGTGTTACATGCAACTACGAATATGACCTATTTTTAGATTTAATTTTTTGATCTTAAGTTCCTGATGGAATTCCATTAAAATTTCTTAAAACTTTTAATAAACATTAAAAATAAAACACTTTTGTTTTATTTTATTTTTATGTAGCTTCTCAGGCAACTAACAGGTACTATGTCAAATATTAATTTAACACGCACCCAATAACAAGTTACCATATTCTGGAAACTTACAATATTAATCGTCTCACAGATCCAGACAATTAAAAACTGTGTCTACTCAGGAAATCGAACCCGGGACCTTTGGATCAGCAGTCAAAGTAATTAATAACTTAATTCCGCTGTTTATTTAGACTAAAACCTACAACCGGTTTCGTGCTAAGCACATTTAGCACGAAATCAGTTGTAGATTTTAGTCTAAATAAACAGTTGAATTAAGTTGTAAACGTTTTTTATTTTTAATGTTTATTTAAAATTTAAAGAAAATAAAGTGTCAATGTACCGTAATAGATACTGGAAGGTATGGGAATCCTAAATATAGCAATCTTGGTATTTTTAGCTTGTTATGATAGTATCAAATTCCTATCAATTATGTTGAATGTTTGTTTTTCTAACTGAAAGGTTATTCTTACTTTGAGAAATGAAAGTCAATAGTGCAAAGGCCAATGTAGACAATTAAACATTGAAATTCCAGACATAATATGGAATAATTTTGTAGAATTGTAATCACTCAGTATTGCGAACTTCGAACCAAAATTAAACTTCGGATAGTTTTAATAATAACAAACTTACATACATAGCTGTGAGACACCGACAAAGAATAGTGTTTCCACTAATACAATCGTATTTGGGTGTCCAGTAACAGTCGATTTATAATGCTAGAAAATACAACGGGCATTATTATCTCACATAGTTTAACAATGAGGTTCACCACCCATTCTGAATGTACCTACTGCCCTTTTAGGTGAGACGAGACTGGTGTGTGGGGAAACACACACGTATCATGCATTATTTTATAAGGTCGGGCTATCCCGTGCACCTGTCGCAGGTTACCTCCCATTATGTCATATGCCGTGATTGTATGAATGGAGGAAATCTATTATCGCGGGTCGCTGATTTACAAGCCCTGTAATCGACTGTCGTGATAGAGATAAAAAGTATACACCTATATATTACCTGAGGCTGTACGATGTACCTGCTTACTATTATTATTTATTGTTGGTAACCCAACGGCAACTTTCTATATACGGTATAAACTTTCTATTAGTTAAATTCGCATGTGATCTTTGATCATATACGTTTGTAAAAGTATAATATTGAGACATTATATTTCATGACAAATTTGGCTTTTTTATCAATTTATTTATAAATTATGAATTTTTTTATATTTATAATTTTTTTCTTTATTTATTTATTGATTGAAATACCTAATTATTTTTATTTTTTTACTTATTTGTTATTTATTTATTTATTATTTATTTTTTTATTTATTTTTTTATTTTTTAATTTTTTATTCAATTTTTTTTATTAATTTTTTAAATATTAAATGGTTTGATGGTTTGGCCACATGGGGAGAATAAATGAAGAACGCCTGACGAAGAAAATATACATTGCGGACAGGAATAGAATGAGAGGTCGGGGAACATGTATAAGACGATGTATGAATGTCGACGAGTCAATGTATGTGTGTCAAGATAGAAATAAGTGGCGTTCGGTTCTTTCTGCTTACCCCGCGAGGGACATGGCGTGTATGAATGAATATTAAAAAAACACCTTGAAGTAAACAAAATAAAACAGACTAATTCCGTTTGTTCACATATGATGATTACCTTCTTTTTCTTCTTCTTGTACGTTTAGAAACTTGATCCCATTTTCAAGCTGGACCTTCATGCTTTACACGGCCCTGCTGTTGGATAGCTACGCCACTACTTATGCGCCAATTCGGTTTAAGAAAATATCTGACCGGTATATACTTCTTTAAGGATAGGGTTGTTGTTGTTGATATTTAGTAGTGTCACAACCCACTCGTTTTTGTAATGCGTCAAAAATAGATCAAATACTATGGATCTAAGTTTGTAAAATATAAAAATAAATCGTGTGTAGGTAATGTGGGTATTTTTACATGTCTAAAATTTCATGTCTGAAGTTGACGAAATAATATTTATCTATCCAATACATGTACATTTAGCAAATATACCTACACGCACAAAGACGTGTTTATTGCCAACAGGCAGTTTTTCCCACCGTGGTTAATAGTATGTAGGTACCCACGAAGAAAAAGAAAAAGCAACAATTAACAAAGATCATATCAACAAAGAATGAAAACATGTAAAAAAATGTCGCAGAACAAATATCTTGATTTAAATTTCAATATTTTTTAAGGCTATTTGTCAAAAATACGGTGTTCCCTTATGTTCGCCTTCAGTGAATGGTGAACCTTCTGTTTCCTTATGATTAAGTCTCTTTGCCACTTTCAGTGCAATGTCTGCAGGGTTTTAGACTCCTCTTATGTTCTTCGTGTGTTTTTTCAGGGTTTTGCAAGGGGTCGTTATTAATCCCTATAAACAGAACGGTTGGTGGTATATGAAGAACAAATTTTTGTTATACACAACTAATCATCCATCAGAAATCATTTGTTATACACAACTAATCATCCATCAGAAATCATTTCATTTCAATCATTTCGCTCCATCAGAAATGTTTTACGAAAATCTGTCATTAATTTAATGTACTATTCACTTTACCAATCAATAGTAGAATATATGGTATTATAGGGTGGGGTGGCACTTACAAAACAAATATAGATCCAATAGTTAAAGCCCAAAAATCCGTTTTGAAAATAATATTTAATGTACCTATTCGCACACCCTCAGCCGAACTATTCAAAAAACTTGACATACTAGACATACCACAGTTATATGCTAAAAACATTTGCACTTATATCTATTCACACCTTAACGACTTTCAATCGACCCAACTACACGTCAGACTAGACAGACTAGACAAGCAAATATACAGATACCGAGAACCAAGTCGACTTATGGACAAAGAAATTTTCATTTCCTTGGAATAAAAATTTTCAATGCTTCCAATTGAATTGAAGAAAACTACAAATATAAACAGCTTTAAATGTGGATTAAAGAAGTGGGTAAAAAAAACAGACAAGACAGTGATAAACAACTCTACTACAATGACACACACGCACACCTAAACAATATACCTATATAATTATAAGCTGCTTCAGAACAGGTTTTTAACCTAGTGAAGCAGTTTACATTCCGCATCTAGTTCTTAAGTATCTTCTTTTTGTAAAAATATTGTATTGTTAAACTTTCATGTGTACCTTGTAAATATTATTTCTTATGTTACAAATAAAATAAAAAAAATCAATTAATATTTGATAAAACAGATACAGTCAAATATTTTTTAAAGGTTCCATATAAAAAGAATTAATATACATTTATTGAGACGAAAAGAAGTTAACATACAAATACATAGACATACATCAACAAATAAAAAGAAAAACAACCTTTCTGACTCAAAAGGAACATGCTCAGCTATGTTACAGGAAGACAAGCCCCCCAGCAGCTGATTTTCAGCATGATCCAATTGCAAACATTGGGTTTTTTGGGTGACATCTGTGCGAGACCATTGTCACCTCATGTACTGTTGCTTTCATTGTTAACAAAAAAAAAAAACGATTTTCAATAGATGGCGTTACAAAAAGGTTTCTTCGTTACTTCATAGATGGCAATGGCAAAAACAGCTTATTATCAAACGATCAGTTTCTCATTATTAAAATATATAAAACTTTCAAAATTGATAAGAAAACTGAATAAGATGGCAAAATTGGTGAACGTTGAGCTTGCGCATACAGTGATCACATAAACCAGCTCAGTCTATTGCAGGTCGAACGCCCTGTGGGTGCATTGATTTCCTGGTTCTCCTATAATATTCCAACTTCGTCTCCATTAAGATGTTAAAAAAATGTCAAAAAAGATACTCGGTTATTTTTTGTTTCATATTCAGGGCATTTTTGATGTACTTTTTCCATAGTCTTTTCCATATTTGTATAATCAGTCCAAGTACACGTAGACGCATTCGCTGTGTACATTAAAATTCATGGGACGTTTGAATTTGAACGAGAGTTTTGAGACCGTATAGAAAATGATTACAAGGTCTTGGTACCAAACACCCAGTGTTGCAGAAGTGAACAGCTGTTGGGCAACTTTGTCCAAAGGTGAGACAAAGGTACCTACTTTACACTTTTAGTACTGGTACTGAGAAATTGTTACAACAAACGTCAACAATGTGACATAGATATATATATCGAACAAAGCGATATAACCTTAGATCCATAACTGAAAACACTGCAAGATCGAGTACGAAACTCTTGACATAAGGAATAAACAAGTGCAAGACATCAGAACTATCGTACGATGGAGTATATCCAGAACAAGATTTTGTAGCGACCATGTGGACAAGTAACCGATGTCGCCATTCTTGAGTGTAACTGGACGGGAAACATTGCTAGATACACTGACGGTACCCAAAGAGTAATGGAGTGGCCTCCAAGACAAGGAAGGGGAAGTGTCGGTCTTCCTCAGACATGGTGGTCAAATTGTATCGATTAAATGGTAAGTAGTGATTGGATGCGGCGTACTCTAGAATGGGGGAATTGGAAGAAAAGTGGGAAGGCATATGTTCAACTCTGGACGCTGATGATGTCTTTTTCTTTTTCTCGTCCGTCCACTGTTAGATGTTGACCTCTTCCATATACTTCAACTCGTCTCTGTTCTGTCCCCACCGCATCCAGGTTAAACCGGCCACTTGGACAATGTCGTCAGACCATCTTTTAGGGGGTCTTCCAATACTTCTATCATTTGTCAAGGTCTCCACTGTAGTATTCTGGGTGCACATCCAGTGTCCCCTTGTCTGGCCAAGTGTCTAGTCCATTGCCACTCGAATCCAGCAAAACTATCCGTTATAACGGCAACCTTAGTACGGCGCCTAATTTATTCGTTTCGTATTTTGTCGTGTAGACTTACGACAAGCAACTGCCTTTCCATGAACCACGGGTCAAAAGACACCGTTACATAACAAAACTTATAGAGACTGCATGGAAAAAGCTACTTAGCACACCTAAGATCACTTATATTTCGGACAAAAACTTTATTCCATCAGTTGATTTAACATGTCAGTAATACCCTGTTTTAGAATATAGGTTGTACTAATATTCTCTCAACAGATTTTTATACTTTTTTCCTATGCATTGTAATATCACGCTAACATTATCTTTTTATCTTTACTTCTCCCATTAATTTCTACGTGAATCTAAACTTTTACTCGCCGGTAATCTTCAGTTCTCCACTACTCAAGAGTGTTCAAGAGTGCTTTAAGAACGTGCCAATTTCAATAACATGTACTAGTTACCGTTTTCAATGTTTCTTGTTATATTAATGTTTGTTTGTGTTTTTTTTTTTTCATTTTTTTTGTTGTTCCTGCAGAAAATAATTTCTTAAATATGTAATCTCTGTGTAAGAATGCTGAATGTATGACTGGATGAAATCTATGTACGTGCGTTCATGTATGGGGTATGGATGATAATTTAATCGTCCAATCATTCCATACAATATATATGTTCATAAATGCATGAAACCAGTGAGCTTCTATAGCCTGTTTTTCATGCTTAAATAAATAAAAAAAAAATTACAATATATTATGTACATTCAGGAACCGGGGGCTACCCATGACACATTCTTAATACTTCCTTACCTTGTCTTAATCTTAAAAATGTATAAATCAACACTCGATCATAATGTTATTTTAATATTTGTCTACATTGAATCACAAAAAAAATGTTACGATCAAAGTTAAGTATGCAATTATCGTCATTAATTTTTGTATAATTTTTGTATTGGTAGATTCAGACGTTGCATCTGAATCGTTGTGACAATTTAATGTAGGTAATGACAATGACGTACATATTTTATAGAAATTGATCTATGATAAATTGCTTATTTTTATCCTTTAAAATATGCTGGGCTAAAATCTATTTTTTTTTGTCTCAGTTCAATTATTCCTTCTTTTTTTTTTGTTTTATCTTTTTAGGTAGTTCAACTTTTGTTTTCTTTTTGTTTTCCTACATATATGTTTATGTGTATTTTAAACTTTCCTTTTAACTGTGCAAAGTAATGTTTTTTTTATAATTTGAATGGTCAGGAGACGTTGATTGTACCTACCTAACTATGCACAATAGCCATGCGGGAGATACCTGTTATTGGAGCACTGGAGATTCTATTTTTTTGTTTCATGTTTTTTTTGTTTGTGTTGTTCAGGGTTCTGTTGGTGTCTCTGTATATTAAATAAATAAATAAATAATTAATTTTAAACTCAAAGATTTCTGAAACTGATCTTAACCTTATGTTAGTCAACTCCACTGCGGGCCTATTCCGGTTCTTTTATCGCGGCAATATACACAAGTTTATACGCTACATGCGTTTCTTATAGCAGATCGTTATTCTGACACTAGCCAGCGTAAACTTGTGCGCATTATGTCGAGAAAACCTCCGTTCGCCGTTCGTAACGCGGTATTCTGATTGGAGCGAAATACGTATGACATTCGACAGATGAATTTATTCGCAATGTTTTATGCGGCATATCGAGGTGGTATTAAGTTTTGTGTAAAGACATCAAGCGACGCGTACACATCCATTCGTTTATGAATGACAGCTCCTGATACGTAACTTTCACTTTACATTCTGTGATACGTAAAGATTAGCGGAACTTATCGCAAAATATTACATGTGGATGGGAATAAGGCCTTAATTATCATCGTTTTTTATAGAGTATGTAAAAATTATTAAACAGTAGGTACCTACCTGTTTTTGGCATAATTAACGGTAATTCTAATTTGTATCTATCCGTTATTTATAACATGTCTACTTTTTACAATTGCAAATAAAATATCGATTTTGCTCATAATAATTCGTTTTTAGTATATTATTCCAATGGGTATTGAGGTCATATTGATCTCTATTATTACGTAAAATGTAGTCAAATATACGGTACTTCGGGTCTTATTGCACTATCCTTCATTAGAAAGTAGGTTCAAACATACATAATAATACCACACGAACTAATTCAATTTATAATACCTACAGAAAACTCTAATATTTACAACATGGAATAATGGAATCAGGTTAATTATACCAACCGTAACCATACATAATGAAATGAATTTAAAATAAAAATGTGTCACTATAGGCTATTGAATTAATATATTTATTTTGTGAGTATGTTATACATATTGCAAAAAGTAATGAAAAGTATAAAAAAGACAATTGAAACCAGGAACTTAGGTCCGAATACAGAGTCCAACCTAAATACTAAATTCATACTAACCATGTTTTCATTGCACAGTCGCTCACTTAAGTTAGGATATCGCGTGGCTTCCTAACTGGAGAATGCTACGAAGTTTTTGTATGAGAATTGCATTGCAGAGACATATCTAAATACTTAGCGCATGCGCGTTGTCGTAAACTAACATTTGCGTACTGTCAAAAAGTAAGGTTGTTCGCGAGGAACCTTACTAGTGGTTTAATACTAAAATACGACATGTTTTCGATGGATGATGATTTTAGCAACTTTATCAAATATAGATTTGGTAATTTTGTCAAATCAAATACCAAACAGATTATTAAGCGATTCATTTCATATAATTCGCTGGAATTTCATAAAAATCGCGACATCGAGGTATCAGTGTGAACTTGGTTATATCAGTTATATGTGTTTGTGTTGAAATGACAAAAAAACATTTTAAACGTCAGTCTAAACTCATAGAAAACTATCTATGTATGTATCTTTTCTTCATTCGCAATAATGTGAAATGCTACGCCATCGACCTTAAGTTTGGCGTATAGTATTTAGTATTTAGTTAGAGTAATGCAATTGCTAACTTAAGAATACTAAATACTCCAGTGAGGTTAGGAGTTAGTCTTTAGTTACCTAGGACTGTGCATTCGGCAATCATCATAATCAGTGGCTTCACAGCCCAGGGTGGGCCATGGGTTCCTCGAGGAATCGTCTCCATTGCACCATGCCCATGGCCTTTTCTCTCCTATTCCGCACACCGGCTATCTGAAGGTCCCTCTCGACTCCATCCATCCATCGTAGTTTAGGCCTTCCCACACCTCTTCTTCCCTCCGAACGCGTTGTGAAGATTCGGGATTCAGATGTTATGAAATTAATTGTACCACAGACCCCCAAATCTAGAAAAAAACTTCCTTTTGGATAAACTATTTCATATAAAAAGTCATCATTAATTCCGTATAAAAAGAAAAAATGTACTATTATTGTTGGACTAAATCAGTCAATACAAGATTCGAACCCACGTCCTCCATGTTACTACTCCAGCCGTCGACCCATGCTATATTAAATTTCTTAGTATGCAATATAATAATACCTATTGATAATTTACACGTCCTTGCCCCTGTGCAAATGAGAAGTTTAATGCCATTCGGCCATTTCTTCTAGCTAACCAATGTTTCCAGCCCAGAGAAGCAATATTTGCGTGAGAAATTAATTTAAATAAATTTCTCCTCTGCAGGGAATCGAACCCAGGACGCCCGCACAGAAACCGAACCGTGTGTGGGGATGCACGCGTGTGTTTTTTTTTTTTTTTTTAAAAAATGAATATTTCCTTGTTGAACAAGTACATATACATATTCCTACGTTCCCTAGAATAAGCATAAATGCTTGTGCTATAGGTGAACGAAATCGGTCGAGGCAGGATTCGAACTCGCGACCACAGGATTACTAACCCAATGCGCTAACCGCTCTGCCACCGACCCATCATTTGCTTCCTATTTTAAAATTGTTTACCCCACATTGCCAACTACGCTGCAATAGTATGAATAAATGATATTGTATATTGTCAGTATTTGGTTCAAAGTTATACATAATATTATTATCTAGAAATTACAAAGAATTGTGCATGGAAACCTTAAAGTGTCATAGTTCCAGTTTCACAATTATTGTAATTTAATTAAAAATAATGATATGTGAAAAGTATACTTATACCAAGGCCAAGCGGCATAAATAGATCAAAGCTTAAATCTCGCTTACCCTGTTAAGAGTCTATAGTAGGCTATATAGTAGATTTTGAAAATAATTTACTCGGTACCCTCAAAAGATACGTCTTTGAAATAAAGAACAGTTGTACTTACATCTTTATTCTATTGCATGATTTTTTTAATATTTGAATTTGTTTGATACTTGTCTTGTAAAATAAGTTTTAGTAAAACCCTTTTTTATTTTTTTACTGTCAGTAACTAAAAAACTACAAGGCTTTTAAAGTAGATTTTTATTTCAATCGAAAGAGAATATGAAAATCTACCGGCTGATTTTTTTAATATTATAACATTTTTATTACTATTCTTGTTATTTAAAAAACTCTAAAGTATACCTTTTCTTCACGAATAAATGTTGTATATCACATATTATATAACTTTAGTCTTATTAAATATTCTTTTTTTTTTCTTACACTGCTAAATTAATTAATACATAAGGTAATAATGTATGATAGTTTTGTAATTAGTAACAGAACGATGTATGATAGAGTTCGGAATGAAGATACAAAGAAAGAATGTAAGATAAAGAAAGATGTAATTAACAGAATGAAAGTTAACACATTGAGATGGTTTGGCCACTTGGGGAGAATGAACGAAGAACGCCTGACGAAGAAAATATACAAAGCTGACAGGAACGGAATAAGAGGTCGCGGGCGCCCAAGAAAAGGATGGCACGACCATGTAAACGATATTTTGAAAAATGGAAATGTAAGAAGCATGAACAACAGACGAACATGTATAAGACGATGTATGAATGTTGATGAGGCGATGAATGTGTGTCAAGATAGAAAAATGTGGCGTTCGGTTCTCTCTGCCTACCCCGTGAGGGACATGGCGTGATGGTATGTATGTATGTAATAATGTATACATTTAATTGATGCTGGTCGTGACTATTTTTTTATATTATATATCACCAGTTTATTTGTCCAGACATTTGTTTGTGTAATTTAAATAAAATAAAATATTAGGTGATATACAATATTTTTTCGTGTTTCATACAATAGAATGTAATTTAGCGTGCATTATTGTGTACATTCAATCGTATACCCAGGGTATACAAGGGCCTTTTAAGGCTCTGGTTAACCTTGAGCATACGGGATGTACACAAATATGCACTCTTATTACCTTCTAATGTTATGAAACACGATCGAATATTGTATATCACCAAATCTGTGATATACAATATATTTTCGTGAAGAAAAATGTAAATAAGAGATTTTTTAATAGAATGAATTTAAAAAGTAAAATGCTCAGCCGGTAGATTTTTGTATACTCTTTCGATTGAATTATAAACCTACCTCATATGCCTTGTAGTTTTTTTTAGTTATTTACAATAAATAATTAAAAAAAGGGTTTTATCAAAACTCACGCAATATAATAAAGATGTATAAATAAACTATTATTTTTTTCAAATATGTATATTTTGCGGATAGCTACTGGGGAAAAGATTTTCATAATTTACTATTTACCCTACTAACGCTTAAGGAGTTAAAGTTCCGTTATGTATGGAGCAATATAACACATTAAATGGTACTACCCTTCAAAATGATATTGTGACAAAAAAAAAACAGAAAACTCTTTTTTTAGAATCTCTTAATGAGTCTTTCTTTATCCAATAAAATCCAAGGGCCTGTTAAGATTTTTTTTCAATGCTCAGTGTTACAAAATCTATGAAATTTTTGGTATTGAGAATGCTTCATGATTACAGCTTTTCCACAAATAGTGTTTTTAATATAAATAAAACAAAGATTTATTAAATCCATGGCATTTATTTATAATAACAAGGACTTAGCATAAAATATACAAATACTTAATACATTAACATTAAATACTAATCAAAAAGTGATTACATTACTATATATGTACAGACATCACCTTTAAATTTTTAAGTTGATTGATTTTTCAACATTATTTTTTTCAACACAACAATATATTGATAATAGATCAATATATTGTTTTTCTTCTTTACATTACAATATAATCAGTCCGAAATCTTTGATACAATAACAAAAATGATTCCTGTGTATTATTATTGTTATACGCAGAAACAATAAATTAAATTTTATTAAATTTCAAGGTACAATAAATGATAATATTGACCTCAGTTAACTTATATTGTATGCATACAGTCAGTGAACCATTTATTTAAATTTTGTTCTATCTAAATGTTTCAAAAGGTCGTTTATATTTAATGAGATATAAATATGAGTGATTTACATTTCAATTAATTAATAATTATGAAACTCCGTGATCTCATAGAATAAAATAATAGTTTTAGTTTCACTGCAATTAAGAGGACATATAACGCTACAGTGAGAATATTGTTTTCAAAATCAGGTGTTTGGGTTTATATGCCCCCTTGAACAATTTATATAGTTAAACCACTGTTTTATTATAATATTTAACTATCTACCATGTTTCTCTTTTAACGATTAATCAAAGAGTTATTTGGTCCAATAAATAATTTAAATAAAATTTGTTTCTTTTTTAAATGTGAAACAGATTCATCACAATAAATGATACTGTTACGTCGTTTAATTTTTCGCTGTTTTTTTTTTTTGAAAATAAGTTTGTTTATTTCAACATAAATGAAAACAATAAACGTTATGCAACGGTATATAAAGTGTTTTCAAATGTTCAATATTTATTTATTGTTATCTTCCGCATTTTAAACATAATGCCCCCAAGTCAAATTGAAAACGCTGTTCGTTTTCGCCAAGCGCTAAT
Source organism: Molanna angustata (assembly GCA_963576475.1). Classification (NCBI taxonomy): domain Eukaryota; kingdom Metazoa; phylum Arthropoda; class Insecta; order Trichoptera; family Molannidae; genus Molanna; species Molanna angustata. The sequence continues at coordinate 20,902,849 of OY754988.1, read as the reverse complement.
TTTTTTTGTATGGGATTTGACGTTTGTTGTAGAAATTTTTTCTACAATAACAAACAACAAACGTCAAATCCCATACAAAAAAAATTAGCGCTTGGCGAAAACGAACAGCGTTTTCAATTTGACTTGGGGGCAGTATCTTAAAAGTACGATAAAATGTCATAAAAACTTACGTTGATGTCTATATATGTAGTTGTATTATACGTTAATATGTTATAAAAAAATATAAAAATACTTGGTTATAGTTCTATTGTTTTTATTAGATTATTGACGCGTTTCGTGCAAAGCACATCGTCAGAATAATGCTCTACAAGACTGAGACTAGTGGTTATATACAAAATTACATGACAGGTGTATAAAAATGTTGGTTTTTGAATTTATTGGTTATTTTTATACACCTGTCATGTAATTTTGTATATAACCACTAGTCTCAGTCTTGTAGAGCATTATTCTGACGATGTGCTTTGCACGAAACGCGTCAATAATCTAATAAAAACAATAGAACTATAACCAAGTATTTTTATATTTTTTTATAACATATTAACGTACAATGGAGTTCTATCAAGAATTGTCGATCGACAAACTAAACTTAGTAGTTGTATTATGCTTCTAAATAAGAAACCAATAATGGTTTTGATATAAATAATACTATTGAACTATTTCGTCTAGTCTTTAAAGTTCGTGAGTATACATAAAAAAAGAATAAAGATACGTGATATATAAAAAAGTATTTAATTATGTATAAAAAACTAACAATTTCTTTTTCAAAATACAGTAAATTCGTTTATAACAGAAATATTTTGTTAAAAATACATAAGAGCTTCGTTTCTTATGTTTTACGAGTCTAAAATCATTTGAAATTGAAACATTCACTAGAAAAACGGTATTTAAATATTTTACTGACACTTACTTGATTTGTTTTTTCTCTGATTTAAAATGTTTATTTTTATAAATTGTAAAAAAACTTATAAAAAGAAAACACAGTTTGATTCCACATTGAGTATGTTTAATTTGCCTAAGCGTTTTCGCCAGTCACAGCTGGCATCCTCAGAGGCACACTATATACTATGTAGTTTTTTTTACAATTTATAATTATGAACTTCCACTGTGTCAACGAAAAAACCTTCAAGTTATTATTTAATTTTATGTTTAATATTTTTATTTTTACTTATAATGATTTACAATTAACAATTTAACATATTCATTCTTTTAAATTGTTAAATAACTGTTTATAATATCTGGTATGTTAGAAGTAATTTACAATACGTAATATGAACTAAATGAAAATATACATACATATATAATATGACAAAATATTTTTTTTCTTTGTTTGGTTAAGTAAGTTACTTTTATTGCGACTAGTCTTGGCTAATTATGAAATAAATTTTATTTTTCTCTATTTTCCGTCTTTAGTTAATTATAATATTCACGATAACCACCCAGGTACAGGGCCGGATAAACGTGTTTTTGCTCCCGTTGAAATATATTTGAATCCGCCCCCCCCCCACAACTTTTTTTTAATGTTAACTGTAGAAGAATTTAAAATTATGTAAAATTGCATCGGGTCTAAAATGACGAATCACAATAAGCGCGATTTTTTACATAGACACCATCATGCCGAGCCTCTATCCGGGTACGCAAAGAGAACCGAGCGCCATACATGCGGATTTTTTATTTATATGATTAACATTTTAGAATTTTAAGCGCCTTTTTTAAGACAACCGCCCTGACTTCTTGTTCCTGATTGTTCTATGATTTATCCGGCCCTGCCCAGGTATTAAAAAACCTTACTGTAGGTACATTTTTATTAAAAAAAAATAAAGTACTGAAGCTCTTTTGCATTAAAACCAAGTGATAAAGATATAATATGAATTTATAATTTTTACACTTTTCTCTATAGATAAAGACAGTCTTTGAGAAACTACCAAGCTATTTTAAATACACTAATAACAAAATACATTAACTCCAAAGCATTTTTAGATACATATCAATTACTAAATACTATACAAAATATGACTTTTTAATTAAGTATATAGTCTTATACATTCATGTGATATCATAAGTGATACAAAAATACGCATTTACTCATCTCTCAAATAATTCTTGAATATAATTAAAAATAACGATAAATTTAAAAATTATTTGCAAAAACAAATACAATAATTGGCATATATAAAAATAAGGAATGTCATAAACAATGTGTTTTATTTTTAAATAAATTATTATCTAAGTAATTAAAATGTCAAATAACCGACTTACGAAATAAGTATATTATGTAAGTATTTAGGTAGAAAATAATAGTAATATTAAAAAAAAACAATTAGAACTTTTCGGGAGTACATTGATTTCGTAAAATTTTTCGACGCGTAAATAAACTACATTACATAAATTTTCTAAAAAAACAATATTCATAATTTGATTCATCTCTGTGTACCTTAATATTTATATTTCGTTTTAAAGAAGTTTGATAGGCTCAATTATATTTTTTTTATTTAGTAAAGTTACCGATGTTGATAAATAATAACGACAATTTTGAACAATTCTATGTAATCAATAACGCTACTTAAAATGCTCTTCGTAGAAAATACTTAACAATTTACATGTGGGTGTGTTATTTAATTGTTTCTTAGATTTACTCTCAAACGTTCATCAATAGTAAATGATTTTTAATTAGGTATGCATTGATGATCTCATTAAGTTTCATAGACCTACTTAAGTCATCATTAGTTTCCAATTGATTTATTGATTTGCAGTTATATTATTACTGTCGATGTTGTAACTTTTAACATACGACAATCTCAATATTCGAACTAACAATTTTCTTCTTTCGTTAATAATTAATCTGGCACATTTAGCACTTTTTTGTATTAACAACTATAGTAACAAAACACCTTATTCGTCCATGATACCACTCTCTTCCAGATTTAGAAAAAAAACATACTCAGTAATATATTATGTAAAATAATTCACGACAACAGGAAGAAATAAAATCAATTTATGTAATTTTCATAATTACTATCGACTGCAAATTTAAATTTAAAAAAATCCTTGAATAAGAGTTGAATTTAAATCGAATATAATTACAGTAGATTAAAACAGTTCCTTGAAAATTCTCCGATTCGATTAAATTTATAATAATTACGATAAATATTACTATTTTTACAAATAACAAATTAAATGCAACAGCAAATTATTACTCTATTTGTATTATTAAATTAAAAATACACATAATGAACGATTTATCGTGAATTTATACAAATTTTAACAAATTACTTTGAAAATTAAACAAAGTCTGCATAAAAATGAACTAATTATAACGTAAACGAAAGATCAAAGTTTTTTTTAATTTGAAATTAAGAATAGATACGAAAGTTATCAAAATATAAAATAAATGCGCTTTCTAATAAATCTAAACGATACATTTTCTTTATCAAAAACAGCTTTTACTAAGACGATTTTATACAGGTTTCAAGTTACAATACTTGTAGCTTGATAATAATTATATTAAGTACTCAAACACAACAACGACTTTGTAAAATGACAAAACATTACAAATTTACAGTAACAACATTAGAAAAAAAATGGTAAAGAAACAACAAATAAAAAATTATCCAAAGACAACACAAGACAAACAGCACACATTTTCAGTTTCAAGACAAAACACACAAACACCACTTTTTCTTTAGTTACAAACAACGATACAAAAGATGTCGTCATAAGGTGTGGTCAGATATCCAAATCTTCACCGCCTCAGCGTACTTCACCGATAAGCCACATCACAGCCGTACCGTCCGGAGGCACCGGATCTCCGGACCGGAGCGGACCTTTCACGAAATACAAAAGCAATCGTGAAATAAAAGCAAACGAAACAAAACTAGACTCGGGTCCGTTCCGAACCCCATCCGGAACCGTTTCAATTCTCGTCGTCCTCCTGAACGACGGGCAGACACGTCTGGAGTATAGTTGGAGACGCCCTGGACGTGAAGGCGGCTATCCACGACTCGACGTCCCTCGGCTCCTCGCTGACGAAGCTCAAAGACGCCGTGTTGTCGAAGCCGCGCTGCCTGACCACGACACCGGGAGTATTCTCGTCGGCGAACCTCTCCACGGAAGTGTTCCTCAGGTTGATGACTCCGAGGGGCTTGCAGACCTTCTTCTGCGGATAGATGACGGCGAAGTGCTCCAGCGAGGTCCTGTATATCTTCACCTGGACGCTCTGCCGCCGCCCGTTGGGGCTGACGAGCACCATGTTGCCGCACTTGGCCTCCGCGCTGAAGCGCTCCCTGGACGTGGATGGTTCCGAGGTCCGGCTGCAGGCCGTGGCCAGGCTGGAGCCCAGGAACTTCTCGGCGTGAAAGGCTGCTGGCATGGCGACGTCGATGGGCATTTTGAAACGTGGTATTGGCGGAGACAATGAACTCACAACTCGGATCGCTGTTGCGAAATCAACCGATCTGCGATTGTGGAAATTGCACACTCGATGGGTTCTCTGTATTCACGACACAATAGTGCACTGGCAATAATAATTATTATTATCTTTTGTTTCGATGTCGTTAACAACAAATAAACAAGAGAGTAAACGCGTATAACCAGACCAGTAACTAGACTGAGAATGAGATATGGAGGGGAGTCGACGGCAGTTTTATACCCACTGTTAACACGCTCCACACTTTGCTTCTGCAACAGCTGACCGTGGAAACGAGTGAACTAACAAAAAGGGACAAATCAAAATAATATTTTTTTTATGAAAAAAATACAAAATTCATATGTATGTTTGACTCGACTTCAAAGAGAATTTCTCGTTTTTTGAAGTGAGTCACAATTCACGAAACATACAAACTAATATACATAACTGTGAATATAAATCTTAATCTAGGCATCATATTAAGGAACATACATGATATTTAACTATTTTTAAGTGTTTTTATTAGTAAATTCACAGAATATATTACATAATATTGTGCACATAATATTTAAAATATGCATGCCATTCGTTCGTTTTTCGTGATTGGAATGCATTTAAAATGCATTTCAATTACGAATTTACACTGCAATATTACATATTTTATGCTTGGTACAAAAAAAAACAAATATAATAAACAAAACTGAAATGACAGAGGAAAATAAAACAAATTTACGTTGATATAGAAAAAATATCAATGAAAATTTGTGATTTTGTTATATCAATATACTTAAATAAATTATATTTATTTATATAATTTAATTATATTGATATAGCATATTATTTATATTCACGACCAGAAGCCAAATATAGAGTAGTTACACAATAATACAAAAAAAAACAATAATTGTATTTTATTTTAGATTTGACTTTTTGATCGTCAGTTCTTGATGGAATTCCATTTAAATTAATTTATGTTTTTAATAAATAAAAATAAAAAAAACTTGTTTAGAATTAATTCCACTATTCATTTAAGGACTACAACCTACAACCGGTTTCGTGCTAAGCACATTTTCAAGTAGTTTCATCTACTTGAAAATGTGCTTAGCACGAAACCGGTCGTAGGTTGTAGTCCTAAAATAATTAGTGGAATTAATTCTAAACAAGTTTTTGTATTTTATTTTATTTTTCTTTTTAAGAGATTGAGACTTATCTTAATCTAGATAGAGACTTATACAGTCTACACAATTTATAAAACAGACAATGTACATTGTTTTATTAGTGGACCAGTGAAAACTCAGTGAAAGCATTATTCAATAGGATAATTAATATTGATTCAAAAATTACAAATTTGTAATGTATAATTGATTTACTAGTACATAAAAAAAACACTAAAATAAGACAGCTGATTAAATCAAAGTACTAGGAAAGATAGGAGGAGACAGCTCTCCCAAAAGCACTGAGAGAGCTCGCAGAGATGTCGAGTGTATTAAAGAAAGCATTGTACACCGTGCAAGAACGGTACACAAAAGCATTCTGAAAGCATTCATAGTTGTTATTACAATTAGGAATATAAAAAGTGCTAGGATATCTGGAGGGCTACTAATGGAGTTGATTACAGTAAAATTAAGATTAGCTTCAGACTTTAACAATCTTTTAGGTTAAAATAATAAAATAATACTATAAATTTACACAAGAAATCGTGACAATTACATACTAAACGTAGATATCAACAATTTTTCAAGATTAAATATAGAGAAAGTTTAATATTGGATTATGATCGAGTACTGATTAATACATTTCTAAGGTTATGGCAAACTTCGAACGTATTAAGAATCTGTCATGAGTAGCCCCCCTGCTGGTTGTTCTGCTCGGACAGTGAAAGCATATAAATTAAATATAAATGTATAATTTATATTTAATTTATATTCAGTACTTATATAAATTTCAGAAATTATTTATTTATTTATTGACAACAAAAAGGAAAATTACTGAAACGAAAATAAATCATGTACATATAAATGATTCCATTACCTTAGTGCAGGGGTTCCCAACCTTTTTGTACTCTAGAGCACATTGTAAAATATCGGTAGGGTGGCGGGCACCACCTATTTTTAATCGACAAATCTAATTTTCTCATTATTTATTTTCTTATATTCATAATTTATTAAGAAGAAGACTGTTAGTTTGGCTGTCGGGGCCATGCTTATTGTTTTCATTGATAGACCAATCATATATACAATATCGCAAACATACTAACGTATTTAATAAACCTAGGCACTCAAAAAAATTAAAACTTTAACAAATTAATAAAAATAATTCACATTTTTAATTAATGTTTATGAAAAAAATCTGTCTGTCGATTAGTGGCGGGCACATACGAATCGTTCCGCGGGCGCCATGGTGCCCGCGGGCACTGGGTTGGGAACCTCTGCCTTAATGTGATATAAATAAAAAATAATAATATATTATTAATTTATTCTGGAGTTTTTTTTTAAATCTCCCTTCGAATTGATCAGACCCCGTTTACAAAAAAGCACTTTTATTACATTTGTATCTTGGCTTGATGCAGCCGAGTACAGTAGTTGCAAGAAATTTTAAATTATTTCTGGGAAGGAGGGAATCATTGGCAACATACATTTGTACACAATATGTTCTGATGCAAAACAGCTATTGTACTGAAATCCCGATTGTCATAAATTTATTTTACGAATAATTTTATGAATCCCATTCACTCTATTGAAGATTCAAGTTCTTATTTGCTCTAAGTAAACAATACGTTGTCTCAATTTATTTTACCACACCATATTTTACAATGACAAGTAGATAACTGCTGCCCGACTAGGAAATTCTGTTCTAGGGCTTATAGTTTACAATTTCACAGTGACAATATACCAAATTATAAACTGGGTGATTGTACCCGCTCTACGTTGGGTAGGCACACAATACTCATAATTAATAACTAGAGACATGATATGGGTTATCATGAGGGTTTTGATTTCACTATTTGACCAGACTCGCCCCCCCCCCCTCCTGAATTATTCTCGTTATTTTTTTAGAAAAGAGTTGTTATTTCCAAAAAATTGGTGTTAATTTTACAGAATACTGTTCTTTTCCATAAATCGGTGATATTATTCGCAGTAGGTACGTTTTTGAAAAAGTGGTGTTATCAAACAGTAAAAAAAAATATTTTTATCAAATCTGTGTTATTTTTTTATGAAAAGCGGTGCTACTTTTTCAGAACAGTAAAAAAATATATATGAATCATTTTTATTTTTTTATGAAAAGCGGTGCTCTTTTAGAACAGTAAAAATTGTATTTATATGAATTCTGTTTTATTTTTTATGTGAAACTGTATTATTTTTTAGAACAGTAAAAATTGTATTTTATTTTATTTTATTTTTATTAAATCTGTGTTATTTTTTATGAAAAGAGATGTTATTTTTTTCAAAATAGCTTACCAACTGAGCCGACCGCCGCGGAACAGTTGGTAAGCCATTTTAGCTTCTGTGCGGGCGTCCTGGGTTCGATTCCCAGTAGAGGAGAAATTTATTTAAATTTATTTCACATGCAATTCTTGCTTCTCTGGACTGGAAACACTGGTTAGTTGGAATAAATTGCCATATGGCAAAAAACTCACCACTTGCAAGGAAGTGTTTATTATAAATTCATTTTTTTAGAATGGAATAATTGAATTTTTATGAAATCTGTGTTATATATTTATGAAAAGCGATGTTATTTTTTCGTAAAATAGTGACATTTTTATGAAATCGATGTAATTTTCTACATAAAAATAAAAATGAAGAGAAATCAACACATAATTGAGATTTTCAAGTTCTTTTTCCACATTAAATGACAATATTCTTATTTGATTTCCATAATAAATATTTTAATTCTTTTTAAAATATACAAACGAACATAATAATTTTGAATAGAAATTTTACGGCATTTTCTATTCAAAACACTTTTGTTAAAAAAACATAATTTATTTCATTAAATTTCAATTACTATAACAATCGTAATTAAAAAAAATTATTAATCACTATCGTAGCCAAGTTATTTTTTAGGGATTGTTCTTTTGTCTGTCAAAACAGAGTTAAAGAAGGATAGAAACCTATATTATTCATTCATTCATTCATACCATCACGGCATATCCCACAATGTGAGGTAACCAGCGAAAGGTGTGCGGGTGTGCATTGCCTTATAAAAGGGAGCACAACATATCTGTGTATACCCACACACCAGTCTCGTCTCATCTAAAAAGGCACTATATTCAGAATGGGTGGTGAACCTCATTGCTGAACTATGTGAGATGTTATTGTTGCCTGTTGTATTTTCGATTACCCGGCTCTTACGGGACACTCGAAAACAATAATAGAAAAAAGTGGAAGCACTATTCTAAGCCGGTGCCTCACATTATGAATTATGAAATCTTCACTGGCTTAAAGTGCCAGAAAGAATCAAGTACAAATTATGTTTGTTGACTTTCAAAGCGATCCATGGCATGGCTCCCACGTATCTTTCAGACTTCTGCATCCCTCTCACCGTAAACGAGCGACAACAAACACTTCGGTCAGCCACCACATCCGTGATTGGCAAGTTGACTGAAATAAATAGAGTCAACACTTCATCCTTCGGTGATCGTGCTTTTGCTGTGGCCGGACCAGCCTCGTGGAATAAACTACCACCTGAACTGAGGCAAATCGACAACATAGCACTATTCAGGAAACACCTAAAAACTCACTTCTTCCGCGAGTCTTACAATAACCCCTAATATATTCAAAGCGCCCTTGAGGTGAGGTTATCACAAAAACGGCGCTATAAAAATAATCCAAATTTATTATTATTATTATTATTATTACCTATATTATGAATTGTCATTAGCGTAAGGCATCAATATGCTATAGCTTTATCTATTTTGTCAATAAATTCTTATAGTCTTATTTTATTTTAACAATGTTTAGTATATTGACAATGTATATTTCGCCCGCAGATATTTTAATATTCATTATATAAAATTGATAAGGCAATATGTTAAATAACGAAACAAATCATAATCTATATATTCAATATATTTGTTAAATTTCACATTAAGTAAATTATTGATTTTATTCATTTTATCTTGTTTTATATCGTTCTTACTTATCAATTTTATTGTTGCTTGCTGATATGAAAAATTTCAGGTAAAACCGACCATATTTAGTTATAGATTATCAAAATGACATTTAAGGTTCTGTACTTTGATACTATATAAGTCATTGTTGACAATTATATTTGTGATTTCAGAAAACAAATAAATTTACTTATCTTTAATCCACCATTCAAAATAACGTTTTATCTCTAAGTTGTTCAAAGTTATAAGTTATAGGTAACGTAACTAATAAGTTTTTCAGATAACTGATATATATGTCAAATATTTACATGTCAAAATTTCATCATCAAGTAATCCAATCATCGGCTCTACATTTATTTTTTTATTTTATTTTATTCTGCGCGATAGGCCTATTTCGCCTTGTTAGGGCATTAACTAGCTTATAACTAGCTTATGTACCATACTATATAATAATTGTATCATCAACTAAGTTTTCTTTTTACAATTCTTGTATTAGAACTAAACGTCCAGTTGTTCACAACTCCTGTTCCTGGGATATGAATGACCAGCTGTCCCTCCATATCATTTGTGGTCTTCCTGGAGGTTTATTAAATAAGAATACGTATTAATAATACTTGACTTATAACTTGAGAATTTTGAAAGTGGAGGAGAGGCGGTTGCACATATATCAACCAAGCCAAAATACACAAATTTTCACTCTGCGCACACCACGTGACATACTCAAATTACTAGCTACTAACTTTACCGAGTATTGTTTGTGAGCAAAAAATATATTTCTATAAAATACAGACAGAAAATGCAATCAAGTTCAAGTATTGATCAAATTCAAGTATCGATCATATTCAAGTTTCGATCAAGACCAAATTTGAATTCTCCTCAATATTTATTCATCCATAATAGTATTGCTATGAAATATTATATCATTAATACTTTGAAAACAAAAAAGGAAAAAAAATAGATGATAGGCCACATGGAAAAATGAATGAAGAAATCGTGACTAAGAAAATAAACGAAGCCTACAGCAATAGAAAAAGATGCCTGAATCGTCCAAGAAAAGGACGACATATTGAAAGGGAGAAATCTAAGAACCTCGAACAACATACGAACATGTATGGGACGATGCATGAATGTTGATAAAGCGATGGATGAGTGACACGAGCTACTTTACATAATATTTTTCAGAAGAGAAATTAATAACAGAAATAAATTCGTCTGACTGTACATCAAAGTGCCGCGCAGGTCTAATTCCCTTACCGCGTCTGTCTCCTTTACTCACATGTATATTTATGTTCTATCTCTCCCCCTTTCACTCCCTTGAGACAAATTTCTATGAATTTCCTAAACATGTGCCAAATAAAACGTATATCCTAAATGCACAATGCTTATTCGATATCCTCACAGAACAGTAAAATCTATGTTCTACATATGTTCTGTGGATATCCTCCATGGAAGACATCAAAATATTAATTTTTAATATTTAGCCCGTTGCGTTGATTGCGCAGTTTCCCTATTGGGGGTAGGCAAAGAGAACTCAACGCTCAATTATTTTCACTACCTATCAAAAACCTTTTTTTTTAAAGAATGTAAGAAACCTTTTTACTACAAATTATTTAAATTATTTAACAACCTACCAATAAATATTAGAACAGAAACAAATTATAAATTATTTAAAGATAAACTCAAGACACTTTGAAACACTCTCCCTCATATTCCATTCTATAAAATTGTTATTTTTGTGGTTAATTTTTATTTTTCTATGTACCTGTTGTAATTTTAATCTTGGTGTTTTTTTTGATTTTGGATGTATTTTCTTTTTTTTGTTCTTTCTATATTTTGTTCTGAAATTGTGTCCTTTTTTATATATAATTGCTAATTGATTTGTTTTATATATTTTTTAAGATTTATTTTATGTATTTTTTGTGAAGTATTCATATAATGTAAGCAAAGAGCCGCTGCTTTCCTAAACACAAGCTTCTAGCTTAAATTAGGAAAGGAAATATTAATATGTTGATATATGTAACCAAATATTTATAAACGTATGTATTGTATAATAAATAAATAAAAAAAAATGTACTTGTAATCTTCTTCTTCTTCTTCTGCTTTAGTTAGGACTGTGTCCTGTTATTTTCGGAGCCTGCTCTTGTGAAGTGGACGTCCAGCTATCCTTCCATCTTTTGGGTGGTCTTCCAGGGGTCTGCTATTTGTTATCTCACCACTCGATCCGAACCCGCTCTCCCAATATGATCTCTCTAGAATCGTCTTCGTGTCGTTCCCCATCGCACAACATCTTCGACATCACAGATTCTTCTTATCTCCGAGTTCCTTACTCTGTCACGAAGTGTTACGCCTGCGATGGGTCGTAGAGTCTTCATCTCAGTGGTTCTTAGGAGGTTTTTTTTCTGGCGGTGTTGTCAGCTCTTGTTTCTATGATGTATGTCATGATCGGTCTTACACAGGTCTTATTACCTTGCTCTCCTTCAGAATATCTCTGTACTTGTAATAAATACATAATATATGTATGTATGTATGCTTTATTTAGATGTAAAAAATAAATGCACTTTTTTATATCTAGTATAACCAATAAACATATTTAAAAAAATACAAAGGAAGCACACAGTATATAAAAAAAACTTTTCCATTATGTATTCAACACTTAGGCGACGATAAGCGGCAAGACCAGATGCTTCCTTCACACATTCTGGCAAATCATTAAACAGTTGATGTACTTTGTAATACACATTATTTTGTGTACCTGCCAGGTTAGTCTGAGGCAGTTTAAAGTCCCACCGACTTCTCGTCGGGTACATGTGAACTTCGAAATTATACAGAACATTTTTTTTGCAAATATCCTCATACATTCCATACATTAAGCATATTTATTTATTACAATTTACGGCTTGATAGCCTTTGACACGTACATACAAATAAAACAGTATTTAAACATGATAATACATACAAATACAATTTATATAGAAACAACAATAACAACATGTCAAAATTATTGTAAAAATGCAAATTTCAAATAGAAAAAAATACATATCCCAATTTAAAAAAAGGTTAAAATAATAAATATCGTTTAGGCTTGAATATTTGTTCCCCGAATAGTGAATCCGTGCTATACGCTTGTGCTATAGGTGAACGAAATCGGTAGTGGCAGGATTCGAACTAGCGACCACTGAATCACGGACTACTCTGCTACCACCCATTTAAAGCATATATTTTTGTGTTATTATTTTTTTTGTGAATCTTCCATTCACATTCGTCTATTGCTCTTTTGCACTATGGTGTCGAGATTGCTAATCTAGAGGGCTCCATGAACTACTTTTGATGATTCCATAAGGAGAGAATGCAAGATAAGAAACAGTAAATCGAATATTTTATTTTTAAATTACATATACGCAAACATTGGATTTTTTTCCCTTTCGGGATTCCAATGATATTTTTATTGACAAACTTTTTAAAAATCTCAATAGAGAGGAAGTTGGGATATTGTAGAAGAACCAGGAACTCGAGGCACCTACAGGGCTTACGACCTGCCATCTGCTGGTTTACTTGATCACTTTATGCGCTTGCGCAATGTTCACCGATTATGCCTTCTTATTGAGTTCCCTTATGAATGTAATTTTTGAAAGCCAAAAAACAATAATAATTCTGTCGCAGTTCAGGGGTGACATCTGTGCGAGACACCGTCATCTCATTTATAAGGACTGTTACTTTCATTGTTTACAAATAAACTCATTTCTCAATAGATGGCGTTACAAAAAAGGCTTTTCCGTTACTTCATAGATGGCAATAGTATAATTCCTTATTTTCAGGTGAATTGTTACACATTATTCAAATATATAGAACTTTCAAAAATTACATTGATGAGGGAACTCAATAAGAAGGAATAATTGGTGAACGTTGCGCAAGCGCATAAAGTGATCACGTAAACCAGCCGATGACAGGTCGTATGCCCTGTAGGTGCCTCGAGTTCCTGGTTCTTCTACAATATCGTAACTTCGTCTCTATCGAGATGTTAAAAAAGTTTGTCAATAAATATATAAAAAAGAGTATTATAAGTTAAATGAAAGTGATTTCCTTGAGGTGGTTTGGACATATTGAAAGAATGAATGATGAACGACTGACCAAAAAAATAAACATGGGTGTAAGATGGAGTGAATAGCAGGGGCCGCCCCAGAAAGCAATGGCATGACCATGTGCATTATCATGAAATATAAGAAGATTGAAAAATTGACGAGCATGTATGAGACGATGCATGGATGTAAAGGAAGCTAGGAATGTGTGCAAAAATAGAGGAGTATGGGGCTCGGTTCTGGCGTGATGGTATGTATGTATGTAAATGATGACTCCAATTCACTTAATTAATCTGTGTACAATGGTTAAGTACACATACATACATAGTTGAGATACTTTTTAAAAATGCAAATAGGTACAACCTATATGTCTCATGTAATATATTATAATAATATGTACACTGCTAGCCCCAGAACAGGTAAACCTAGTTGGCTAGCAGTTATCTATTTTTATGAAGATTATTTAAATGATGTGATAAAAAAATAAATGAATATATATATTCACAAATAAGTAATTTAAATATAAAAACATGTTGTTATCACATTAATAGAATTCGTACACGTGTAACATATGACTAACAACAAATTAAGAATTCAATGTAATAGATATTAAATAGTGTGTTCGCTAATAAACAACATGTGGGTTGTGGCCAATGCTATACTCTTCACTAGCAAGTCACTCTTCAAAGTGTTCAATTTTTATGCAGAAAATTTTCAGCATTGCATGAAATAAGTTTTTTTATTTTTATTTTATTTATTTATTATTAACAATCCTAAGAGGAAGTTACAAATACAATTACATACTAGAGCTAGAAGTTAAGTATGTTTATACATATAAGTGTTTGTATGTGTGTTAATTATTGATAAGGTAGTTGTTAGGGTACGATGAACACCTCACTAGGAAGTCCTGTGCCGAGGTGTTCATTTGAACAGTTGTGTGACATAGATAGTACATTATGTGTAAAGTTCTTGAATTAAATTATACATATAATTGTTATTGAGAAAAAAAATGTGAAAGTTAATTATATTTGATTAGGTGTAATTATGTTATTTATTTGATCTGCCCCCCTAGACAACATGTCATTAAAGCTAAGCGTTATATCGATAAGCGATAGAAATGTATGAAATTGGTGGCTGTCACGTGATGTCATAGCCACCAATTCCATACATTTACTATCGCTTAGCGATATAACGCTTAGCTTAAATGGCATGTTGTCTAGGGGGGCTGAACCGGTGTTATTTATCCATGGTGTTATGTGTTTTTTTTTTTTTGTGACGATGTGTTTTTTAATAGCAGTTTTAGTGAGATTTGTAGGTAATTATGCAGTTTGATGGCATTATGGCCGGTATTACAGTCGGCTCTCAACTCATTGAGTTTGTTAAACTCAAGATTAATGTAAAGGGGAGATTGAATGGCTGTCAGTTTGTTTTGTTGTGTGGCGCCACCGTCGATACAACTAACGCCTCTAGTGATAGAACACTGAAACTACACTCGTTGCCTAGCAACGAGTCGAGAAATGACATTTGACTCACCGTTAAGGCCCTAGTATACCCTGGGTATACGGGTGCACGCAAAAACGCACACTAAATTAGCTTCAATTGTATAAATCACGAAAAGATATTGTATATCACCTGATATGTGATATAAAACATTTTATCTTGCAAAAATGATAAAATTTAGAGGTTTTTTTTAAATAGCAAGAATAGTTATTAAAATATTGTAATAATAAAAAAATCAGCCGGTAGATTTTCATATTCTCTTTCGATTGCAGTAAATATCTACTTCACCGTCCTTGTAGTTTTTTAGTTACTTATAGTAAAAAAATAAAAAAGGGTTTGACTAAAACTAATTTTACAAGAAAAGTATTAAACAAATTCAAAATTCAAATATGCAATAGAATATAGATGTAAATACACACTGTTCTCTATTTCAAAGACGTATCTTTTGTGGGTACTTGGGAAATTATTTTCAAAGTATACTATATAGCTTACTATAGCCTCTTAAGTACTTAATCCGCCAGAAACGTTGAGTTAAATATTTGTCGTTTAAGTGACGTAATTGAGGGAAGATTTACATCTATATTCTAAACGGACACTGTAATACGCTATATTTTTGTAAAACTTGAGTTAAGCTCTTAAACTGAGACTGTAATACCGGCCCATAGTATTTAATATGTCTTTGTCCATGAGTAGTTTGCAGCTTCGGGATATTTATTGTGTTGGTGATAGAGGATCTTGTTGTTCTTGGAGGTTGTGTATTGTGTACAGTGGGTTAGTTTGTTAAATTATTTTTGATGAAAATACTTTTTTATGAAAATTTGATAATTCTTCAATGCCATTTTGTGAAATGTGATGTGGTTGTCAGCAAGTTGACGTCCATCGCAGCGTAGGTGCTTTTTCTTTCTTTCTTCTTCTAACATCTCCATCTTTCAATAACCAATGCCATCTTAATCGACCGACCTCTCTTATCAAACTTCAACACTTTTTATTCCTCAATACTCAAAGGGAATATATTTAAGAGTTATGAATTCGTAATTTTTAAGGTTATTTTATTTATTGCAGATTGTCAACTAGTATCATGCTGAGATTGTATTCTGAAAATTTCATCACAATATATCTGTGTGTATGTACGGCGTGTTTATTCTACTTTATTGAATATTGACTAAAGCACACGTTCGATTGATTTCAAATTACTCAAATTCGTATAAATAATACTCGCTAAGACCCCATTAGATTCTGAAAGATATCAGGGGGGGCAAGTCTGGTCCAACCGGCGAAATCAAAACCCTCGTGATTACCCATATCATGGATATAATTATCATATGGAGTTCTATGACATCTAAAGATTTTATTGAACTCCATATGATAATATTGTATCCATGATATGGGTAATCGTGAGGGTTTTGATTTCGACGGTTAGACCAGACTTGCCTCCCCGACCGGTGCTTCTCATTTTCATTAACTGTCAAATATTTCAAAGTGACCCCAAGTTCAGGATACCTACTTAAAATTTGATCATTTTATTTTCATAAAATGGCATTGAAGAATTGTCATAAATTGTTAAAAATAATTTAACACAATCAGTTCTTGAAAATGGTGAATTTCCAAACAAAATTTGAACATGTTGTGAAGTGACTTGGTAGTGAGGAGTATACCGCTGGCCTCACCCATTTTTTTAAATAATGATTATGTCCTTGGAACAAGTACATTTATATCCTCATACATTCCCTAAATTAAGCATAAACGCTTGTGCTATAGATGAACGAAATCGGTCGGGGCAGGATTCGAACTCAGCGCGCTTACCACTCTGCCATCACCCATCTATTTGGGTGGGTGCAACTCTTTTTATTTATTTTCATCTTACGATATCTTTTTCAATATTAATAAAACTCGGCGAGCTTTATGGCGTTCCTGCCCCCCTAGAAAACGTGTCATTTAGCTCAAGAAAAGAAACAAGAAAGGATAACTCAATGTATGAAGTGACAGTTATCACGTGACTGGCAACTGTCACTTCTATACATTGTGTTATCTTTTCTTGTTTCTTTTCTTGGGCTAAATGACGCGTTTTCTAAGGGGGCTGTATCCGATTGTCTTTAAATTTAATAATAAGTTTTAGCCTACGGATTAATTGTTTCTCTAGGTTTAATTACTCCCACGATGAACATGGATTTAAGGAAATATTAACCTTCACAGGTGTTCGTTATATTAGAGATATTTTGTATGTATGTATATAGGTATTACTATTTTTGGCTAAACTTTCAGCCGCTATCCGCAAAATTACAAGTATTCGCAAAGTTTTTGAAATTTGCAACAAACTTTGAGCTATTTCCACAGCTATTGGTAAACAAAGTTTTCAGAGTGAAAGCTATTTTTAAAGTTATGTACCTAAAGCAATTGAGGGCGAGCATTTGCTATTAAACTTCATATCGTGTTTCAATCTAATCCCTTAAATGCAATCTCAAGTATTTATCAGGGATGTCACGAATGTTCGCATTCGCAAATGAGAATGATTCGCGTTCGCATTTGACGATGCGAATGACATCGGAAAAACTTTACCGACATGATCCAATTGAGGCTTCAAAAAGTATTTAAAAAAGCTAAATATCGTGTCATGGACGAAAAAACAGCCAAGTTAATTTTTCTAAAATATACTTAATCTGCCATTTTTTAAATTTAATGTTTAAGAGGACATATAACATATCTGGTGACTGAAAACATGATATATCAAAACCGCCTAATGCATTATGAAGTAACGTTTTAGTAAGGGTAAATATCGCGTGCGTTAAAAAGGGTTTATACGTGACTTCAACTATTTTCATTTTAAGAACAATTCTCACTTGAAATGAAAAAAACTTTATCGGTCATTCACTTTGATTTTATGCACTCTTTAAGCATATAAAAGATTTATTTCTCTACGACACATAGTTTTTTTTTTAAATTTAATAATTCAATAAAACAATATTGTGTATAACAATTATTTGAATTTTTATACCTACTGTTTTTTCAAAAAGCATAAAATGCTTGTGCTGAGAAAGTGAGTACATATAGAACGATTCAATTACATAAAAACATAAAGACATACAAAATATATAACAATAACAATAATATTATAACTATAGGTAGGTACGCAAAAATAAAACAGCAATACAAAAAGCATACATACATACATACCATCACGCCATGTCCCTTGCGGGGTAGGCAGAGAGAACCGAACGCCACATCTTTCTATCCTGGCAAGCATCTCTCGCCTCGTCCACATTCATGCATCGTCTCATACATGTTCGTCTATTGCTCACACTTCTAACATTTCCGTCTTTCAAAATTTCGTTCACATGGTCGTGCCACCCCTTTCTTGGGCGTCCCCGACCTCTCATTCCATTCCTTTCCGCTCTGTATATTTTCTTCGTCAGGCGCTCCTCATTCATTCTCCCCATGTGACCAAACCATCTCAATGTGTTCACTTTCATTCTAGTAATGACATCTTTCTTAATCTTACATTCTTTCCTTATGTCCTCATTTCTTACCCGGTCATACATCGTTCTATTACAAATCCTTCTTAACGATCTCATTTCAACTGCATTTATTCTACTTTCATGCGTCTTCTGCCAAGTCCAGGTTTCACTTGCATACGTCAAGGTTGGCACTACGATGGCGTTATGAATGGCAACTTTGGCATCCTTTGATATGTTGCGATCATTCATAATTGGTCTTAGTGCTCCATTCACTCTGTTTCCTGCCATAACTCTTCTTTCGATCTCTTTATCGAGTCGTCCGTTCCGTTGAAATATGCTTCCCAAGTATACATATTCATCGACTTGCTCGAGCCATTCGTTCTCTACTCTTATTTTACACGCTGTTCTGCTTTCACTCTTTTCAAAGACCATTGTCTTTGATTTGCTGGCATTCATCCTAAGTCCGTTCTCTATACATCCTTCATAAACCATACTTACAAGATACTGTAACTCTTCCATACTTTCTGCTAATAGAACTTTATCGTCTGCATACATCAAATCTCGCACCATTACGGTACTCAATTTCAGACCCTTGCTTTCATCCTTAAGGGCTCTTATGCAGAAATCAATGTACAAGTTAAAGAGCCATGGAGATAGCACGCACCCTTGTCTAACGCCAAAGCATCAATACAAATAGCATCAATACAAATAGCATCAATACAAATAGCATCAATACAAAAAGCATCAAAACAAAAAAAGCATCAATACAAATAGCATCAAAAAATAAAACATCAATACAAAAAGCATCAAAACAAATTGCATTAAAACAAAAAAAGCATCAATACAAATAGCATCAAAAAATAAAACATCAAAACAAATTGCATTAAAACAAAAAAAGCATCAATACAAATAGCATAAAAAAGCATCAAAACAAAAAAAACATCAATACAAATAGCAATTGTTATGGATAAATTAAAAAAATGTTGTAAAAAAGGATATTTTTAATATTCTTATTAGAGGAATTTAGGCGAAAATTTAAAATTGTGTAAAGATCATTTACTAGAGAAATATTGAAAATACTTATGGTATTTTTTTTAAACACACTGTATAACATATTTGAGGAATTTGATTTGAAATTGGGGTGTTTAGGTTTGTATGCCCTCTTTATTATACGTTAGATAATTTGATCGTTACTTAAACTTCATAATATAAAATAATATTAAAGTCAAACAATTTGTTTTTTTATTCCTTCGCTTTCGCGTTCGCATTCGCATTAGCGTTCGTAAATGTCAAAAAATATGACATTATTTGAAACATCCCTAGTATGTATGTATGTAAGAAGTTTAGTATTATTGTCCTTCAAAATACGAGTATTGTAATAACTTCGATTATAACTTCCATGGCTAATGTTTGATAACAGATGAATATCGCTTTTTGTAGCTTTTTGAATTTCGTAGGAGGTCAATTGTTTGTTGTTCGAGATTTGTGCTCAATGGTGCCAAATATTTATAATACTTTGTAGAACGAACTATCGGAATTTTCAACATTCCCTCGAATTTGTTGACAATAAATATAATGTCGACAATGTAATAATAAAACTAGAGTCTACAATCCGAATCTACCCGTTTGCATTCTGTTTCTGGTTGGCTCTCTGATTGGTTGAGATCTCGTAGTATTAAGTCAAATGAGCTGTGAAATTTTATATTAAATGCGAAAAATTAAAAGAATATTATATATTTAATTTATAATAATTTATAATTCAATTTATAAAGCAACTCGCTCACGCGAGTCGCTATTATTATTATACACAAACTTAAACCTAAGAATGCAGAAAATAAACTCAGGGGCTAGACGCTACTATGATAAAGACATATTTTTCCTTTCTTATAATGAATTCCGAGAGAGGGTTAGGTGCGAGTGCGGACGGATATCATAATGACGAAAGGTGTTGTGACATACCATCAGTTGCTCTACCTCTCACATTCCTATTTCTATTCCTACAGTTCCTCCCCCATCTCCGTCATTATCCTTGTATATTTTTTAAACTCATATATATTTTTTTTATATTTTAGCATATAATATTAATCTTTTTTCAGAATCAACTATAAATACGTACTTTGTGGACAGTTTTTTGGCCTTGATAAATAACTTTTAGCTTTCTTTTTTTCTTTCCCCTTAGCGCTTTTATCCCGTTTCTATCGGGGTACGCTTTGACCATGATCCTGGAATTGGCGAGTCTGGTTATTACATTGAAGCGACTGCCATCTGACCTTCGTAACCCTTAGAAAGGGGAACCAGACAAATTGGATCATGGCTACATATAGCTAGTGATATAAATCCGCACATAGATTTTTTTTTAAATCCTGAGGTGCGTGCCCCGCCCGGATTCGAACCGTCGACCTCACGCATGTGGGGCGACGACCTTACCGGTGGGCTATCACCGCTTCTGATTAATAACTTTTAGCGATATGTGATATTGGGAGGAAGTTTATATTTAATTATGAATTTAATATATCAGAAGGTTGCGAATTAATGTGCGTGTTCAAATCATCTCCCAATAACATACACCACTATTTTAGATATTGCAATTTATATAATCAGTTAATTTGATTGAAATAGAAATAATAATTTATTGATGAAGGGTTTCATATTAAAAGAGAACTTACTTGAATAACATATATTTTTGGTTCAGATTAATTACAAATATTACACTGGTTCGCGATGATGAGGTCGGTATGAATTTAATGTTTCTTTAAAAGCTGGACACTGCGATTGACCTGTCGCGTCGGTTGATGAACGAATGGCTACTACCATATAATCTGTGATGGCTGATCGTGCTGGGCGCTCGACTCAGGAACCGATGTCCTTTGGCCATCTTCAGAAATCTGCGTGAGAAGTGAGACTATCCGACGAATAATGTTTCCGTTGTGGGTAGGTATATTGACGCCACATACTCATTGTTTTATGTTCATATTAGTTAATAATGATGTAATTGTTCCAAATAAACTAAGTAAATAAATAATACCTGCACGTAAACAAAAGATTTTTAAACAGGTTAGGTACCTATGCATAGCGGTTATTATAACATTCACATATTATTATTATAACAGATGGAAAAGTATAATATCGATCGATAAAACTAAACGTCTCACAATATCCAGAAAGCCTATGAGATGCAAATTTGCTGTAGACAATATACCAATAGAAAAGGTCACAACTTTGAAATGACTAATAGGTGAGGAGATATCTAGTTTAAATGATCTCTTTAAAAGTCAAAGAACATACTAATAAATCTGCAGTTATCTCCAGGGGGGCTACTCATAACACATTCTTAAGACATTCTTTCCTTTCCTTCTTATTAAAAATGTATAAATCAGTACTCGATCATAATCTAATGTCTTTTCAGATGACAGTGGCCAGTGAATAGACCAGTCATCGCTTTTAATTGTTCTCTGCTTCTTAAATAATTAGGTTCCCGTTTTTCTTAAATAATTAGGTTACGTTAGTTTTTCATTGTGTTTTCAGTTAGGTTAAATTGATTCAGATCTCTCTCCCTATTCCATCAAAGACATGCTAGTCGGTGCCGGTGTCGGTGTCGGTCCCTCAAATATGAAGGTTACGTTAGATTAGGTTAGGTTAGATTAGGTTAGGTAAGGTTAGGTTAGGTTAGGTTAGGTTAGATTGATTCAGATCTCTCTCCCTATCCCATCAAAGACATACTAGTCGGTGCAAGTGCCCCGACGCAAACGGTCCCTCAAATATGTAGGTTTCGTTAGGTTAGATTGATTCAGATCTCTTTCCCTATCCCATCAAAGACATACTAGTCGGTATATATTTAACTGGAGATAAATATTTATACCATCAACAAGTGAAATTAATAGATAAGTCATTGACACGTTAATTTATCATCACGTGTACGCGACCGTTAGCCTCAAGACATCCTTTTCCCAGTACGACACTCAATAATATGTAGGTATAATTTATGGAACAATGAAACTAAGTAAACCGGGGCTGACACACTTAAATCTCTTATACCTACATCCATCATGGCGGCGTATTTGGGGGGAATGTCCTCACAGCCAAGCTATTATTGCGATTCGTGAAATATCTATTGAGGATCCTATCTATCTGTAATATTATCGTGTTGTCAGGCTATTTCAATTCGTTAAATAATATTGTATTGCGTACGTGTGAAATGAAATTATTTATTTATTCCATTATTTTCATATATATTACAATAAAAAAATAGTACTTAACTGTATTTAAAAAGACTTATTATAAATATGTCTACTTATTCGTTATGTAGAATAAATGCTGTTTTCCAAGCTGTGAATGAACCGCTTCTCCAATCTTCAGATTCTTGGCTCTTATCTCATCCAACATCCAGTACTTTCCCTTGATAACTTTGTCTGCACCATTAGTCATCTCCGTATTTCGAGCCACACAGTGTGCCGAAACATTATCTTCTGGGATGTCCAAGAGGTCTTGTTCAATATCTACAGTTACGCCATGGGGAGATTTTCGATAAGGACTCTTCGTTATTTCCTCGAAGGTCTTTTCTTCATTAAGAACCATGTTTCTCTCATCCTCATTATGCCCTAAAAAGAGTGTCAAAAGCGATTGTTAAGTACCACTCTTTATGGTATGTAAGTGTCATCTCGTCTAAAAAGGCACTAAATCCCGAATGGCTTGTGAACCTCATTGCTGAACTATGTGAGATGCTGTTTTGCCTGTTGTATTTTCTATTACCCGGCTCTTACGGGACACCCGAAAACGATGATGATAGAATTCAGTGGAAGCACTATTCTAAGCTGGTGCATCACAGCAATTGAAAACTTTTGTATTACCATCCTATGAACATTACAAAAAATAATACTGTGAATCATAGACGGGTGAATATTCAAATACAGTAATGATATTGAAAAAAATATGGGGAGTTATTCTCCTTCAACGAGTACAACTGGGACACCTTTAAAATATTTCAATATCTATACCTAGTATCTTCACTTACATATATAATACGTTTTCTCATATTGCCCGAAGCTAAAGGCTTATTCGTTTAGGAATAATTTATCGATGAAATTTCTTCCCAAAATCGTTCTACGATAAAATTAAATCTTTCTAAAAAAAGAAAACTAAGAAGGCATGATATAACGCTAAATCTAGTGATGAAGTATTCTCAAATGAAGGCATGCGTAACGTTGCGTTTGATACATACTATTTTGCTCTTTTAAATTGTTTTTTTGGTGATTTTTTTGAGAACGTCTGGTAAAATAGATATAAAATATTAATCAAACGAAATAATATAACATTTTTTTAAATTTATTATTAATTTTCGTTAGTGACACAAGTTCAATTAAATACTAGAAATATTGTGTGTATTTGTGTGTACATATATGTGTGTTCGTGTAACAGGTGAGTGTGTAATTTGTGATATGAAATCAACTGCGTATTATTTTCAGTTATCTCAATTCTCAGGGAAGAATTGCCGAAGATATTTTGTCCTATTTTTCAATCTCGTTTCTTCAACGAAACGCCAAGAAATATTTCTCGTTGAAAATCAAATGTAATATATTCACAAATTATTGATAATGCGATTTACATTAGGAGAAAAATCTGAGAAAAAAAATATTGAATCATATACGAAGAAATTCTTTCAGAATCTGATAATACGCATGAATGTACAATATACGTTGTTCAGTATTGATAAATCATATTTAAAAATTCTATAATGACATTATTTTTTTACTGAACAAATTGCACATAGTCCAGAATACTATTCAAGTTGACTTTATTCACATACAAAATTATTGATTACAATTACAATATAAAATAATATATAGTTCTCAAAATATGCACGCAAATATATCACAAATAATAGTTACATGATGTACACGTTTACGCTATCGGCCTAGGCAAAAGAATCACAGATTATATGAAAAGAATGACTCCGCTCACAGTCTCAACTCCGCTGTTCATTCAATATACGAATGCATCCGACTACGCATTCGGGAATCTCCGTCGACACGAAGATATATCACACCTCACCTAAGAACTATACCAATAAAAGTGTAGACCAATCATCAGAACAAGTAGACAAAACAGGATGTCTGAATGTCTTACAGGCCATTATATACCTTGGGCATACGGATGTACACAAATATTCACACTAAATTATTTGCTAATATATATGAAACACGAAAAATATGACTGAATCTGTGATACTTATACAATATTTTTTCGTGAAAAAAAGGTAAAATTTAGAGGTTTTTTTTTAATAAAATAGTAAAAAAACTCAATCGGTAGATTTTCATATTCTCTTTCGATTGAAGATAAAATCTACTTTATAGGCCTTGTAGTTTTTTTGGTTACTTACAATAAAAATATATAAATGGGTTTTATTAATACTAATATTATAAGTAAAGTATTAGACAAATTCAAATTTCAAAAAACTCACGCAGAATAATGATGTAGATAAACTGTTATTTATTTCAAAGACGTATCATTTGAAGGTACTGGGGAAAATTTTTCCAACAAACTAGTGTTTCAGGCAAGAGAAGCAAAAATTACGTGAGAAATTTGTTTAAATAAATTTCTCCTCTGCTGGGTATCGAACCCAGGACGCCCGCACTGAAACTAAAGGAAATGTTTTTGTCAGTTTCCTTTTGAAAGTTGAAAAGGGAATTAAACTTCTTCTTCTTCTTCCTCTGTTTTTAGATAGGTATATGATCTGTTTTTACAGGTCCTGGGACGAGAATGTCCAGCTCTCCCTCCATC
The DNA here is from genome assembly GCA_963576475.1 of Molanna angustata. Classification (NCBI taxonomy): domain Eukaryota; kingdom Metazoa; phylum Arthropoda; class Insecta; order Trichoptera; family Molannidae; genus Molanna; species Molanna angustata. Next base: position 20,877,532 of record OY754988.1, on the reverse strand, counting down.
TCTTTGATGGTCTTCCCGGTGGTCAGCGTCCCTCTGGTATCTCGCGCATTACGATCTTTGGCAGCCTTTCTGGATTCATCCTTTTAACATGATCTCTCTAGTGTCGTCTTCTTTGCCTGCTCCACCTTACAATATCCTCCACATTGCAGGTTTTGCGGATGTCCTCGTTGGGGATTCTGATTACAATTAAATTATTATCAATTAAATAATCTGTTGATTACAATTAAATAAAATATGTTAATTTTAAATAATAAAATCTTCGAAACAAATCATCTAACGGAAATTGAAATATTAACTGTCTTATTCAATCTATTCTGATATAAATAATTCAATGGTTGGCGATGTAACAAGTTATTTTTTCATCCAATCTAAAATCGTTACAGATATTTATTCTGCCATAAATTCAGTTCTTAACTTTCGCCTTGGTTTTAAATACGTATTTCAATATTTAGTGGCGTCTTAAAGTCTGGTGTAGAACATGTGTTGATTATGAAAATAGATGCAAATTTCTTATATCTGCTGACAGCATATTTATAATATCAAAATGTGCCGCGCATATTATCACATAAGTATTATACCCATGACTCTGAGTTTGAAACAGTCTAGTCTGAGAGGCAACTCATGATGATCAGGTTACAGACTTATGAAATCATTTAGGTTAAGATTAATCAATCGATTGTATTAATTTATACAAAAATTGATGATTTATATACCTATTTATTTAATAAAAGAGACACCAACAGAACACTGAACAACACAAACAAAGATATCATGAAACAAAAACATAGAATCTCTAGTGTTCCAACAATAATAGGTATCTCCCGCATGGCTATTGTGCATAGTTAGGTAGGTACAATCAACTAATAAAAAAAAATAGATCTTGGCCCATCATATTTTAAGGAATAAAAATAGACAATTTAACAAGGGTCAATTTCTACAAAATTATGAACGTCAGTATCAGTAGGGACCTATAATAATACTTTAAATCGTCACAACGATTCGGGCGCGACACGTTAACACCATAGATTTTTATTATAATATACCTAGATGTAGTACTCTGTGCAAAAAGTGAGTCATGGAATATCGCGCGTTTGACGTTTTGATTGGCAACATATTTCAGTTTTCCTTACATTTCAACACATCCTTGATAAATGTTCTCTAAATTATTAATAATTAAAATATTTTTTAGACAAATAAATCCGAAAACAATTCACATTAGTCGTTATTTTCTATAGAAAAACGATGTGGTCTGGAACCAAAACGTCAAAAATCGCCCCTGGAAAATGACTCACATTCGATTCATACAAAATTTGCTAACTACGAGATCTAGTGTATTATATGAAAACCTATGGTTAACACTCACCCGTACACTGCAGGCAGAATGTCATTGTATTGGTCACTAAAAACTTTTATTTCATTCATTCATTCATACCATCACGGCATATCCCACAATGTGGGGTAACCAGCGAAAGGTGTGGGGGTGTGCATTGCCTTATAAAAGGGAGCACAACACATATGTGTATGCCCACACACCAGTCTCGTCTCACCTAAAAAGGCACTACATTCAGAATGGGTGGTGAACCTCATTGCTGAACTATGCCTGATGTATTTTCGATTACCCGGCTCTTACGGGACACTCGAAAACAATAATAGAAAAGAGTGGAAGCACTATTCTAAGCCGTTGCCTCACAGCGCACGAGTACCTACTTTAGTCTATAATCGATAAAGTTGTAAAGCTGATTGGTAACCAAAGGGGTTACCAATCGAAAGTAGTTAGTAACCAGATGGGTTACTAATAAATATATGTGGTAATCAGAGGGGTTACCAATAATAGAGAGTTTACTATATCCCAAGAGGATATGATTTGAAATAAGAACACAAGGACAGTGGTTTAGAGAGAAGAAGAAAGAATGGTCAAAAGTAACAATGAGTATATATCATATAAAAACTTGTTTTTTTATAAACTCATATAGTGAGTAAGTAATTATTACCTAGTTTTTTTCCGATATTATTGTTAAGCGTTCTTGAGGTGAAAATACAAAAGTGGCCCTATAATCCATTAAAGTCGCTAAATTATCCATTTATAGTCGCTAAATTACTAGTGTCAGCGAGTGTTCTCGACAACTTTGCTATGTTATATAATCATTATATTCTTAGAAAAAAACACTCTTTATCTTTATGATTGTAGTCTCGTGACTGAGAATCGTGACACGGATAATAATAGATTAATACCTACATACTGTTATTATAGAAATACATATAATATATCTTAATTTAATTAAATGCAGGGAACAATAATAAAAATTATTATCTTATTTCATTAATCATTATACATCTTTATAAGACTTATTTATTTCAAGATCCGATATGAATTATTCAAATTAAATCAAAATAATTATCATGTGTTGTTTAACTTAAAACGAGTGGTCCAACGCTATACTCCAAACTACCAAGTCACTCCGCAAAGTATTCATATTTTATGTATATTGAAAATCTTCAGCTTTTTCAAGAAATGATTTTGTTAAATTATTTTAAACAATTTATGACGATTCTTCAATGCCATTTTATGAAAGTGATGTCCCTTTTTAACAATTTGAAAATAAAATATCAAATTTTATGTTTCCTGATCTTGGGGTTACTATGAAATATTTGACAGTTAAAAAAAATAAGAAGCACTTATCAGATATGCTTCAAAATCTAATGGGGTCTAAGCGAGTATTAGATATACAAATTTGCAAAATTTGAAAAGAATCAAATGAGTACTTACTTAGTCTATAATCGATAAAGTACAATAAACACGACGTACATAGCACACACACATAGATACCTACATTGTGATGAAACTTTCAGAATACAATTTCAGCATGACACTTGTTGATAATCTGCAATAAAAAATATTACCTTAAAAATCGCAATTTCATAATTCCCCAGTAAATCCCCTTGGGGTAGTGAGGAGTCAAAGCACATACATGTTAACACACCGTGTCCTTTAAAGGATTGGCAACGAAAACACGTTTGTCTTCAGAACCATTAATGCACCTTAAAAATAATCTTGTTTCTAGCTTTATTATGTACCCATATATTATGTCATAAAGCTAGAAACAAGAATCTTGTTTCTAGCTTTATGACATAATATATGGGAGAGCCCAATGAGATCAGTTTAGTCAAGGTGGGACGCTTAAGACATAATCAGAATGGATGACGACAACCCAATGAAACGCCTCACACTCTCCACATCACAACCACGAAGAAGACCAAATATGTAGGCCCATACTGCGATGGATGGACTCAGCGCTAATACATCCATTCCAGCAAATCAGAAACTGGAAAACTAAGGCTTCATGAGATTACTGGATTACTGGAGATTACTGGATTCAGCCAAGGTCCACCCAGGCTGTCGAGCATATGATGAGGATGAAGTCTTGTTTCTCTGGACTGAATACACTGGTTAGTTGGAAGAAATTGCCATTCGGAAATAAACCAGTCACTTGCACACGGTGTAAGAATCAATAATAAACAAATAACTATTTCTTTAGTTAAGGCATTAGCATGAAAATTAAATTCGTTATTTTCAATTGTGTGTCATCTAGCTTTTAAATATACAACATGAATAGAATGGGTCTCAGAAATGATACCCGTGGAACTCCATATTTACTAGTCTCTCATAAAGACAATTTATTTTGTTTCCATGTTTATCGAAATTTTTCAAATTTATTTTAAAAAGTTCTCAAATTCTATTATTGGATTCTTATCATACGTTATATTAAGCAATCACAGGGATCACCTCTGGGGCCCATTCTGTTCGTGTCGTATATTAAAAAACTAGTCGACACTAGTCGTCTCGTGCTAATGCTGTTGATCACGTTAGCTAAAATATTATAGTGATTATGTCCATGCAAGTCTAAGCTTTTTTTTCCTAGGACGGCTAGGACGAAAATAAGTTTTACGCTATTCACAAACACAAGGGACAGTGCTCGCATTTCTTCGTTACCCGAAGGTATATAATGGCATATTACACTACATACATTATGTCTGAAAATAGTTTTAATGGTGGTTGAAGTGTGTCAATACACAATGAATTATAAACACCTCGTAAAGACAGATTATAAATACCTGTTGAATCAGCATTATGGTTTCTGCAGAATAGAGAACGGGAACACATAAAACAATTTTAGATGAAATGGTCTATCTGAAAACTGCACTGGATTTATTTTTAACTGCTCTCTCTCTCTCTCTCTCTCTGAATAGATCATCTCTTAAATTAACTCTAGATACATCATGGTTCAACTTGGGATGTAGTTTAACTGAAGAGTGTGTTAAAATTCGTACGCCAAACAGTATTATGTTACATGGACAGTCAAGCCATTTTATTACAGAACTATTTTGCTATGGGTGATTTGAACACTAGGGAGATTATTTCCAAATATAGGAAATTTAATGATTGATAATTTAGAAACGTACGTGTTTCTAATGGGGAAGTCAGAGAATATCGATCACCACACAATTCTTTCCTTGAAAGCGTTCCCGCATCTTCTCATGTATGGTCGCCGGTAGTTCAGAAATTTTCATCTTTCACATGGTTACATATTCAAACCCTGCTATTCCTTCTTTTCTTTCTCTTTTGTTTATATTTTTGATCTAGCATCTATCATTTATTCTTTTCATTTCATTCAATCTTTTAATTAATTCCCAATCTACCTAAAAACATTTATTTTATTTTGCCATTTTTTCTTGATTCTCTTCTACTTCTTTGGTTTCATCTTGCGGATTGGTTGGCAGCAAAGTGATGTATCTCTTCCTCCACTTCGATCGGTATTCAGCGACTCTGTACAGAAGTTACACTTCATGTCCTCGAACTCTTATTCTAGATACTCCCAGCGGAGATGCTCTCTGCCAATTGTTTTTTTACCAAAAAATACGTTTTATATAAGCAACAAGCCAGGCCTGTTCCGAGGCGGTAGACTAATTACATAATATTTATTACTAAGTCATTGTAAGCTGTTATATAGAATGATTGTGTTGCCCACGGTCCACTTATTGAGTCCAATGTTATACTACGGCCATCGTAAGATGGCGTTTCTGACAGATTGTAATAGTGTTGTGACACACTGAAAATCATTAACGAAAAAACACAGTTGTTTAAATTATTAACGTAAAAAAAATATTAACGTTTCCACTATAATATGAAACCTTGTTATTGTATTATTATGACAATAAAGTAAAAAACGCTATAGTAATATTATGTTTGTATATTCGTACTTACCTTAGTGTGCTTCAAGTGTGAGTTGAGAAAGTCTTTGTACATAAAAAAAGGTTATACAAGAATAATAAAACACATTTTTCTTAGATAAAAATATTTAATTGAATGTCTTTTCAATCTGGTTGATCCCCATTACTATCACTCTCCATTAAACTATCGTCGCTGCTATCATTTCCTACATTAAATATTAAATCATTATCTAAAATATTATCGATTCTAATATCTCTTTCGTAATCTTCCTTTATTCGTCGCACGGTTCTATTCACTACATTAGCCCAGTCTCTTTGAGTTATACGCTTACAAGCTTCTTCTAATAATTTTAACATTTTTGATGTCGTAAATGGAGGTTCTGTATTATGCCTTGCTGCATATCCCTTGATTTGAGCCCATATCAATTCAATTGCGTTGTATCTTTATTTCTTTTTTTGTTTAATTTGTCCGTTATTTCTTTATTATCTTCTTATGATCTTATTTTCTTTTATTCAATCATCCATCAGCGTCGTCTCTTTGTAAATTCTTGGCGATCTCATTTCTACAACATTCATTCCATTTTCATACGAATTTTACTACACATATTCAGATTTCATTAGCGTACTTACTTCGAATAAGGAATTACATTTCAAATATTTTCATAGTTGCGTATACGCAAACATTGGATTTTTCCCTGTTGGAAATCAATGATATTTTATGCCAAATTTTTAACATCTCAAAAGAGAAAAAGTTGGAATATTATAGGAGAATCGGAAAATCAAGACACCTACAGGGCATACGACCTATCATCGCCTGTTTACGTGATTACTTTGTACACTTGCGTAACGTTTACCAATGACCGTTGTGCATTCACCGAGCCTTTTAAGATCACAGATCGCAGGAGAGTCCAAGAGAAAATGACAGGAGATGTTAAATCAAAAATTGTACAAGTTCTAAACCATAGAAAAAAAAGAAAAATAACAAATTAGATATACCAATTATCTCAAGGCCAGCAAAGCTCGCTGTGCACAATGCAATAGTCGTACCAACATTAATGTATGAAAGTGAGACATGGACATGGCAGAAGACGCATGAAAGTAAAATTAACGCTGTGGAAATGAGGTCCCTAAGACGAATGTGTGATAGAACGATCTATGATAGGATAAGGAATGTAGACATCAGACGAGAATGCAAGATTGAAAGAGATATTGTGAGTAGAATGAAAGTAAATACACTACGATGGTTCGGACATGTGGAGAGAATGAACGATGAGCGCCTGACAAAGAAAGTATACAAGGCTGAAAAGAGTGGAATGAGAGGTCGTGGCCGCCCGAAAAAGAGTTGGCATGATCATATAAATGAGATTTTGAAAGATGGTAATATACGAAGTCAGAATAAGAGGAGAGCATGTATGACGCGATGCATGGATGTAAATGAGGCAAAACATGTATGTCAAGATAGAGGTGTCTGGCGTTCGGTCCTCTCTGCCTACTCCAAGTAGGGATACGGCGTGATGGTATATATGTATGTATGTATGTAGATATAACAATATCTAACACAGCCAATGACAAGTCCTAAGCTCTGTAGGTGCCTTAATTTCCCGATTCTACCATAATAACAGCCATTTATTCAATAGCATTCATAACTTTTCTATCAACATTTTTATTGCCTTCCATTCCTTCGAAAATAACCACACCCAAATATAATTATCCCTCAACTTGTTCCAATTCGAAACCCTAAAATCCTTGATAACCTAAAAATACTCATTCTAAATTTGATCAATACAAATCTCGACCTAGTTTTATAATACACAACGACATAATCCGACACCATTTGATATTTTGTAGATCGCAGAACAATAAATCATTTGGCTTCCGAAAGTCGAGGCGGAAAAACCCGAATCGCTTTCGGCGCATTTCGAAATCCCGCGACAATAATAATATAATTATTCTTTTCCGTTTTGTAAATCCAACAGTGTCATCGGGATCTTTCACAGACGCGAGGCGTCCATCTGTCTAGGTTTTATGCTAATGAAAAAGTATGAGTCATGACACCTACTCATGTAATATTATTGCAAACGACATCGTGGATTTTCATCTCGTACAGTATAGCGGACCATTTAGTTAGTCACGCTCATTGTACGTTAAGAGCGAATGAGTCACGTAAAATTTTCCGCGAACATTTTGCAAAGGAAAAACTGTTGCGTATTGAATTTTTTAACGGGCATATAATGGTCTCGATCCGCTTAAATTCGCGGAATTCACCCGCGAAAATACAAAGCGCTCTGAAGCAGTGGTCTTCAGCCTTTTATCGTCCACTGACCGGTTAAAAAAATATTTTGTAGATCGAAGTCAACCAAGTACACATACATATAATCAAATCTCGACTATAAATTTTCTAAAAAAAATTAAAAATATAACAAACTTGTTGTAAAGTAAAAGTATTACAAAGTCTGTTATACATATATATTTTTTTTTAAATGAACTTCTACAGAGTTGCTCACGCCAAGTTTGAAGAATTATTATTTTTCCTATTTTTGATAATGTGCTACAATCCATTAGAATTCCAAGGTACCTAGTCATCGTCTCAATTTGACTTTTGGACATGGAAACTTTAAATTTCATCTTCACCGATTTAACCTTGCCTCCTCTGCCTAGTGTTAGTTCTGTTAATACCCGGACCAAACTTCGGAACATATATATTTGATTTGATTTGGGAAGCATGTGATTCATATTAACTACAACAACATAGTAAACTAGTCTCTTTCTGTGGTTCTGAAATAAAAATCACGCCAGATATTGGATTTATATATGACAGGTACAACAGCAGACACTAGGACCTGGTTAATCTATTTTGTGTGAGCTCATATATTTGTTGAGTTAATGAGTACCTATTTAGTGTGGAACGGGAACAATCATCTGGTTCATAATTGCATATAATTGTCAATAAAAATTGTAAACTGCTAGCCCTAGAACAGCTAACAGCAGCAGTGATCTACTGATTGTTGTCATAAATATGGTGTGATAAAAGGTAAATAATATAAATAATATCCTGTGGCATTATTGACACTAAATTATATCCTCATATATATCGAAGCTCCTCGTTATTATCCGTGGGCCTCTTCAAGATCCCATTGGTCTTAAAGAACAATTTTAAAGCATATAAAAAATTCTGTCATAGTTATGGTACCATACTCTTGGTAGATTCCCATTAAGTTTACTTTTTACAGAGATCTTGATCACACATTAATTTGATGCTTTACATTCTATAAGCCTATGGAAGTCCGCGAGTGTGAATCTATTTGCACTATGGTGCCGAGATTGCTAATCTTATGGGCTCCATGAGCTACTTTTCGTGCTATGCATTTATTTTTTCGCTCACTTTAGGCTGTGTAAAGAGGCCGTTTACAGTCCCAGAGCGGGTGGTGGTGGAGTAGCGAGTAGCGACAGTTGCCTTCTTCGTCAGCCCTCCTTCATCCAGCAATAGACATAGACCTCCCCTTGAGACCTCCACAGCTCCCTATCTTGTGCAGACGGCATCCATCCGCCTCCGGCCACTCGTCTAATATCATCAGACCACCTTGTTTGAGGCCTTCCAACACTTTTTTTATCCGTTAAGTGACATTTGCATGTCACGTGACAACATACATTGAGTTATCCATACAGTGAGTTATCTTTTCCATCGCTAAATTGACTCGTTGAATCAATTGACCTATTCAATCAATTGTCACCTTCCCACCTTTCAAATAAGTCAAGCCATCTTAATTTCATAATATATGTTCTTTCTTCCATTCCGGTCTGTTACCAAAGAGCTTCTTAAGCGTGGACTGTACGTAAATTCATTCTATATGCGCCAACCAACGAAGTCAGCATATTATTTTGACGAATTTTGTGAGTCCATCTTAATACAAAAATTTACTGAAAATAGCTGAATATTATGATGAAAATCAACAATCGACTTCTGAATTTACCGGAACTGGGTTTGCATAAGCATAAGTGTAACTATTCTGAACTATCTAGTGTTTTAGTCGGATGTTTTTTTTTTTTTGTGGAAGGCAACAAATTATTTATTGGAGTGCCGGTCCTCACACCACAGGTTGAAGACCCCCGCTTCAGATAAAATTTAACGAGATTTGTCGTGGAGTTTAAAACCATACGGAAGAGTGTTTAAATATATTTATACAGCTTTTATCGTGAAACATAATGCGGCGGAATAATTGGCCTTCCTGCCCGTTATCCACATCCACATTAGTAGGTGCAATATTCAAACAAATATTTTTTTTTCCAGTAACACACCCCTTTTTATTAAAAAAAAAACAAACGAAATTAACAGTAAATCTAAATAAGTAAAACAAAGTATGAACCTAATATATTAATGGAAATGGAAATGCAAAAGAATTTAAAAAACTATCACTAAGATGGGTTTATGAAATAGATGAAAAAATCCTGAAGGAAATAATTCTACCAAATAAAATGTAAAATGCACTATTACAATCAATTTTTTCAACAAATAATTTATTTTTACAATTTTTGTTGTGTGTTCATGACTCATAATGAAATATTGTGTTTGGAAAGAGAGAAAGAAGGATGCGTAGCGTATGTATGTACATTTACTTATATTATATGTAAACGTATCTATAAATAAACAACGCAATAGACGACAATATAAAACTAGCTCACCTTAGCACAGGCTATGCCTAGTGAGGGGGCTAGTAACAAAGATACAAACAAAAAGGATAGCTTTAACTATGTAAGCAATGGTGAAATAATGAAATTATATTTATTGCAATGAAAGAACTTATATTTACTTTGTATGTCTACTATGTATGAATAAGCTTATATTACTTAACAGATTTTTAATTATCTCAATAGAGACGAAGTTGGAATATTTATTGTAGGAGAACCGGGAAATCAAGGCACCTACAGGGCTTACGACCTGTCATCGGCTGGTTTACGTGATCACTTTATGCGCTTGCGCAACGTTCACCAATTATGCCTTTTAAAACTAATCAGCTCTAGGTCTTTGCACTTTACACATATGATGTTAATATGAAGTCGATCGGACTTATAGTTTGGGCTGTAGAGAGGACACAAAAAAGATAAATGCTACGGCGTACGGCGTACGGCGTATACGCCATACACACAAACACATCACGACGAAACTCATAGTGTGCATTCTCTACATGATACCCATTGAGAAAATGATGTAAAAAAAATACGCTTAAATTTTGCGAAATCATGACTCTCCCCTATTCCATAGTGTGGAGAGTAAAAACTCTAAATTTTACCATTTTTGCACGATAAAATGTTGTGTATCACATATCAGGTGATATACAATATTTTTTCGTGTTTTATACATAAGAAGGTAATTTAGTGTACATTTTATATCCGTATACCCAGGGTATACAAGCATCAATCAACTGTCTTGATCTAGCAATATTGCTTTGTGTTTCATACATTAGAAGGTAATTTAGTGTGCATTTTTGCGTACATCCGTATACCCAGGGTATACAAGCATCAATCAACTGTCTTGATCTAGCAATATTGCTTCGTGTTTCATACATTAGAAGGTAATTTAGTGTGCATTTTTGCGTACATCCGTATACCCAGGGTATACAAGCATCAATCAACTGTCTTGATCTAGCAATATTGCTTCGTGTTTCATACATTAGAAGGTAATTTAGTGTGCATTTTTGCGTACATCCGTATACCCAGGGTATACAAGCATCAATCAACTGTCTTGATCTAGCAATATTGCTTCGTGTTTCATACATTAGAAGGTAATTTAGTGTGCATTTTTGCGTACATCCGTATACCCTGGGTATACAAGCATCAATCAACTGTCTTGATCTAGCAATATTGCTTCGTGTTTCATACATTAGAAGGTAATTTAGTGTGCATTTTTGCGTACATCCGTATACCCGGGGTATACAAGCATCAATCAACTGTCTTGATCTAGCAATATTGCTTCGTGTTTCATACATTAGAAGGTAATTTAGTGTACATTTTTGCGTACATCCGTATACCCAGGGTATACAAGCATCAATCAACTGTCTTGATCTAACAATATTGCTTCGTGTTTCATACATTAGAAGGTAATTTAGTGTGCATTTTTGCGTACATCCGTATACCCAGGGTATACAAGCATCAATCAACTGTCTTGATCTAGCAATATTGCTTCGTGTTTCATACATTAGAAGGTAATTTAGTGTGCATTTTTGCCTACATCCGTATACCCAGGGTATACAAGCATCAATCAACTGTCTTGATCTAGCAATATTGCTTCGTGTTTCATACATTAGAAGGTAATTTAGTGTGCATTTTTGCGTACATCCGTATACCCAGGGTATACAAGCATCAATCAACTGTCTTGATCTAGGAATATTGCTTCGTGTTTCATACATTAGAAGGTAATTTAGTGTGCATTTTTGCGTACATCCGTATACCCAGGGTATACAAGCATCAATCAACTGTCTTGATCTAGCAATATTGCTTCGTGTTTCATACATTAGAAGGTAATTTAGTGTGCATTTTTGCGTACATCCGTATACCCAGGGTATACAAGCATCAATCAACTGTCTTGATCTAGGAATATTGCTTCGTGTTTCATACATTAGAAGGTAATTTAGTGTGCATTTTTGCGTACATCCGTATACCCAGGGTATACAAGCATCAATCAACTGTCTTGATCTAGCAATATTGCTTCGTGTTTCATACATTAGAAGGTAATTTAGTGTGCATTTTTGCGTACATCCGTATACCCAGGGTATACAAGCATCAATCAACTGTCTTGATCTAGCAATATTGCTTCGTGTTTCATACATTAGGAGGTAATTTAGTGTACATTTTACATCCGTATACCCAGGGTATACAAGGGCCTTAACGACGGAAAATACAATAATAAAAACGGTTAGAGAACGTTAGAATTAAGTACCTAAATTACCTAATATGATGCCGGCATCTATTAAGAAATGAAAAAGTAAAAACAATGTAAAAAAACTTATCTATTGTGGATTTATATATAATAAACTGATTTCACACTTTTTTATTTTTTTTTGTTTTATTTATAGAATAATAAATAGATAAGTTTTGTAGCATAGGAAGGAATGTATGTTTGGGAGACCATCTTTGTGTGTGTCTTTTTTTTTTGTTGTACCTAATGTTGTTTATTATTATTAGAATATACTAAGATATTGTCTTGAGAACACGCCGACAAGTCTAGAAATTAGTCTTGGCGTGACTCAGAAACGTTTTTTTATATGTAATATTTTATGTTTTTATTGTTTTTCAATAAAAAAAAAATCATCTCTCGGTCTATCATAATGATATTATGTTGGCACATATGGTAATACAGAGTCATTGATCTCTGAGTTCTCATTCTCTCTTTATCTGCACGTGCTTCCATCAGGTATGGTAACTTTCTTTGTATTATGACTATCTTAAACGATGGCATACAGCCAACACCACTAGAGTTCTCGGACGGACCTCGTCTGCTGTCCGAGAAAGAAACAATAATATTCACGGTTAATTGGCATATATTATATTTTAATTGGGAGTGCAGTAAAAAGGTATTTAAGTATCTACTATATTTTTTTCATCTTTTTCCTTCGGCCATCTCTCCACTGCCAAATGAAGACCGCTTCTAAGTATGTACTTCATTCTTTTTTGTGCTTTTTGGAACCATCTCTTTCCAGCGACGTGGACAATAATATCATCGACCCATCTTTTCTAAGCCGGCTTCTCGGGCAACTAACAGGTGCTGTGTTAAATACTAATTTAACACGCACCCAATAACAAGCTGTCACATTCTGGAGACTTACGATATTTGTCCTCTCACAGATCCAAACTGAAAACACAATATTAAAACAACTGTGTCTCCACGGAAATCGATCCGGGGAACTTTCGCTCAGGAGTCAGATACCTAACCCACTGAGCCACGAAGGCCGACGTAATAATAATAAAAGACTTTTATTGGGTTAAACAACGTGGCGGACTTATTGCCCGCAGGCAATCTCTACCAGTTAACCACCATGGCAAATACAATCAGTTACAGGAATATAAGAATACTAATAGACGTATACAATGAACAACATATTCAATGAACAACATATTCAATGAACAACATATTCGATGATCAACAACGATCTAATTGGTTATACATGTTTTTTTACAACAAAAAAACGATGAGAGCACTATTCTAATCCGGTGGCTTATAGCACAATAGATACCTGTGAAATATTTTAATTTTAAAGAATTTTTCTTGAAATTTATCTACATATATAAACAGTAGGAAGAATTCTTCAATTAAAATTATACGAGTAATTGTGATTTTTGTTTCTTTGGAAATAAATTATTCATTCACTCATTCATTCATTCTTTTATTCATTCGAAAGATTTATGTATATACATTCTAAGACGTGATGAATAGTTAGAAATATTGTATTTTTGCGAGAGATAAAAGTTCATAGAACATTTATTTATTTATTTATTTATTTATTTATTTATAAAGGCGCATCAACAGAAATCCAGCTTATAACTTTCATGTCAAAATATTTGTTTTTATCTATGAGTATGCTGGACTTCCAATAATGGATGCACACAACATTAATAAATTTCATGAGCTATTATTAAATTAAAGCATTAATTACACATATATATATATATACTACATCCATTAAACAACAATTAGACATTTTAAGAAACAGTAAAAAATGAAAAAAATCCTTAACAGAATATGCAATAGCATTCAAACATCAAGTAAATTTTAATTTCAATTTAAATTTCACGGAGACATTCTAAACCAACAGGCGTAACTTAACTTTTTTCTTAAAAGCAGACAGCGAATCGGCAAACACGTCAAGATCAGGATACTCCCGTCCCTTGTCACCTCATTATACTGTCTACACATTCTTGGTATAGGACTGTAGTATGTACATAAAGCTAGTACGAAGCATGCTGACATGAAAGGTATTGGCAAACACGTCAAGATCAGGATACTCCCGTCCCTTGTCACCTCATTATACTGTCTACACATTCTTGGTATAGGACTGTAGTATGTACATAAAGCTAGTACGAAGCATGCTGACATGAAAGGTATTGGCAAACACGTCAAGATCAGGATACTCCCGTCCCTTGTCACCTCATTATACTGTCTACACATTCTTGGTATAGGACTGTAGTATGTACATAAAGCTAGTACGAAGCATGCTGACATGAAAGGTATTGGCAAACACGTCAAGATCAGGATACTCCCGTCCCTTGTCACCTCATTATACTGTCTACACATTCTTGGTATAGGACTGTAATACATAAAGCTAGTACGAAGCATGCTGACATGAAAGGTATTGGCAAATCTCAACGATCTTCTAGGAATGTTAAATTGTATGTATTGTAAAAGTCTCGAATCTATAAAAACTAATCTATATAATTAATCTTTATAAAACGTTTTCAAATAAAATTCACTGGCTACTAGGTGTTGCGTGTATACAGAAAGTAAGTAGGTACCTACCTAATAATAATAATATGTGGTCATAATAATCACATGTTGTATCTCACACATGCAACATTCTTAATCACACGCTGATCTTGTTTATTTGTTAAATAAGAAATGATCTCAGTTTCTTGGAGATTGTTATCAAGATACATGGCATCGGACAATATTCTTTGTGAGGATTTATTACGACGAATACATAAATAAGCGACCGCAAACCAGAAAATCGAGCTACAATCGATATTGTTTAGCAGTCATAAATATATGACTTTTAAAAGGACATATAACGCAAAACTTACCCCCACTTTCACCAAGGTTCCTAAGCGCTGAAATCAATTTTTTGATGCGCTTAGCGTAAAATTTCATTTCACCAAACAATCTTACTACCGTTAGGTGACGCCGGCGACTCAACTCTTAAGTGACAGTCTATTGTGGATCAAGTCATTCATCAACGTATTTTTTAACAATTTTTTTACATTTTAACACTTGTTATATTTTATATTATATTATTATCACGAAAGACTGGGTTTGTGAAAATAATAGTTGAATTAGCCAATGAAATAGACAGGAGCGCTTACCCAGGGCGAAATGAACAAAAGAATTTAGGTATTCATGATGTCTAAACATTGCTTTTGGTATTTGTTAAATAAAATTGAATTTTATTTAAAACAGCAAAATCGATGTCAACGAAAACAATAATGGCGATATGCACAATAACACATGTAGCAAGGGTAGATTAGCAGGTATGCGATATGTTTGTAAACATGGTATCAGGTATACAGCGCTCGCGGCCATTCACGACACTAATGTAAATGATTAGATCAAAGTAATACTTTTTTTCAAACAATTTCAAAAACTTGTAATAATTGTGAACTACATACTGAATAATATTTGATTGTTATTTTGATAAAGGAAACAAGATAAATTATGTGTTCTTAATTTTTAAATATTTCTATATAATTTAACTTTAGTTCGTATTCCTGTACACCGGAATTTTAAGGAGAGTTGAGCCTAGGGCTCAATTAAGTATGTTGATTCTTAGTTGGTGAAATACAAATTCACTGAGCGATGCACTCAAGGATTTGAGCTCCGAGCAGGTAGTAGTTGATGATCCATTTGATGTTCCTTGGTGAACACGGCCATTAGTGACTGAAAACATGATATTACATATATTAAAACCGCCCAATGCACTATGAAGTTACGCGATATGGCGTGCGTTAAAAACGGTATGTAGGTACGTGATTTAAATTATCGAAAACCCCAAATTTTTTGTTTTTTTGCATTTTAAGAACAAACCTTAGTTGAAATGAAAAAATTTTATCGGTTATTCGCAATGATTTTTTGCACTTTTTAAGCATATAAAAAATTTATTTCTCAACGACACAATACATAGTTATGGAGTAATTTCAAAGAATGCTTTAAAAGGATATTTTTAATATGTTTTTACGAGAATTCAGGCTGAATTTTAAAATTGTGTGACGAACACTGAACACTCAAGAAATGTTGAAAAGAAACAACATCTATAATTATAAAACGTCCAGCAAAATTTTCCTGTCCATCAATAGGTAATTAGTTGTCATAAATACCTTATACGCTATCCTTAAAAAAATCTGAAAAATTAATAACAAATTTAATTTTCCTTATTTTGTTAACAGTTTCCATCGTTGTGACGCATTCAATGATTTAAGAATAATAAGGAAAATTAGCTTCACTACGTATAAATTAAATCATTAAGCTGATTGTATTAACATATTCACACAGTTAATTAATTGATTATTTTGATGCGAAAAACAAAATATTCGATTCCTCTGGACCGCAGGACAAACGAACATGTCAATCCTTAGAGAGATGACATAAAATATATGGTAGGCTCTCTCCTCCAATGTCTGGAAAATGTTAGTTAGCAAACTTATGAAATATTTATTACGAATATATAGTTAAATTTCTGATTTTACTCCTCACTACCCCAAGGAGATATAGTGGGGAGTTATGAGTTCGCAATTTTCATTTATTTCATTGCAGATTATCAACTAGTATCAAGTTGAGATTATATTCAGAAAGTTTCATCACAATATATCTACGTGTGTTGTGTACTATGTGCTATGCAATCACAAACATAAGTGGGATGAGTTTCATAAAATGTTATTACTCCTCACTAGGAGGTCATCAACTAGTTTCATGATATTGTATTCTGAAAGTTTCATCACAATATATCTACAAGGTACATAGGTTGTGTTCCACTATTTACCTTTGTCTGCATAACTAGGAATAATTACTGTTTTAAGGCAGCAAATATATTTTTTGTTTATTTTATAGATTTCTTCGAAACAAATATGTGTATTATTAATAACTTGAAGGTTTTTTCGTTGACACAGAGGAAGTACATAATTATAAATTGTAAAAAAACTTATAGATTAAAACACAGTTATATTCCATACTGAGTATTTTTATTTGCCTAAGAGCTTTCGCCAGTCACAGCTGGCATCCTCAGAGACACACTATAAACAGCTGGCATCCTCAGAGTCACACTATATAGTATATAGTGTGCCTCTGAGGATGCCAGCTGTGACTGGCGAAAGCGCTTAGGCAAATAAAAATACTCAGTGTGGAATATAACTGTTTCAATCTATAAGTTTTTTTACAATTTATAATTATAGTGTATTATTGTTGAAAAATATTTTATACCTATGTACAAACTACTTAGTACAATTCTTGAAATAACTTATCTTCAAATTGACTAAGTATTAGATACCTACCAAAGACTGAAAAATATTATACCTATCTAGGACTTTAACAAAAATCAAAAAATTTTGGACTTAGAATAATTTGATCATTTCATATTTTCAGACACTTGGAAATTTTTCAAAAACTTTTTTAATTTAACAGATTTTTAATTATCTCAATAGAGACGAAGTTGGAATATTTATTGTAGGAGAACCGGGAAATCAAGGCACCTACAGGGCTTACGACCTGTCATCGGCTGGTTTACGTGATCACTTTATGCGCTTGCGCAACGTTGACCAATTATGCCTTTTTAATGAGATCCCTATCAATTCAATTTTGAAAAAAATATTTAAAAAAATATCTTTTAAAATTTTTTTTTGTTAAAAAATATCTTTGACTCCCGACAGGGAAAAAAATCCAATGTTTGCGCATATGCAATAATAAAAATATTCGATTTTTTAAATTTATTTCAGGGCAAGGTACCTACATACTTCGTTGAATGTAATTAAAAATGTATAATCATGTACCAGATACAATAGTAAACATGTTTACTATCCACTACTATGGAATAGTGGAGAGTCATGATTTCGCAAAATTTAAGCGTATTTTTTTTAAGATTTCAAAACTTTACTGTTGTCTATATTATTACCTATGTATTTCAACAACCAAGCATATCATCATCATCATCATCATCACCGATGACTTCAAACAATCTACATAATATGCAACTTGGACATTATCATCATAATCATCTTCGACGACTTCAAGCAATCCACAAATTCAACATGGGTATCATCATCATCGTCATCAACGTTCGCCAACTGTCATCAACGGTCATCAACGTTCAATAGCTGTCATCAATGATCATCGCCTGTCATCAAAGGTTGATAACATCGATCATCGTCAAAGGACAATGCTTGCAACCACCTTCAACTGACATTATCGCTCATAATCTGCTATCTACAACTCGAAGCAAAGGAACATCTACATCTCAATACAAATGATCAACTTCAAAATTCTACAACTTCAACTGCAACTGCATTACTTATTAATCATCGCAGAAGATCATCTCGCCTCTTATATCGGAGCTATGGATTCACCTGTCATCGACCAACATCGCTGATGGCTACATTCCAGCAAATTACGAATCATACCAATACGGATATTGCTATCTAAAGTATATATATTGGTGAGGAAGTATTTTATGTATAATCTAATTTTTTGAACACGCAAATCTATCCTTCTGATATAATGAGATGGGTGGTGGCAGAGCGGTTAGCGCGCTGGGCTAGCAACCCAGAGGTC
The DNA here is from genome assembly GCA_963576475.1 of Molanna angustata. Taxonomy (NCBI): domain Eukaryota; kingdom Metazoa; phylum Arthropoda; class Insecta; order Trichoptera; family Molannidae; genus Molanna; species Molanna angustata. Next base: position 20,858,784 of record OY754988.1, on the reverse strand, counting down.
GCGAGTTCGAATCCTGCCACGACCGATTTCCATTCACCTATAGTACAAGCATTTATGCTTAGTTTAGGGAATGTATAAGGATGTATATGTTACTTGTTATACAAGGACATATTCATTCTTTAAAAAAAAAAATTAACTAATTTATATTTCATCCTAACCATCCTCAAAATACCTTCCTGCCAAATTGGTCTGAATGAGGAAAATATAAATAAACAATAGATCAAAATGCTGCACCCTTTAAAGAAAAAAAGAAAGTTATTTTACTCAAGAAACAGACTAACCATAAATATCTAGTAAATTAAGTCAGATACTACAGATTCAAACATAGAAAAAAAATACAGAAAACAAACTACATCACATGTTCTCCTTCCATATGTATGTAGGTACTCCGTACATAATACATAGCACACACAGCACAGCACACAAATACATATACATTTTGATGAAACTTTCAGAATACAATCTCAGCATGATACTAGTTAGGTTAATCAGGAGTAAAAACAATGTTTTAAATTTAATGGTTTCGAGAAGATCATAATACCTATTATGTATGTTGAAAGTTGAGCTTTCTCAAGAAATGTCTTTTGGTCGCCAAATCTTTTTCTTTGAATTTGAATATTTTTACAAACTGCCGAGTTAACACCCGACCTATAAACACATGCTTGTCTCATATAAGCTCATACAATGCAGTCTTATTTATTGGGTAACATAAGCTTCTAAAGTTTAGAATGATGATACCATTTGAAAATTACAAGATATGAACAATTCTTGTAATTTGCCATCATATATAATGGGCCATCATATACCACAATGTAAAGTAACCAGCGACAGATGTGCGGGTGTGCATGATATTCCCACACGCCAATCTCATTCATTCATTCATACCATCACGGCATATCCCACAATGTGGGTAACCAGCGTCCCACACGCCAATATCAGTCATTCATTCATACCATCACGGCATATCCCACATTGTGGGGTAACCAGCGAAAGGTGTATGGGTGTGCATTGCCTTATAAAAGCAATGCACAACACATATGTGTATAACCACACACCAGTCTCGTCTCACCTAAGAAGGTACTACATTCAGAATGTGTGATGGTGAACCTCATTGCTGAACTATGTGAGATGTTATTGTTGCCTGTTGTATTTTCTATTACCCGGCTCTTACGGGACACCCGAAACACTACATTCAGAATGTGTGATGGTGAACCTCATTGCTGAACTATGTGAGATGTTATTGTTGCCTGTTGTATTTTCAATTACCCGGCTCTTACGGGACACCCGAAACACTACATTCAGAATGTGTGATGGTGAACCTCATTGCTGAACTATGTGAGATGTTATTGTTGCCTGTTGTATTTTCTATTAACCGGCTCTTACGGGACACCCGAAACACTACATTCAGAATGTGTGATGGTGAACCTCATTGCTGAACTATGTGAGATATTATTGTTGCCTGTTGTATTTTCTATTACCCGGCTCTTACGGGACACCCGAAACACTACATTCAGAATGTGTGATGGTGAACCTCATTGCTGAACTATGTGAGATGTTATTGTTGCCTGTTGTATTTTCTATTACCCGGCTCTTACGGGACACCCGAAACACTACATTCAGAATGTGTGATGGTGAACCTCATTGCTGAACTATGTGAGATGTTATTGTTGCCTGTTGTATTTTCTATTAACCGGCTCTTACGGGACACCCGAAACACTACATTCAGAATGTGTGATGGTGAACCTCATTGCTGAACTATGTGAGATGTTATTGTTGCCTGTTGTATTTTCTATTACCCGGCTCTTACGGGACACCCGAAACACTACATTCAGAATGTGTGATGGTGAACCTCATTGCTGAACTATGTGAGATGTTATTGTTGCCTGTTGTATTTTCTATTAACCGGCTCTTACGGGACACCCGAAACACTACATTCAGAATGTGTGATGGTGAACCTCATTGCTGAACTATGTGAGATGTTATTGTTGCCTGTTGTATTTTCTATTAACCGGCTCTTACGGGACACCCGAAACACTACATTCAGAATGTGTGATGGTGAACCTCATTGCTGAACTATGTGAGATGTTATTGTTGCCTGTTGTATTTTCTATTACCCGGCTCTTACGGGACACCCGAAACACTACATTCAGAATGTGTGATGGTGAACCTCATTGCTGAACTATGTGAGATGTTATTGTTGCCTGTTGTATTTTCTATTAACCGGCTCTTACGGGACACCCGAAACACTACATTCAGAATGTGTGATGGTGAACCTCATTGCTGAACTATGTGAGATGTTATTGTTGCCTGTTGTATTTTCTATTACCCGGCTCTTACGGGACACCCGAAACACTACATTCAGAATGTGTGATGGTGAACCTCATTGCTGAACTATGTGAGATGTTATTGTTGCCTGTTGTATTTTCTATTACCCGGCTCTTACGGGACACCCGAAACACTACATTCAGAATGTGTGATGGTGAACCTCATTGCTGAACTATGTGAGATGTTATTGTTGCCTGTTGTATTTTCTATTACCCGGCTCTTACGGGACACCCGAAACACTACATTCAGAATGTGTGATGGTGAACCTCATTGCTGAACTATGTGAGATGTTATTGTTGCCTGTTGTATTTTCTATTAACCGGCTCTTACGGGACACCCGAAACACTACATTCAGAATGTGTGATGGTGAACCTCATTGCTGAACTATGTGAGATGTTATTGTTGCCTGTTGTATTTTCTATTACCCGGCTCTTACGGGACACCCGAAACACTACATTCAGAATGTGTGATGGTGAACCTCATTGCTGAACTATGTGAGATGTTATTGTTGCCTGTTGTATTTTCTATTACCCGGCTCTTACGGGACACCCGAAACACTACATTCAGAATGTGTGATGGTGAACCTCATTGCTGAACTATGTGAGATGTTATTGTTGCCTGTTGTATTTTCTATTACCCGGCTCTTACGGGACACCCGAAACACTACATTCAGAATGTGTGATGGTGAACCTCATTGCTGAACTATGTGAGATGTTATTGTTGCCTGTTGTATTTTCTATTAACCGGCTCTTACGGGACACCCGAAACACTACATTCAGAATGTGTGATGGTGAACCTCATTGCTGAACTATGTGAGATGTTATTGTTGCCTGTTGTATTTTCTATTAACCGGCTCTTACGGGACACCCGAAACACTACATTCAGAATGTGTGATGGTGAACCTCATTGCTGAACTATGTGAGATGTTATTGTTGCCTGTTGTATTTTCTATTAACCGGCTCTTACGGGACACCCGAAACACTACATTCAGAATGTGTGATGGTGAACCTCATTGCTGAACTATGTGAGATGTTATTGTTGCCTGTTGTATTTTCTATTAACCGGCTCTTACGGGACACCCGAAACACTACATTCAGAATGTGTGATGGTGAACCTCATTGCTGAACTATGTGAGATGTTATTGTTGCCTGTTGTATTTTCTATTACCCGGCTCTTACGGGACACCCGAAACACTACATTCAGAATGTGTGATGGTGAACCTCATTGCTGAACTATGTGAGATGTTATTGTTGCCTGTTGTATTTTCTATTAACCGGCTCTTACGGGACACCCGAAACACTACATTCAGAATGTGTGATGGTGAACCTCATTGCTGAACTATGTGAGATGTTATTGTTGCCTGTTGTATTTTCTATTAACCGGCTCTTACGGGACACCCGAAACACTACATTCAGAATGTGTGATGGTGAACCTCATTGCTGAACTATGTGAGATGTTATTGTTGCCTGTTGTATTTTCTATTAACCGGCTCTTACGGGACACCCGAAACACTACATTCAGAATGTGTGATGGTGAACCTCATTGCTGAACTATGTGAGATGTTATTGTTGCCTGTTGTATTTTCTATTACCCGGCTCTTACGGGACACCCGAAACACTACATTCAGAATGTGTGATGGTGAACCTCATTGCTGAACTATGTGAGATGTTATTGTTGCCTGTTGTATTTTCTATTAACCGGCTCTTACGGGACACCCGAAACACTACATTCAGAATGTGTGATGGTGAACCTCATTGCTGAACTATGTGAGATGTTATTGTTGCCTGTTGTATTTTCTATTACCCGGCTCTTACGGGACACCCGAAACACTACATTCAGAATGTGTGATGGTGAACCTCATTGCTGAACTATGTGAGATGTTATTGTTGCCTGTTGTATTTTCTATTACCCGGCTCTTACGGGACACCCGAAACACTACATTCAGAATGTGTGATGGTGAACCTCATTGCTGAACTATGTGAGATGTTATTGTTGCCTGTTGTATTTTCTATTACCCGGCTCTCACGGGACACCCGAAACACTACATTCAGAATGTGTGATGGTGAACCTCATTGCTGAACTATGTGAGATGTTATTGTTGCCTGTTTTATTTTCTATTACCCGAATCTTACGGGACACCCGAAACTTGTTAGTGAGGAGTTTAGCGTTGGCCACAAATCACTCGTTTTGTATATCCGATTGCCCAGTTCTTACAAGACACTTGAAAACGATACATATACATACATACCATCACGTCATGTCCCTTACGGGGTAAACAGAGAAAACCGAGCGCCGTACTTCTCTATTTTTGCACACATTCCTGACTTCCTTTACATCCATGCATCGTCTCATACATGCTCGCCGATTATTCAAGCTTCTTATGATTCCTTCTTTCAAAATATCATTCACAAGCACTATTCTATACCGGTACCTTGCAGCAAATTTGATTATTTTTATACGAGATTGAAAAACCTAGGTCGTACCTATATCATGATAAATACCTATATCATGAATCTTGTTAAATTTTGAACCACATAATCAATATATTATAAATAAAACAGAATATTTTTGTAAAGGATGAATATGTCCTTTTAAAAAGTAGGTACATAATATATCCTCATACATTCCCTAAATTAAGCATATACGTGTGAAATAATATTTGAGATGGTACATGTTGCCCGAGAAGCAAAATAAAATAAATTTAACCAAATAAGTATAAATAGTCGATACGCTTCAATATTACACACAACAATGTCCCGAGTTGTAACCCCCGAGGTTCACCAGATATTTTGTATAGGTATTTCGTCTATACTTGCATTATGAGCTGTACAGAGAAATCAAAATTTCATAGTCTCCAGAATGTGGCACTTGCAATTGGTATTATTTGGTCCAGTACCTGTAAGTTTCCCGAGAAGCAAAAAGTAAAAATAGAATTGAATACATTGACACAACCAGTATAAATAAGAAATCAATCACGCACACTTTGTAACGCAACAATTGCAAGAATACAAATCACAGAGCAATATTCAATTTGAAAATATAATATTTATCTATTTATAAACCGAATAAATTAGTTTGCGTGCAAATGATACTTAATGGTTGACTGGTTCCGATCAAAGCCATTTCACTGTGTCTCCCCAGCAACATAAAGCTGAGATTTCTTTATAATAATAATTCAAAATCATTTTTTTCATAACACTATTCGCTGGCACACTGGGCCCAATGCCATGTACAATACAGAGACTTGTCATATTAATAAACTCACTGAAAAATTAGGTAAAAAAATAGAGGTCCTAAATGCAGCAAAATAAGTAGGTACTTCTTTTATTTATTTTTTAATTTTTTTTTCACAATTACATTTTCCCGCCCAAATCCCCCCTTTTTTAATAAAAATGAATATGTCCTTATTAAAAAAGTACGAAACGAAATCGGTCGAGGCAGGATTCGAACTCGCGACCACTGGATTACTAACCCAATGCGCTAACCGCTCTGCCATCGACCTATACAGTTACTTAAGACCCTTGTATGTCTTGGGCATACGGATGTACACAAATATGCACACTAAATAACCTTCTAATGTATGAAACACGAAAAAATATTGTGTATCACTGAATCTTTAATATACAATTAGATTTGACTTTTTGATCGTCAGTTCTCAATGGAATTCCATTTGAATTAATTAACATTTTTAATAAATAAAAATAAAAAACTTGTTTAGAATCAATTCCACTATTTATTTAAGACTACAACCTACAACCGGTTTCGTGCTAAGCACATTTTCAACTACTTGAAAATGTGCTTAGCACGAAACCGGTTGTAGGTTGTAGTCTTAAATAAATAGTGGAATTGATTCTAAACAAGTTATTTATTTTTATTTATTAAAAATATTAATTAATTTTGATATACAATATTATTTCGTGAAGAAATGGTAAAATTATGGTTTTTTTTTTAAAGCAAGAATAGTAATTAAAATATTAAAATGGTAAAAAACTCAGCCAGTAGATTTTCATATACTCTTTCGATTGAAGTAAAAATCTACTTCATAGACCTTGTAGATTTTTAGTTACATGCACTTAAAAAAATAAAGAAAAGGATGAACAAATTCAAATAAAAAAAAATCTTGCGACAGAATAAAGATGTAAATACAAACTGTTCTTTATTTCAAAGACGTATGTTTTGAGGGTACTGAGGAAAAGATTTTCAAAATTTACTATTTAGCCTACTATAGACTCTTAAAAACGGATCCAAAGTATTCGTTTCACGTATATTTAGATAAAAAAGATCTGTACTAATTTTTCAATATGTCTAATAATATGTTTAGTTACTGTATGTATATTATCATGGTGATGTCACAGCTTCATCATCTGGAGCACGTTTCGCAATATCTTCCGTCTTTCGAGAAAAACACGCTGTGTGTCAGTCATCCGAATCCCAGATGAAGGGGGCCGATATGTCCCAGAATCGGGAACAGTATAGTGAATGTTATAGGAAGATGCGGGATTACAAAATTTGTCACAAATAGTTAATCATTACCAAGAATTTCGACAACAACTGTTATATAAATTGTGTTGCCTATATTTCTGGGAACGAAACTATAGACCATCTCATCCCATTTTTCTGGGTATTTTTGATTCATTCGATATTTTTTAAGTGGACCATGGGGAGTCATATTTTTATAACATGGAGGAGAAGTAAGCCAAAAAATCGTATAGGGTTAGGTTTAGATTTAAGCTATTGAGACAAAACTAGATTGTATAACTCTATAGTTATTTATAACTTTATAGTTATTAACTAACACCGACTCAATGAGTATACGTATACCGGTTTATCGGGCATCGCAACGATATTTTTATAGTACCCGTGTTTTACCAGTGATAATACTTATTTACGATAGGTACTTCTTCTTCTTTAGCCTTCCTCCCTCCACTGCTGGATGTAGGCCTCTTCCATTCTTTTCCATTCGTCTCTGTCTGTCCCCCTTCGCATCCTTGTCCTTCCAGCTTGCTAAACTATGTCATCGGACCACCTTTTGGGGGGTCTTCCGACACTTCTATTTTTGGTCCAGGGCCTCCACTGTAGGATACTTATTATGTACCTATTATTATCATTGAAACATTTATTTCGGTGATCTACAATATTATTCGAAGCAACAACAATAATAATATTATGTATAAACTATAACTCTTGCACCATTTGAACGCATAATATTATAAATTTTAGTTTGACTTTTTCATAGCATTTTGATACCTCGTTTTAAATCTTAATTATGTATTACAACTTGCATAATGGCTATGATCACTCGTAGACAAGTGGATAGGTTTGAAACAATATACATAGAATAGAATAGAATATCAAGCTCCGTAAAGTGTTGTACTTCAGCCACATTCTTAGAGGAGAAAAGTATGCCATCCTTCAGCTCGTCGTGAATGGGAAGATTGAGGGTCGTAGAGGGGTCGGATGTAGAAAGCATTCCTGTCTGAGAAACATCCGGGAATGGACCGGTATGAGAACTGTGGAGGTCGTGGAAGAGCTGTTTCGCACTGCACAGGACAGGGAGGCTTTCTCTATGGTGGTCGTCAACGTCTGGGAGACCTGACATGACACAAGAAATAGAAGCAGATAGTTATACTGGTACAAATCTACATAACAAGAAGTAATAGTATGAGAGACAGCAACGTTTTAGATGAATAATTTTTCAATGCCTTGTTTTTGATATTTTCTTTCTTATTGAAAATTGTCGGCCTTCGTGGCTCGGTTTCTTGGTTATGTATCTGACTACTGATCCAAAGGTCCCGGATTCGATTCCCGGTGGAGACACAGTTTTTAATCGTGTTTTCAGTCTGGATCTGTGAGACGATTAATATCGCAAGTCTCCAGAATGTGGCAACTTGTTATTGGGTGCGTATTAAATTATTATTTGACATAGTACCTGTTAGTTACACGAGAAGTAATGTAAAAAAATTATAAAAAAATAAAATAAAATAGGTATGAAAAACGACTGGCACCTGGTAGTAAGTACCGCATCTTCGTGAAAATTACAGATTTGAACATTATTTCAATATAATTTGTACTTCTATAAAATCCGTCCGTATGTGATATTATGTACTTACTGTTACTGAAATATGTATACAATAAATAATTAAAAACATATCCTATACATCAAGGATCAGTTCAATGACAGAAATCACATATTATATGGTAGTAGACAGAAAGATTTACCTATGCTATTATAATAGCTATGTTTCCATTGATTTTGATAGCAATATTGCCAACTTTCTGGTATTTTAACGACATTTCTGCCTTTTGCTAAAGTGCTCGGCATTATTATTTATGAAACGCAACGACGTCAGTTCTTGTTGATGTCAATATTGTCAATTGAATGTTAACAATCATGTGCATATTATTTACTATTATTCAATAGTTTTATTATTATTTAAACAATTTTTTTTAAATAATGCAACAATGTGATGTTTTCATCTTCGGGCTAATTAGAAGATGCGTTCGGTGATACTGTGACACGGCGCGGCGGCGGGCTGTGAAAAGTGTATAGGAAAAGAATCGACCACATGGAAAAGTAGAATTAATGAGAATTTTTCCATAGGTTTCGATTCCATAAACATGTCCTATACATCAAGGATCAATTCAATGGCAGAAATCACATATTATATGGTACTAGACAGAAAGAATTACCTATGCTATTAGATATGTTTCCATACATTTTGATAGCAATATTGCTAACTTTCAGGTATTTTGGTGACATTTCTGACTTTTGCTAAAGTACGTAGCATTAGTACATATGAAACGCAACGACATACAGTGTTATTTATAAAAATAAATTTGGTTCAATTGAACCCGGTTCAAAGTCTTATTCTGAAATTCAAATATTCTCATATAAGAATAAATAATTATTGTATGAGAATATTTGAATTTCAGAATAAGACTTTGAACCGGGTTCAATTGAACCAAATTTATTTTTATTAATAACACTGTTAAAGGCGACATTAAATTTAAAAAAAACCTTGAACTAAAGGGTCCTTTAGCTGCTTTTTATGAAACTGGCTGTAAATACTTGCACAGCTACTCATTTTGAATAGGTATTGCCTCGGAACAGGCTTTTGCCTAGTGAGGCAATATATCCAAGTACCTAATATTGATATAAATTTTATTTGTAATTCTTATGTAATTCTTTTTTATTTGGAAATAAAAAAATAAAAAAAATATTTCATTAAGTTGTCAATGGCACATATTGGGAACATTGGCCCTAAACAACTCTTTTGTGAACATCACATTCATCAGGTAATCAGGAGGGCTTAGTTGGACACGTGATCATTACACCCTAATCCCCACGTGATATCTATTATTCCACCGCTCCCTCCCTCATACCTCTAAACCCTTCAACTTGCAGACCCCGCCGAGGCACATTTATCAACACAGGAGACAATACCCCGTATTCAGTAACTATTGTAACTAAAATAGGAACATACTAAAATTGTAGGTTTTAGATTTACGGTCTTATTTCAGCGTTATAAAATATCAACTTGGACTAAATGGAATAGGAGCGTACCTTTTTCGGCTGGAACGTTCTTATAAAGTTACTGACGTATTATGAATAACTATAAAAATTATGAAATTTTCGTCATTTTCATAATTATTCAAAATACGTCTAATTCAGTAACCGTTTAAGAACCTTCCGGCCAATATACATAGGTACTTTTCTATTCCATTTAGTCCAAGTTGATATTTTATAACGCTGAAATAAGACCGTAAATCTATAATCTACAATTTTATTATGTTCCTATTTTAGTTGCAATAGTTACTGAATACGGGGTACTGTGTCCGATTCTATAACTTTTTAAGGACGTTACGACTAAAATAGGTGCGTTCCTATTCCGCTTAGTCAAAGTTGATATTATATAGCGCTGAAACAGGAATGTTCCTATTCAGGAACGTTCTTACTCCAAGTAAATCCCGCATTAGTTCAATTCCCTATTCTACAATCACATTTTAATCAACTGTCAAGACGTTCCTATTTTTCACATAATTGAAACCATACTAGTCATTATAACAGCAGCAAACATCAATTGTGTTCGGAAAAAAATTAAAATGTATAATTTATACGTGTTGCGTTATGTTGATGGTATATAATGTTGAAAATAAAAACCAAATAATATTAGTGCAGATCAATTAAAATGTTAGGTTAGGCGACAACATGGCGACATGACCGAACAGTGCGCAGTACGCATGCGTACTCTGCGCCGTAGACAATTTGAGTTCAACTTTCTATTTACGGTAAACTGATTTTGTTTTTTGAGCATACCAAATTCTTAATTCTAAAATTTTGAAACGTTCCTATTTTAAATCGAATATTTTTTTAATTGCGTATACGCAAACATTGGATTTTGTTTCCTATCGGGAGAATAATATCCCGACTTTGTCTTTATTGAGATATTAAAATTTTATCAATAAAAGTTCTTATTTTAGTTCAAAAAGTTACTGAACTGTACGTAATGTATCCACTTGGTATGTCACAATGGGCATGACAATATTTTTTTTTATGAGATTCGGTCGAATTCGACCTTCTTGGCTCAGTTGGATAAATACGAAACTCCTGAACAATAGGAGACAGTTTTTAATTGTGTTTCAGTCTGGATCTGTGAGATGATTAATATCGAAGAACTTCAGAATGTGGCAACTTGTTATTAGGTGCGTATTAAATTAATATTAAGATGTAGATGATTACCATTACATTCATAGTGGTGGAGAGAAAAAATAATACACTTGTCTATAGAACCACATACAAGTCATACAATTTCAATATGAATTCAATAACTCAATTTTCCCATACAGAAGCTATTTTACTAATGTTAAATTTTCATACAAATGTGCAATTTCACTCTTAAAAAACAGACAGTAGATTTTTTTTCCTTAAAAGATTGACGATCCCAGAAAGCATTTTGGAAAAGTGTATTTCTATTGTATCTCGATTTTTCCAGACCGTAAACAAAAGGTCCCAGGTTCGATTCCCGGTGGAGACACAGTTTTTAGTTGTGTTCTCAGTCTGTATCTGTGAGACGACGAATTATGTCAAGTCTACGGAATGTGGCAACTTATTATTGTAATACTGGTATCTTATTATTAGTTTTTAATGTGCAAAAAATAATAAATAAATGATATTTTTATCGACAAACTTTTTAATAAGTATCTCAATAGAGATGAAGTTGGGATATTATAGAAGAACCAGGAACTCAAGGCGCCTACAGGGCTTACGACCTGTCATCGGCTGGTTTACGCGATCACTTTATGCGCTTGCGCAACGTTCACCAAGTGTGCCTTCTTATTGAGTTCCATTATCAATGTAATTTTTGAAAGTTCTATATATTTTAATAATGTGTTATATATTATATTTGAGTAATTGGTGAACGTTGCGCAAGCGCATAAAGTGATCACGTAAACCAGCCGATGACAGGTCGTAAGCCCTATAGGTGCCTCGAGTTCCTGGTTCTTCTAAAATATCCCAACTTCGTCTCTATTGAGATGTTAAAAAAATGTTTGTCAATTAAAATATCATTTGAAAGGAAAAAAATCCAATGTTTGCGTATATGCAATTAAAAAATATGCATTATGTTAGGTACTAAGCTTGCTACCCTGATATCCCATTATTATGTACATATCCAAAGAAATGCCATTATGTGATATTTGTAACAATGATCTAATTTCATTAAAAATCAGACGGTTTTTTCGTCCAAGTATCTTCCTGCGGTATTATCCAAAGTATTCCAGTTAATCAGCTTTAACATGATGCATTAGACATAATACCTATAGGTAATATATTCATATGAAGATGTACCTACTTTTAAAGGCGGATTTATTTCCATTTGAATAAAAGACAATCTCTTCCAATCAACCCAAACTATATAAAAAAATCAAAATTTGTTAAATATTCCACCATTGCATAATTGCCTACCTACTTCTCTTCGATTACATGAAAATTCTTCGAAACACAATTGTTCGAATGCGCAATTGTACGAATAACAATTTTTCGAAAATCAGTTATCAGAATGACAATTGTCCGAAAGCAAATTATTCGAACTAACATTTGTTGGAATACCAATTGACCGAATTTAATATATTTTTGTGTCATTATGTTGCCTCCTTTGACATATTTGTTGCCAGTAAAATATATTCGATGAAGATTACTTGTTGTTTTATTATTGGGTACGTATATTTGCACATTTTTCATAACTGATTTTAACAGCGCGGTTTTTGATTTTGACACATCATGTACAGATAGTTTATCTAGTATTCACACCAATTTCGTTATTTTATTTTAATATTATAGTTACTTTTTTTAATACATAATGCAACTGGCTCACGCCAGTCGCAATTATAACTACAAACAAACCTAACCAACCTATTTTTACCAATGTTTTGTAGGTTAGGTTTAAAAAATCGGTGTTCATCCTAGGATATCCGACAGCGCGGTGCGTCGCCATGTTGTTTATTCCATAGATTTTTATTATACATAATATACTATGTAGATGTAGTACTCCGTGCAAAAAGTGAGTCATGGAATATCGCGCGTTTTACGTTTTGGTTGGCAACATATTTCAGTTTTCCTTACATTTCAACACATCCTTAATAATTTTTCTCTAAATCTAAATAAACGAAGTGTTTTTAACGACAAATAAATCCGAAAACAATTAACATTAGTCGTTATTTTCTATGGAAAAACGATGTACTAAAACGTCAAAAATCCCCCGTAAAAATGCCTCTCTTCGATTCATACAAAATTTGCTAACTACGACATCTAGTATATTATAATAAAAATCTATGGTTTATTCCTCTCACAATACTACCAACATGACGTAATGAAAATTCGAACAATTGTAATTTCTGATAATTGTGTGTTCGGAAAATTGTTTTTCGAAAAAATGTGATTCGAATAATTGCCATTCGTAAAATTGATTTTCGTAAAATTGAGCATTCGAATAATTGTTTTTCGAATAATTTTCCTGTCACCCTTCTCTTCAGGGTCACAATCCTAGGATTGGTCTGCACCAAACACTCGATCTTTCCACTTAACTCTATCGTCCGCCAGTCTCTTCATCTCTTTGTAGCTGCTACAGCGCACGTCACCGATTATCTGGTCTATATAGTTGTTTCTGGGGCGACCTCTACAGTTACCCCCATCAATCATTCCTTCGACGATGGTAAAAAGCAGGCCTGGGTACCGGATGTTGTGGCCTATCCAAGTTATTCTCTGTTAGGCAATTCTTTTCATAAGTTGCCTTGTCTCTCCAACCTTGTTTAGTAGGTACATCGAGTATAAATCAAAAAGGTAGGTACCTACTTTTTTTTATTTATTTCCATGATACAGCAAATTAATACAATGTAACTTAACTTAAATATTACAGTGGAGTTCATTAGCTGAGATAATACTAACGATAATTACGCAATCCATTTTTGCTATATAAATTCTGAATAAACTTCAAGTTATATATAAGTACAAAAATATAATAAGTATAAAAGATAATAATAATAAAATCTTCCTTGCACCCTGCGCAAGTGACGAGTTTATAACCGTATGGCAATTTCTTCCAGCTAACCAGTGTTTCCAGCCCAGAGAAGAAATATTTACGTGAGAAATGAATTTAAATAAAAAAACAAATTTATCAAACAAGTTTCTTTTTTTAAAGATTAAGCTCATAAAAAAAACAAAGTTATTTGTGAAGGTGTGATTGCATGTGTAAGAAGGCGATTGGGGGAAATGTATCATTGGGGAAATGTGTAATAAATGAGGTATTACAAGAAGTGAAAGAGTCTAGTGCAAGTTTTTAAATTTTTAATTTCAAATTCAATTTACGCTTCGATTACCAGGTATCTATGAAGTATCATAATCTTGAAACCTTTGAATGTATAAGAACAATATTCGACCAATTAATGATACATAAAATTCTGAACAACGCTATAGACTTAACGTAGCTGGTAAATCTTATAAACATCCATGTACCAGGAAGGTCAGTTCGTGTAAACAGTTTATTTCATGTTCCCTATTGCAGAACTAACTTTTGACTCAATGCTACTATACCGCGTGTTATTATTCTATACAACTCTATGTTTGCGATACAAATAATAGGCATATTGTTCAATGCTAACTGTATTAAATATAGTCATGACATTGAATAAACGCAACCTACAGCAGTGATAGCATTTTTTCTTATTTTTTACCTCTTCTCCTTCCTTCTTATGTTTCATTACTTCATTATTTCGCTCTTTCTTTTTTTATTTTTTTTATTCAAGGAAACATAGAGTTTTATTAATAAATTGTAATGGTACAAAATAATAATCAAATAAACCAGCAAAGTTTTCATAAATGGTTTACAATAAGATACTTTGTGAAGAAAAATATCATTAGTTATAGCAAGAGGAAGAATAAACAAGATTGAAATAAAGCATAAAATATTAAAAAACAAAAATAATAAAATAAATAGATAACCAGTCAAGAAATGAAAAAAAAATGAAAACAGTTAATACATACCCACATATAGTATTCTTTTCACACAACATTAAAAAGTTTTCTTTTAAAAGTTGCAACATCGTTATTTAGAATATCGATTTCAGACTTAATGACAGAATTATACAATTTACAACTACGTCTGACAAAAGAGTTCTGCGCATAATTAGTCTTACACATAGGAATAGCAAATATGTAATTCATTCGATCTATTACTGCGTAAATAGCAACGAAAGGCAATTTTCTTCAACAGATATGGAGAATCCACAATGCAATTCACTATTTTAGATAAAAATATTTTTCTCCCTATCCTATTTTGTTGACCTATATATAAAATTTCATTTGCTGTCACTGATCTTATATTAAATGAATTGGTACTAGGAGAAGATGTTTCTTAAGATGTTTCAGATTCTGTTTTATTTATATTGCTTAGTTTCTGTTAATTTTTACCCACCCGCATCTGCGAAATAGCTATTTGGTAAGGTTATTTGCAATTGATCCTCTATTATGTCGTAACTAATTTTTAATTATTTAGGTTTAGCGATTGTAATATACTGTCTTGTTCCATTGTGTTTTGATAGTATAATTAATGCCTTGGCCAGTTTTATTGACTTGTGACAAGACTACCTATATTTCTTATAGTAATTTAAAAAGTAAAATTAAGGAGAAATTTCAGCACCTGTTTATGAAGTCTGTCTCTCTTATGAATACTTTGTACAAGAACATTCGAAATCCATGATTTTTTTTAATTTTTTTGTTATTTATGTCACACAACTGTTCGAATGAACATCTCGGCACAGGACTTCCTAGTGAGGTATCGTACCCTAGCAATTACATACTTATCAAGAAATAACACAAATACACATATTTATATGTACACATATACATAACTTCTAGCTCGAGTTTGTAATTGAATTTGTAACTTCCTCTTCGTATTATTATTATTCTTCTAAAGAAGAAGAATAAATAATTTAATAAATATATAAATAAATAAGTAAATAAAAAAAATGTATATTTATTAAAAAATAAATAATTAAATAAATAAATATATAAATAAATAAATAAAAAATAAATAAATAAATAAATAAATAAATAAATAAATAAATAAATAAATAAATAAATAAATTAATTAATTAATTAATTAATAAATTAATTAATTAATTAATTAATTAATTAATTAATTAATTAATTAATTAATTAATTAATTAATTAATTAATTAATTAATTAATTAATTAATTAATTAATTAATTAATTAATAAATGTGTTATTTATTTATTTCAACTTGGTACTTATATTGTAACGTTCTAGCTAATTCAGGGTCAGTTTTATTTAGTTTTTTGTCCAATTTTCTTGTTTTAAAATTCCTTATAACCATATCGTAATTTGTATTGTAAGAACATGTATTCTAATGAGACAATATAAAAATAACCCAGAATTTTAACGAAAAAAAAAGGTTTTTCTTATTAAATAAATCAAGACTTATGTATACCTAGATGTCAAGATGCGTTATAACACTGATGCAAGCACCATAATTATCTACCATAAACTCACAATTGTCATTGGAATTTGCAATTTGTTATCTCTTTTAATATATAACATCATGTTTTTTCCTTAATAGTGATATTACATCACAAAACTACCTATCATGTGCTTCCCGACTTTGCATTTCCATATAAAAATACTAGTCTTTATACGTACGTATTGAAACTTGTCAAGTAAACCCACATTTACATACAATTCAAAACGACACTTTGTGCGTAATGTACAACAAATAGGAAAAACTCGTTTTTTTATTCTTACATATTAATGTTGGTTAATTTATATAGCGCCGAATTCGTGAAACCTCACCTCAAGAGGGCTTTTTTATCAATATTACAAAATAAAACAAGAAACACAAGTCATACTCAGCGACTTATAGGTACCTACTTACATTATTTTAACATGCTTCCACTCGTCGTTTTCGGATGTCCCAGAAGAGCCAGGAAATCGAAAATAAAACTGGCAACAATAACATCTCACATAGTTCAGCGAGGTACACGAATACGTCGTGCTTCATTTTACAATGTTTCGCACACCCGTACACATGTCGCTGGTCACCTCACATTATAGGATATGCCGTTATGATATTAATGATATGGAATACATCATAAATGTATAGAAAAAATCCTTATTTTTTTTTTTGAGAAGCTACAGCTCATTTACAAGAAGGGAAGGGAAGAAAAAGGAGAGAAGAGAGACTAGGAGGACAGGATAGAGGGATATTGGTTGCGCATCACCTTCAGAACATCATGTCTAAATCTATAATATTTCGCGTTGAATATGTCTATCTCAGCTGAGAATGAGTATTGTTATATTGGCTGCATATGCGTGTAATTGTGGAATTTTTCCTGATATTCGTTCTACTTGTTGGAACATGAAGTAATTGAGGTCTGCGAAACATTCTACCTGGAAAATGGATACCTACTAGGTTGACAAGTTCAGGCAAGTCTATGGCATATGGCATCATAAATGTATGGCATATGGCATCATAAATGTATAGAAGACATCACAAATTTATAGAATACATCATAAATGTATTCTATATACCTACTTGTGTTTTCAGTCTATATCAGTGAAACGATTCAGACAAGTCTCCAGAATGAGGCAACTTGTTATTGAATTCGTGTTAAATTTATATTTGACATATAGTACATGTAAGTTGCCCGAGAAGTAATATTAAATAAAATAAATGCATAGAATACATCATAAATGTAAAGAAAACATCATCAATTTATACAATAGATAGATAATAAATGTAAGTATATGTACAGAAAACATCACAAATATATAGAAAACATCACAAATGTATAGAAAACATCATCAATTTATACAATAGATAGATAATAAATGTAAGTATATGTACAGAAAACATCACAAATATATAGAAAACATCACAAATATATAGAAAACATCACAAATGTATAGAAAACATCATCAATTTATACAATAGATAGATAATAAATGTAAGTATATGTACAGAAAACATCACAAATATATAGAAAACATCACAAATATATAGAAAACATCACAAATGTATAGAAAACATCATCAATTTATACAATAGATAGATAATAAATGTAAGTATATGTACAGAAAACATCACAAATGCATAGAAAACATCACAAATGTAGAATACTTCAATAATCTATGGAGAAGAAGAAGATTGCTAAACATTTCTTTGGAAGTATTTTCCAAAGGACCGACAAATTAAACATGTTGTTATCCGTTTCAGCATTAGGTACGTTTTAATATATTTGCCATAAATTTCATTTAATGATACGCTTATCATCGTAGCTACAATCGAAATCCGTTGTGTTGTTAATCTTATTAAGATTTTTCAAGACCGGGGTCAAAGAGTCACTCTCTTCGGCCATTTGCCATTAGATTATATACCTATTATGTACTGTCGAGAGAATTTAGCTCTTGGATCTGGTCGTCGTAGATATCATATTGGGATCATATCAAACGATAACAGAAGGATTTTTCAATTGGATATGATGCATGACCATCCAGCACAAATAAAATGACGTTTATACGGTGTAGAGATAAAATTGGAAAAGTATATTTATTTTATAATATATTTTTAGTAAACACACGTAGTTTTAATTACTTTTTGCAATTTGTGTTTAAGCTGATACTTACCCAGTTTTTTTGGATTAAACTCGTGTTTAAAATAGTAAGTATGGCCCACAGTGTTCGGTAAATGTGACAAAACTTCCATCCATTACCTCTCCCAAAAATATTGCATCCTACACTTGTAGTCATCATAATCTCATAACTACATCTCGTCGTTCCGAGTTGATAGTTTCTATACAAGACGAAATATAGGTAGGTACATATTTCACGTTATTATATCGATAAACTAAAACTACGCGCCGCGCCGTGCCCATAATATACCTACCCAAACCGTGTTTAGAAGTGGTTTGTTATACCAACATTATACATTTGGTAGCTGTGAAGCACCGGCCTAGAATAGTGCTTCCACTCTTTTTTATTATTGTTTTCGAGTGTCCCGTAAGAGCCGGGTAATCGAAAATACAACGGGCAAAAATAACAAAAATAACGAATTCTTTATGCCCCGGAATTCTTTATGCCGGCCGTGGCGGCCGGGTGCATTTCTACGCACTCTCGGGTCCCAGTAAATTTTACGGCGGATATTATAGTCGGACAGCCTTAATTTTTAGTACAGTAGATGTAGTGTAATTTTGCCTATCATATATGTAATTATTAAGTATTTCTATAAATCGATATGTGGACAAAAGCAGTTTTATATAGTTTATCAAAAAGTGTTAATGTGTGTGACTAAGTGAGTTTGTCAACAGACCTGTGTACCTGCCCCTTGAAGCTGGGCTTAACGGCCCACAGACGGTGACCACATGTTGGACGCAGCCCGACCGACCGACATTCATCGATATTCTTAGTAATGGTGGTTTTTGTTTGTGAGCGCGACTGACCCCAGAAAAAAGACGGACAATTAGTATGACAGTATGGGTGGGAACAATATGCCATGATACGATGCCATTTTTGAAATAATTAGAAGATAAATCAGTGGACAAGGAAAAAACCAATTTTTACACGATCGGCTGGAAAAAGGAATACATTACTAAAAACATACCGCAGTAGATGAACGGGAGCGACTGTGGAATGGTTTCCTGAAAAGTACCCGTAAATTATCCTGTCTCGGGGTGCCCGATAGATAACCTTCTCTCAAAGTGACATGCCCTGCTTAAGACAAAAAATGACTCTGTCCAGGTAAAAGTGCTACGCAGTGAAGTGAGGAAGCGAAGCAAAGTGTGAAAGAGGAAGTACATAGAGAGGTGTAAACAGTGAAAAGACACGTGCGTACCAGAACTAGTAAATTTGTAGTACATAAAATAAGCGAAATAGTGAGTAAGATTTAGTTAATAAGTGTAATCGTTAATTATATTAAGTGAACTATTAAGCTAAGAATAAGAAATAACTAGTTGTATAAGTTACTTGGTAAGATAATATAAATGTAAGCGGTGAGAAAAGACAAAAGTTGGGACTTAAATAGTGTAATTATATGTAAATAAGTGTTCTGTATATGTTAAAATAATCTTAAGAAAAATTGTGTGTGTTATATCAGATGACGTATATGAATGTGTGATGAATGGATAGCTGAATTAAGAAAAACCCCCTGGGCTCTGCCGGGAGAACATCGATGAAGCCCGCCACTCGTCATGTTACGGTCCAGGGGGTAGGCGAAAAGAGGAGAGCCGAGTGCAGATTGGGAGTCTGGAATATAAGAGGAGGAATGGATAGAAAGATGAATGAATTATGCGACGTAATAAAAGGTAAAGAAATAGATGTATTGTGTGTAAGTGAGACAAAAAAGAAAGGTAGGGGGATGAACGTTAGGAATGATGGTATGATAGAACTATGGTCGGGAGTGAAGAGTGACGAATTTGCATGCAAAGGAGTTGGTGTGATTCTAGCGAAACGAATGGGGAAATGTATGAAAGAGTACAAGCTAAAAAACTCTAGACTCATGTGGGTAAGGCTGAAGATCGGAATTACAAGCGTATTCCTAATAATAGGATATGCGCCCGGAAACTCCGATAGTGAGAGTGAAAAGGATGATTTCTGGAACAGTGTGACCGAGATAATGAACGAAAAAAAGGATAATGAAAGAGTGATTCTGACTGGAGACCTAAATGGATGGGTGGGTGTCCGTAGGAAAGATTTTGAGTCAGTCCTTGGACCTCACGGCGATATGAGAGTGAATGACAATGGTAAAAGACTATTGGAAGTATGCACGGAAGGGAATCTGTTTGTGGCGAACTCAGTATTCAGCCACAAAAGAATTCACCAGTATACATGGGAAAGAGGGAATGAAAGGTCGATAATTGACTATGTATGTGTTGACGCCGCACTAAGGAAAGCGACAGTGGATACTAGAGTGTATAGGGGCGCGGAATTGGAGACAGACCACTACTTGCTAATATCAAGAATTGATTTGTTCACCGGGTGGCGCTCTAAAACACACCGAAGTGATCCACCGAAGCGAACCAAGGTAGAAAGGCTGCAAGATGAGAGTGTAAGAAATCAGTATGCAAAAGAGACCGGAACCGAACTCTTTAAAGCAATACACAGTAGAAGAAATATTGAGGAAGCATGGACTACGCTGAAAGAAACCGTGTGTAAGACATCGAAGAATATCTGTGGTATTGCTAAAAGAGGTGGAAAGAAAGGCGATGCTTGGTGGAATGAGAGTGTTAAGATAGTTGTGGGTGAAAAGAAGAAAGCATGGATGGCATTATTAGCCGCGAAAGGATCGAATAATGAAGAAAGAGCAAAAGAGAATTATAAAGTATGCAAGAAAGTAGTCAAAGACACAGTAAAAAGGGAAAAAGATGGTATAAAAGAGAAAGAAAGCCTGAAAATAGCCAACGACTTTCCTGGAAACATGAAAATGTTCTGGAAAGGCGTAGCGAAAAGAAAAAATGGAACTGTGAAAGCTTCGAAAGGAATAAATGATAAAGATGGAAAAATAATTATGGACGAAGATGGCGTGAAAGAGCGATGGAAAGAATATTTCGAGGAACTGTATGATAGCGGAGTAAGAGGGGACGTGAGTCAGAGAACATGGCAAGTAAGTGAAGATGATAAGGATGAAATAACGCAAGAAGAAGTGTTTGAAGCAGTAAAACACGCGAAAGCGGGGAAAGCTGCCGGGTATGACAGTGTATCAGCTGAACTTATAAAATATGGCGGCGAACAGACGTTGGAGTGGTGTCTCTCTCTTTTCAACAAATGTTGGGAAGAAGGACACACTCCCTCAGACTGGAGAAATGCAGTCGTGGTACCTTTGTATAAAGGTAAAGGATCGAAGCTCGACTGCAAAAACTATAGAGCCATAAGTTTGCTAAGCTCAGTTGGTAAGATGTATGCAAGGATCCTGGATCAAAGAGTACGAAAGGTTACAGAGAGCAAGATTTGGGATGCTCAAGGGGCTTTTGTTGGCGGCAGAGGATGTATAGACCAAATTTTTTCTTTACGTATGGTCACAGAAAAGGTTTTGGGAAAAAACCAAAAACTTTTCTGCGCCTTTATAGACCTTGAAAAGGCCTATGATAAAGTCGTAAGAGAAAAACTATGGAATATACTATCGATGTACGGAGTGAAGAGTAAGCTGATACGTGCAATCGCTTCATTATATGAGAACAGCAAAGCATGTGTTCGTGTTAACGACACAACAACAACTTGGTTCTCTATAAATAATGGCGTTAGACAGGGGTGCGTGTTGTCCCCTTGGCTCTTTAATCTCTACATTGATTTCTGCATAAGAGCCCTTAAGTATGAAAGTAAGGGTCTGAAACTGAGTACTGTAACAGTACGTGATCTGATGTATGCAGACGACAAAGTATTGTTAGCAGAAAGTATGGAAGAGTTACAGTATCTTGTAAGTATGGTATATGAAGGATGCATAGAAAACGGACTTAAAATGAATGCCAGCAAATCAAAGGTAATGGTCTTTGAAAAGAGTGAAAGCAGAACAGTGTGTCAAATAAAAGTAGAGAATGAATGGCTTGAACAAGTCGACGAGTATGTCTATCTGGGTAGTATGTTCCAACGGAATGGACGGCCTGATAAGGATATTGAAAGAAGAGTTATGGCAGGAAACAGAGTGAATGGAGCACTTAGACCAGTTATGAATGATCAAGACATATCAAGAGACGCTAAAGTTGCCATTCATAACGCAATCGTAGTGCCAACATTGACGTATGCAAGTGAGACCTGGACATGGCAGAAGTCGCACGAAAGCAGAATAAATGCAGTTGAAATGAGATCGCTTAGAAGAATTTGTAACAGAACGATGTATGATAGAGTTCGGAATGAAGATACAAGGAAAGAATGTAAGATAAAGAAAGATGTAATTAACAGAATGAAAGTTAACACATTGAGATGGTTTGGCCACTTGGGGAGAATGAACGAAGAACGCCTGACGAAGAAAATATACAAATCTGACAGGAACGGAATAAGAGGTCGCGGGCGCCCAAGAAAAGGATGGCACGACCATGTAAACGATATTTTGAAAGATGGAAATGTAAGAAGCGTGAACAACAGACGAACATGTATAAGACGATGTATGAATGTTAAGGAGGCGATGAATGCGTGTCAAGATAGAAAAATGTGGCGTTCGGTTCTCTCTGCCTACCCCGTGAGGGACATGGCGTGATGGTATGTATGTATGTATGTAAAAATAACATCTCACATAGTTCAGCAATGAGGTTTACCACACATTCTGAATGTAGTGCTTTTTTAGGTGAGACGAGACTGGTGTATGGGTATACACAGATGTGTTGTGCTCCCTTATACACACCAATAAGGCAATGCACACCCGCACACCTTTGGCTGGTTACCCCACATTGTGGGATATGCCGTGATGGTATGAATGAATGAATGAATGAATGATTTGTATAATGTTGGTATAACATTAGTTATAATGGTTGTATAATACTTACTTCCGATGGCCATACAACTCCGGTAGAGCTTTAGCCTCCTGAACAATAGCTTTCCAAGCCTTCATATCAGCTGCAGTGGACTTCCAGTCATCACAAGCATTCAGCACGTTCAGATCTCGGGTAACATTGTCCATCATTCTCTGTCTTGGTCTTCCCAGGGGTCTCTTGCCCGCCGGGTTATTTTGTAGGATACGTTTTGTGGCTCTTTCTTCCCCTGATCTGATAACATGTCCAATCCAAGCTAATCTTCTTGACCTGATTTCGCTGGTGATTAAAGGTTGTCCTGTCAATGCACGAATTTCCTCATTAAAATAAATAAATAAATAAATAAATAAATAAATAAATAAATAAATAAATAAATAAATAAATAAATAAATAAATAAATAAATAAATAAATAAATAAATAAATAAATAAATAAATAAATAAATAAATAAATAAATAAATAAATAAATAAATAAATAAATAAATAAATAAATAAATAAATAAATAAATAAATAAATAAATAAATAAATAAATAAATTAATTAATTAATTAATAAATAAATAAATAAATAAATAAATAAATAGATAAATAAATAAATAAATAAATAAATAAATAAATAAATTAAATAAATAAATAAATAAATAAATAAAAAAATAAATAAATAAATAAATAAATAAAATAAACCGAATGATTATAGATCGTGTCGCCGGCATTAATAACAAGTAGGTACAATAAAAATATAGGTAAGTATATAAATATAGTATTAAAGAGTTGGTTTATATTGTGGAGATAGTCCAATTTAGGCGTTGGGTGTCAAATAATGGCACTTGTACGGATCTAAATTGAATAAGTGGCCTAAAGAATGTAAAAATAGGACATCGTGTCTACGTTGTGATTAGCAATATGCGTCATTTATGGATATTATCCATTACAATATGGCGTCGTTCAATTGCACAATACGCAAATTAAGGTATAGGTTGATGAAATCCTTGTTATTACACAAGGGCGAAATAGTCACCTTTATCGTCGCAATGACTCCAGCAAGAACATCAGTCATTTTACAATAACGCCATGTTATTTATTTACGTCAAACTTCTTACACAATTAAATAATTTTATGTATTTATTTAAAAAAATGGGCAATGTACAATAATAAAAATTAAGCTTTTTTTATGTTGATTTTATTTTATGTAGCATCTCGGGCAACTAACAGGTGCTATGTCAAATAATTATTTAACACGCACCCAATAACAAGTTACCACATTCTGAAGATCCAGGCTGAAAACACAATTAAAAACTGTGTCTCCACCGGGAATCAAACCCGGGACCCTTGGATCAGCAGTCAGATACCTAACCATCTGAGCCACGAAGGCCGGCAATATCATATGTAAATAAGAATAACATAAGTTATTGTAACTTAATCAGTCCTATTTCATTTCATGTAACATGTACACTCACTACTGGAACAAAACAGTGAATTATTCCTGTCTAATGTGGCTCCTGAAAAGGGTCCTGGACACACAGAATATGTCCATGGGCCTGATCATTTCCAAATTATTATATGTGGTAAGGTATCGGTACAATGGCGAATTCTGACCTGTCATAAGCTACAACGTTAGGCCAGGGAATTGGTACCTACATAAATCGAGGTTAAATGGATGTATTTCCTTGTCATACAAAAGGTTTAATATACCACGGAAATTAATTTGGACAGTAAAACTTTGAAAGGTCTGAAACTCATCAGTATTGTGCTGTTTTTTTTTCATTATTCATTTACTTTTGTAAAAGATGAACACGTACTACATAACATAAAAAAAAACAATAATTATATTTAATGATGAAATATCCAAAACGAGTACCTATCTCGACTCACCTTTGAGTGTCATATTGTGAAAATTGTCACAGTAATAAGGGAAAAATATGGAGTAACAAGGAAATATGGAAGAGGATAGCGTGTACACAGGGCCGGATAAACGTGTTTTTGCGCCCAGAGCAATATATTTCAAACCGCCCCCCCCCCCCTCCTTCCCAAATGTTTGGAATTTTAATATTATATTATGCAGTATAATTCAATATTATACAGTAAAAATCAATATATTAATATAACCCAAAGAACAAAAATAAATTATAATTCTACCTATTCCTATTCATGTATGTAACGTATCCTGAGAAGTAGGCATTTTAAACTAAAACCTTAAGTCTTACAATTTTTAAAGTATTGGGTCTCATCACATAAACCGTTTTAAAGTAAAATATAATTTTAAAAGTCCTTTTAACTATCACAAATATTATGTAAATAAACTAAACTTAATAACTAATGTTAACACTATTTAATTTTATCATAAAAACTATTTCTAATTAAATAAAAACTCAATATAACTATAAAATGCCAGTAAAAATTTAAAATCACACCAAACTTAAAATAAAAAAACAAATCGCTATTCTAATTAACACAAAACACTAAATAAGTTCTTGGTATAATTAATACATAAATTAAAATTAATAAAACGAGGTATTTCGATGAATTTTACACAAAACAGCACACGAAAACTCCAGTTGATTTCGACACACTTTGCCGACTAGTATTCCATCTAGTTGTATATATTAAAATCTATGGTCTATACTAGACTCGTAAAAAATATTGACACGTGTTAACACTTGACATCAGACAGAAGAGAGAGATAGAAACAATAATATATGAATAATTGAAAGAGTCAGGTGACGAGTCGGCGACCGAGGTCAAGAAAATAAGTAAGTATGTCGCTAAAGTCGAAAGGGAAAACTTCACTGAAATTGTCATAACATTTCTACAGAACATTGTTTCCCTTTTTTAGAAAACCTTGCTATTGGTTGTTTGGGGTTTGGAAAAAGGTATTTGTAGTATGTAGAGCTTACTAAAGTGCCAGAGTGGTCACTTGGTTGGAAGCGATTGCATACCAGCGTGAGCTGGTATACACGCCTGTAATTGAGGTGGTAAGGTCGGTCAGTTGGACGTGTAGGTATTACCTGTTTGTCCGCCTTCAGCTACATACAACCCAAATGATATCTCAACCGCTTGGTTCGAACCTGGAGGCCGTCTGTTCGGAGAGTCCCGACAGCTGAGCCACAGATTGATCGACCAAGCAACTGCGATACCGTATACAATAGATTAAATATTATTATCAAATATTACTCAGGTAGGAATGGTTGAGAGATTGAAAGATATAACAGGAAATTAAACTTACTCTTTTATTTATCAAGTTGATGATTACAATTGGTGCTTACTAATATTACTTGGTACAGAAATGTCGAGTTATTATTTAATGAATATAAATGTAAATTTGAAACGCGGACAATTTGAACGACGACGAGCGGTCGGGCAGCGTGATGCCTAGCTTCGAGATCTGGATGACGGAATGGTCTGGGCGCGCTGTGCTTCCCCTTAAATAGGAGACGGGCTGTGAATACGGCGCAGGGCAAGATGGCGCCTGCCGGTGTAACTCAGCTACGCGGCGCAATCGGCGGTTGCGCCACAGTTGTATACAGGTTCCGCATATTTAAAACGGCTTATGTAGTTTCATTAACAAGCAATAAGAGTTCTTAGTATAATTTATCATTAAAGTTACTATGGTGTGTAGCATCTGGAATGTTTTCAAACATGCCGTTACCATCTCATATGAAATTCATTATGAACCGCCCGGGCGATTTCAGATAGGGGGGCGCTGGCTTCATTATGTAGATAATTTTTACACTTAAGCAAGTAAATTATTACAATGATTATGTGTGCGTGTGTGTGAATCGAATGTCGAGCAGCATAAACGTGTTGTTAGTATTTGGTAGGTAGGTATATGTTTACGAATAACACGGTAATAGACGGACAAGATCACCGCAGAATTTTAACATACACACCATCACGCCGTGTCCCTTTCGGGGAAGGCAGAGAGAACCGAGTGCCATACCTGGGGAATTTTTGATTTATATAATTAACATTTTAGGATTTTAAGCGCCCTTTTTAGACAAGCGCCCTGACTTCTTGTTCCGGATTGTTCTATGATTTATCCGGCCCTGTGTGTACATATGTGTATCTGTGTGGGTATATGTGTGTGTGTGGTGTGTGCACGAGATTGAGTTTATGTGTAAGAACATGAAGAATAGCACAATTAAAAAAAGATCATTTAGAGATTAAAAAAGAAGAGATTTTTAAAGATGTGAGAAAACTACCTCTACCTTATCATATGGATTTTTTTAATGTTGATCTTGAAAGATGAAAAGTGTCCAGGTCATCAGTTTTATTTACAATTTTTGTATAGGTGCTCCATTATACACCTGTATAATGGAGCATTTCTACCAATATTTGAGTTACATTTATTAAGATATAGCAATGCACAATGCCTTGTCCGTCTAACGGGTACATTAAACTGTATATTTTGAAGTAATTCCTGACAATCTATTAAACCATTTAACAAGTCACGCAGAAACATTAAATCGCTGTTCCTACGTCTAGTTGCAATTCTGTATTATTATTATTATTGTTGCCAAATTTGTATTTTAGATATTTGATAAATAATCTTTGAGTTTTTTCAATACATTGAGAATATATATTATAGCAAGGATTCCAAACAACCGATGAATATTCCAGTTGACTTCTGACAAGTTTCTTATTTCTGATAAAGCATAATTATCTTTCGCTGGTTACCCCACATTGTGGGATATGCCGTGATGGTATGTATGTATGTATCTTTATATATATAATTCTTCTGTAAGTGTGTATGTCACTGAACTCCTCCTAAACGGCTGAACCTATTTTGATGGAATTTTTCGGGTGTATTTGTGTGAGTCCCTGAATGGTTTAGATTCACAAAATAGAATTTTAAACATCAATAAAAATAAAAGGAAAATAAAAAACATGATTTTTATAACTATAAATTATAATGGGTAATGTCGAATTAGCAATGTTTATTTTTTTCCATCTGATAACACTAAGAAATCTGACCATATTTGCTGCATTGCAATTATATACGAGCCTAAACACTTTGATCAATTTAACCTCAATGTTTTTAGCGGCTCATCGAACAAGAAAATGTAAGTTTGCTCAGCGAATAATAACATCCATATGATTCAAATATATGTTACATATATTTTTTTGTTTCGCAAATAGTTCGGGCAGGACAACGTCTGTCGGGCCCGCTAGTATTATATATGTAAGTTATTTCGTTAACACAGTGGAAGTTCATAATTATAAATTATATATTTATAAAAATAAATAAAAACACATAATTTTAATCCACAAACGAGTAAGACTTTAATGATAAGCGCTTTCGTGGAACACAGCCACCATCTTCAGAGGCAGAAATCAAACTGAAAATATTCAGTTTGATAGTAGATATTCAGTTTGATTTCTGCCTCTGAGGATGCCGGCTGTGTTCGGCGAAAGCGCTTAGGCTCATTAAACTCTTACTCATTTGTGTTTTTATTAATTTTTATAAATATTTAATTTATTATTATAGTTTTAGGCTGTTGGAATGGTTTGCAAGTTCTGATTATGAATTGATAATCTTCATCAAATCGAAATTTCGATTTGATAAAGTATTTTTTTACATCAATTTCTCAACGGGTATCATGTAGAGTGTGCGCACTGTGAGTTTCGTCATGATGTGTTTGTATGTATGGCGTATGGCTTACGGCGGCGGCGTACGGCGGCGGCGTACGGCGGCGGCGTACGGCGTTCGGCGTACGGATTATCCTTTTTGTGTCCTCTCTACAGCCCAAACTATTAGTCCGATCGACTTCATATTAACATCATATGTGTAAAGTGCATAGACCTAGAGCTGATTAGTTTTCTATAGACAACTTTTGATTTCTTCTCTATGAATTCTTTGACATCATTTACGTTGTTTTTTTTTGTCCTCTCTGCAGCCTAAACTATAAGTCCGATTGACTTCATATTGATATCATATGTGTTAAGTCCATAAACTTAGAGCTGATTAATGTTTTTTTTATGATTTCATCTATTAAAACTGAAAAAATGCTCTCACGACCTGGAAATTAGAGATATTTTAATTTTGTGTCAACTATTAATACAACACCAAGTATCTTCATAAAATTGTCTTCTAAGTTGGTCAATGTTAAAAGAAAAATATTCAACGGTTTGAAAAATTATATTCATAATAATGGATTTTTGTATGAAAAATATATGTAACAAGAGATTTTATGTTTGGCAATGTTAAGTTCTTTGATTTCATATTGATATTAGTGTTAAGAGCTTGAACTTAGAACTGGTAAGGTTTCCATAGAAAACATAAAATTTCTTCATATGATATCACGTGTCAAAATTTAATAGAACAATGTACTATCGTTAGAAAAAATTATCTTCCAGATAATAAACTTTTGAATGAATAAAAATATATATAGTGAGATAAATTTCTTATGTATGGAAAATTTCAGTAATTTGATTTCATGTTATAGTGTAAAGAGCTTGAACTTAGAACTGATTAGCTTTCCATAGATAACATAAAATTTCTTCATTATGATATCACGTGTGAAAATTTTCTAAATGCTCTCACGCTCTTTAAAACAAACTTCATCTGCTTTTATTAAAATATTTCATACGACATAAGCATTCTGTACCATACTGCATTAAAAGTTTGTCTATCTTAATATATAAATATACCTATTATCATTAAATCTTTGATTATCAAATGCTAGGAATTGATTCCTAGTATTTGATAATCTTTCGAGCAGATATGCTCTACGTGCTTATCAAAAGACATTTTGCTGTCGAGAATTACTCCTGAATCTCTACAGTCTGTTTTCTGGTTAATTTGCTCATTATTTATTTTATAATTATAACTTAATTAATAATGGTTTCTCGTAAAAGATATAGTGACATTTTTAAATGTTAAGTGATAATTTTTTTTCTAAAAAATACAAAGCGGGGTGCTTTCGGTCTTCTTTGAGTAATTCATAATCATTTATCGATAATATGGTCTTATAAATTTTCATATCATCAGCATAGATAGCATAATCATTAATCTTAAAACAGTTACCAAAATCATTAAACAGAAGAGGCCCCAAGTGGGATACCAATCAGATAAAAACATTTCTTTTTTAGAAATTTATGCTTTGTTTAGGAAATATATGTGGATGTACATTAATTTGGCTGAGCTTTTCATTTATGGAGAAATTCACTTTTTATCATATTTTAGCGAAAGGGGTCTCAAAATTTGTGCATAAATATTTAGATTGTTATCCGTATTTTTAATTTTCAGATGTAATAGTATCTTCTTTTGGCCCTCTACTGATACTTGAAGCTACACCTTCGAATCAGTAGAGCAGTTCACGTACCTTGGTTCACTAATTACCAGTAAGAATAATATCAGTGAAGAAGTGAACAGAAGAATTGTTGCTGCTAACAGATGCTACTTTGACCTACAGAGACACATGAAGTCCAGGTTGTTGTCGAGAAAGACAAAGCTTACACTATATAAAACTATTGTCAGACCACTGTTGACATATGCCTCCGAGACCTGGACTCTAACTAAAAAAGACGAGGACCAACTTAGCATTTTTGAAAGAAAATTCCTGCGGCGAATCTACGGAGCTGTCTGTGAGGGTGGTGTGTGGAGAATCAGATACAATCATGAGCTATACCAGCTTTATGATGATATAGACGTTGGAGTATTTATAAGGATCGGGAGACTCAGATGGCTTGGACATGTGGAGAGGATGAGTGAGCAACTGCCTGCCAGAAGAGTCCTTCACCATCGACCAGAGGGTGTGAGGCGTAGGGGGAGACCCAAGTTGAGATGGGTGGACTGCGTCCAGGGGGACCTGGACTCTTTGGGCGTGGTCAATTGGAGATAAGGAGCCGCTGACAGATCCGAATGGCGAAGACTTCTTTTGGAAGCCAGGTGTCACCTTGGGATGTGGAGCTGATGATGATGATGATGATGACTGATACTTGAAACTGGGACTTGTACGATGTTTTTAAAAATATAAATTATTTTGGATGTTTGATAATTGTTTATTTTTCCAAACTAAATAATATTCGTTTTATTGCGGGTAGAGAATTTGATTATTAACAACATACATCCGATCAAATTGACTATGTATTACAGCGTGGCTGACTGGTCTCCCGAAATTGACCAACATCAAACTTTCAAATCAACAACTCACTTTCAAATCAACAAATGACGCGCGACACAATAGAACAACACATACTACTGCACTTAAAATGACATAGGGCCGGTATTACAGTCTCAGTTTAAGAGCTCAAGTTTTACAAAAATATAGCGTATTACAGTGTCCGTTTAGGCCTAATTTCCCTCAAATACGTCACTAAAACGACAAAATATTTAACTCAACGTTTCTGGCGGATTAAGTACTTAACGGTGAGTCAACTGTCATTTTTCGACTCGTTGCTAGGCAACGAGTGTAGTTTCAGTGTTCTATCACTAGAGGCGTTAGTTGTATCGACGGTGGCGCCATTGAAACGAACATGGGCATTTAAAAGCATTATTTTGGTGAAAAAAATTAAATTTACCATGTTGTATAATAAAACAATAGTACTTCAAGTCGTAGCGTCCCGTTTTGTAGTTGGTATTATTTGAGGTTATTTAAAATTTGACAGATAATAACCACAGAAAAAGTAAAATATGTTTATAATTGAAGATTTAGTAACTGACATGTCATATTGCACTGTAATACGGAAATGGATTCAATCTCCCCTTAACATTAATCTTGAGTTTAACAAACTCAATGAGTTGAGGGCCGACTGTAATACCGGCCCATATTTACTATTCTACGTATTGCAAAGAACAAAAAATAATTATTTTTATATGATTTAACTTGAGGCAGAAAAATAAAAAAAATTACTATTTTGAAAACTTTGACTTCGGGTAGAGGGCCAAAAGTAGTCATGAATATTTCTGTTATTTTTTATATTAACAGTATCCAAATAAGCAACTCTTAAGACCCCTTTCATATGTGGATTCGAAAAAAATGTACGGCCCAGCCAAATGTACAATGTAACAAGTATGTACCTACCTACTTGTTTTGAAGACACATTCATTCTTTAAAAAAAAAATGAAAATCCTCTCCATAGCACTCTATGTATGTCACCACAAAAATTAAGCCCATATATGCCCTAGAATCTTAGATTATATATGATACAGATACCTAGTCAGCGCAATGAATGTATGCCAACTAAAACTACGAGGAAACAGAAGAATTTCTAGTATACGTACACCTACCGACACGCACACCTACATAAAACGTAGACCAACAGATCTACCGCCTCACACACACATGTAAAAAAAACTTGGCATAGGAGAGACCCAGGCAAAGCGAAATGCAATATTTTTGCCAGTTTTTTTAATGACTCTACTGATATTTGTTGTGACATCGCCGACGTAGGATAGTTTTACCCATTTATTAGATTTTTCATTTAAATTTGTTAGGCCTGGTGCAATATTTTTTAACAATAATTTCTTTTTCTTTTTAAATATCAGATTGTCTATTAAGTTTTCGTTGTAACCATTATTATATGCTAACGTTTTTATTGTTTTTAATTCATCTAAATATTTATTTTGACTCTGTGGTACATGTAATAACCTGTGAATTAGTGAGTGGAAAGTGGATAATTTATGTGACATATGATGGCGGGATTTATTGTGAATAATATTATCACTGAATGTCGGTTTTCTGTATATACTAAAACTAAGTTTATTTTCTAATATTTCTATGTTGAGATCTAAAAAATTTAAAGAATTACCTCCTATTTCCATTGTGAATTGAATGTTTGCATTAATTGAATTTAATGCATTTAAAAACGTATTTAACTGTCGTAAAGTTCCCGTCCATAATCCAATTATATCATCAACATATCTATAGTAAAATAATAAATTTTTAAAACCTTGAATGTTCTTAATTTTGGATTCTAAATGATTCATAAAAAAGTCTGCTAGTAAGGGAGAAATTGGGCTACCCATCGCTAAGCCATCGGATTGTTTGTAGTATTTATTATTGAATTTAAAGTAATTTTGATCTATACACATACATAGTAAGTCTGTTAGTTCATTCATTAACACAGGGTTTAAGTTGTTGTTAGATAGATATTCTTTTAATGAAGATTTTAACTCATTTATCGGTATACTGGTAAATAAACTGACTATATCAAATGATACTAAAATACTGTTTTTAGGAATAACCGTATTTTTTATGTTGTCTATTAATTGTAGAGAGTTTTTTATTGCAAATTGTGGTTTAAATTCAGTTAGTTTTTGAAATAAAAAATTGGCATTTTTGCGATTTTAAAGCACGGTGCTGAGTTATATGAGACCACTGGTCTCATGGGCATATCCTTTTTATGCACTTTAGGTAGGCCATACAATCTGGGACATAAAGGATTCATTTGACAAAAACGTGTTTTATCGTACGGATCACTAAATATTGTTTTGCAATTATTAACTAAAGATTTAACTTGATTTGAAAAGTATGCTGTTGGATCATTATTAATTTGGGAAAAAATACTTGACAGAAAAATTGATTCGACTTTATTAATATAATTATTTTTATTTAAGATAACAGTGCTGTTGCCTTTATCAGCTTTCGATATCACTAAGTCATTGTTTTTAATTTTTGATTTTAAGCTTTTTATTGTGTTGGTATCAGAATATGGTATATTTTCAACATTATAGTGTTTTTTTAGAATATTAGCACATAAATATTTAGACGCGCAATCAGAATCTAAGGCAATATCTGTATCTAATGCTAAACATTCAAAATCACGTGTTTTCAAATTTATATAAGGACTATGTTTCAATCTATGTTTGCCCGGGTACCCGGGCAAAGTGAACAATACGAAGATTTTTTTTAATTTACATTATTTTTATGATTCTCATTAATATTACCTTTTCATTTATTTTACTTTTGTAGACAAACATTTTTTTAATATTACTATTTATAAAGTTTTTATATTAAGCAAACATTGTATGTTTTATTTAATATCTCCCTTAACACATCCGCTTTGCCTGGGTCTCCCCTACATTTGAATTCGAAATTTGTACTAGACGCGGCTTCTGTACATTATAATTCTATGCCTGGAATATTTATATTTATATGTTTTCTTGTTTTCTATGAATGTTGTTTTTAATTTTGATATACTCCACCTTATCTCTACGTCAATTTCATGTTTTCGATTTTGTTATTTGTTATTTTTTCTTTTGAATGTTTTATAAAAAAAAACAAAGGAAACGTATATGGCTAATAAATATTATTTATTGTAAGTACGTTTTTTTTCTGCCTTTGATAACATTGTGTTGTAAATCATTTGTTTCTTTTAACCAGTCATAACGCAAACAAATTTTACGCATGTATTTACGCAGTTAACAAGTTAATGTAATAAAAAACATTTACCTATAATATATGTGTGATAAACAATCAACAGTACTCTCAACGTAGGTACGTAGTCACGCTAAACTCTCCATCTCTCATAAAATTGTGAATTTTCTTTCCAGTTTCTAATAATATTCCTAGTAAATTTAACTTACAGTCCTCTTTTTTCCTCTTTTATGTTTCCTCTCTCTTTTGGTCCTACCAATCACCGCCACTACACAAAAGTCCCGCCCCTAATGACCTACCACCAACAACAAATTCCATTTTTTAACAGATTTTCAATTATCTCAATAGAGACGAAATTGGAATATTTATTGTAGGAGAACCGGGAAATCAAGGCACCTACAGAGCTTACGACCTGTCATCGGCTGGTTTACGTGATCACTTTATGCGCTTGCGCAACGTTCACCAATTATGCCTTTTTAATTAGATCCCTATCAATTCAATTTTGAAACTTCTATATATTGTAATACTGAAATTCTTTTCGCTTGAAAGTAAGGAATTTTTACTACAGCCATCTATGGGTGAAATTATGAACAACAATCTTATTATTTTTTATTTATTTTGTTGTAACGCCATCTATTGAGAGAATTGTTTTTTGTAAATAATGAAAGCTACAATTCTTATATGTGAGGTGACAATGCATTTTACGCATAGAAGTCACCCCTGAATTGCGCCAGACTTATAAGGTCATTTTTGTCTTATTTACCTACTTGTACTAATGTGTAAGTAATCGAATATATTCGAACAAATTCCATTGTCTTATGTGCCTCAAATTACACAAGTTTTGTAGGCTCTCTTATATATTCGGAGATTTTAGGATCTGTGCATTGAGCAGATCAAAAGTTATAACGGACAGACAGACACACTAAATGTTCTACTCCAAATTTTGTGTTAATCCATAAATGGAACATGTATTCTGCGAAGCCTCTAAGTTGGTGTTTATCACTTCAAGTTTAGACCCAGGGGGGCAAGTCTGGTTCGACCGGCGAAATCAAAACCCTAGTGATTACCCATATCATGGATATAATTATCGTATGGAGTTCTATGACATCTAAAGATATTGTAGAACTCCATATAATAATTATATCTATGATATGGGTAATCGTGAGGATTTTGATTTCGCCGGTTGGACCAGACTTGCCCCCCTGGCCATACAAATCTCGCGTATCGTGTAAACCACGCTAATATAATCACGGTATACCCCACCATATATGGTAACCAGCGACAGGTTTACGGATACGCATAACCTAATAAAATAAAGCATGACACATGCGTGTACGTTTACGTTTTTTTTTATATATACGTACTTAATTACGTCCTGCTTACGTACTTCTGTCCTTCCCCGTGTTTTACGTGGCGGGTCAAACCCAGGTAAAGTTGTCGCCAAATAACTAGAACTTTTAGCCGAAAAGGGAGGCGATTTCTACGTAAACCAACGAAGCAAAAAGACACGAATTTGCGCTCTGCGCAACCGGAAGCTCGTTCAAGATGTTTGGCGAAAATTATACTCGGATTTATAGATCCACTATTAGGTTCAGTATTATTATTATTGTTAATTCAGTTAACAATAATGATTCAATACTTAAATCCTCTGACTCGACTCTCTCGTTAACACGCAATTGTTTATGATAAAAGATATGTTATATATAACGACGTCACTTAAATATGACGCAGTTAGAT
This sequence comes from Molanna angustata, assembly GCA_963576475.1. Lineage (NCBI taxonomy): Eukaryota > Metazoa > Arthropoda > Insecta > Trichoptera > Molannidae > Molanna > Molanna angustata. The sequence goes on along the minus strand of OY754988.1, from coordinate 20,822,381 downwards.
ATGTATGTAGGCAGGTAAGTATGTGGTTAGTACCTACACATATTACTAGTTGCATGTTACACATGAGATCCAACTGTCGATGGCGATAGTACGTATATGTAATTGAAGAATACGTACCAAACTATTAACACAGAAAACACAAATTAATATGTATATATTTTAAGATATTTTGTTTTCTATATTTATTTATTTATTTTATTTTTTATTTTTTTTTTTTTATTTATATAAAACATGTAGGTATGTATGGAGGTAAGTCTATTTTTCCTACCCAGAATATGAAAACAGCATGATGGTATGTATGTAGGTATGTATGGAGATTAAGTATCAAACTATTAAGTCTTCTTAGATATAATGTATAGGCCACTGCCATACAAATCCTATGAAGTAATGTCGTCACTAAATTCAATTTTTATAAAAATTGTTAAAAAAAAATTGAGATGTACTACTACAATGCTTATGTTTTTTATAGAAAATTAAATTATCTAGTTGGGGTGTTTCGGCTTTTTTCGATATTTATAAAAACTTTGGAAATATAGGCAGATAAACACAAATTTATCATAAAAAAATGTTTTTGTTAAAAAAAAATGTTTGAGAAACTCTGGATTTTTTTGAAAAAATTAATTGAAGATTTTATATTTATACCAATTTTCAGCGTTCCGGCTTTTATGGTTACTGAAACAAAAATTCAAAAGTATGAAAGTTTTGTGGGCCTATAACTATCTGAAATATTCTGAAATTTTGGGCTCTGTAAATTGAGCGGATCAAAAGTTGTGAGGGGGGGGGGGGAGACACAGACACACTAAATGTTCTACTCCGAATTCTGAGTAAATCCGTTGGTGCCTCTAAGTTGGTGTTTTTGACTTCAAAGTTGGAATACAATAAATCTCGCGTATTTTGGCTTGATACTATGTCGATATGTTAAGAGAACAAAGTTCTCTTGAACAACAAAGCGACAGTTGGATTAAAGTATGCCGAGGGACATAAAAGAAGAAAAAAGATTTGGTCTTTCTAAGAAAAACTATATTATGAAAAATTTTAATAATTGTTTACATGTTACTATAGATTAAACTATCTATTTCAATAAATAAAAATAAATAGGTCGATGGCTGAGCGGTTAGCGCTCTGGGTTAGTAATCCAGTGGTCGCGAGTTCGAATCCTACTTCGAAACATATGGGATCACACAAAACAGATCAACCAGGTCCCAATGTCCGCCATAATACCGGTCATTAATCCAATCTCTGACGTGATTTTTATTTCAGAGCCATAGAAAGAGACTAAGTAGTTAATTATGCAATAAACTCATCACTTGCGCAGGGTGCAAATAAATTTGTATTACAATTTTTTTTTTCAAAATGTCGGTCGTCAAACAATATAAAAAAAATAAAAAGGCGTAGCCAATATACGCCAGTAAAAATGCTGATCTTATTTATCTTTTGCGTTTTCCATCAAGGAAATGGCGTAATAGATAATATTTTATGTAAATATGATAGGTATTATAATATTTTGATAAAATTAATGACGTTGTCAAATTAGGTAATTCAATAGGTACGTGAAAATCTTGTTTTTTCCAATTAGTATGTAATAAAGGTATTCTGACGATAGATGATACCCATCATCATATAAATTCATAATATGGAGGTACAATATATGTATGTATGTACATACTTCAATAACAACTTTAAATATTAATTACAAGTATTTTGTTAATTGTTGTAATATGAAGAACGATAACAGAAATTGAGAAGGAGTAATTTCTTTGAATTTATTAGTTTTTTTTCCGGTGTACCTTCCTACGCTGAAAAGCTCTTTAATCTTTACTGCTACGAAAGAGTATTGATTTGTAATGTAATATTTTGCGATAAGTTCCGCTAATCTTTACGTATCACAGAATGTAGAGTGAAAGTTACGTATCAGGAGCTATCATTTATAACTATAATCTGTGAAACGAACGAATGTGTGTACGCGTTGCTTTTTGTCTTTGCACAAAACTTAACACCACCTCGATATGTCGCATAAAACATTGCGAATAAATTCACCTGTCGAATGTCATGAGTATTTCGCTCCAATCAGAATACCGCGCTACGAACCTGGTGGCGACATCGACAAACAAACAAGCCACAGGAAAACAGTAGGTACCTACATCGCTGTTAATTTTATAAGGTAAACAAAGATTATAATACATTATATAAAGGTATATAAACAAGATTACCAAGCAGTAAGCGGTTTGTCGCTTATCGTTCAGTCAATTCTTGGAAATTAAATATTTGCTGAGGTTTTAGCAAACCCATCATCTATATTTGGCATATCCGGTAACGTAACTATATTGATAATACACGTATGTTATTTCAATACTTACGTCACAAATATAACAGTACATTCTAAATCAAACAGATATAGGTAATCAATTCAATATAGGTTTTAAGACACTTTCCAAATAATACGTCATAAATAAACTGTATTCCCCTGAATGTATTTGTGATAAATATAGAACTAAAGATAGTATCAAAATTCCAAAAATTAAAACCACGACTGCCCAACACCATAACTGTTGAATGTATTATTCTGTACACCTGTCGGATGTATTGTTCTGTACAACTGTCGAATGTATTATTATGTACAACTGTCGAAAGTTTTATTCTGTACAACTGTCGAATGTATTATTCTGTACAACTGTCGAAAGTTTTATTCTGTACAACTGTCGAATGTATTATTCTATATAAATAATGTCGAATGTATTATTCTGTACAACTGTCGAATGTTTTATTCTGTACAACTGTCGAATGTATTATTCTATATAAATAATGTCGAATGTATTATTCTGTACAACTGTCGAATGTTTTATTCTGTACAACTGTCGAATGTATTATTCTATATAAATAATGTCAAATGTATTATTCTGAACAACTGGCGAATTGTATTATTCTGTATAAATATTGTCGAATGTATTATTCTGAACAACTGTCGAATGTATTATTCTGAACAACTGTCGAATGTATTATTCTGAACAACTGTCGAATTGTATTATTCTGTATAAATATTGTCGAATGTATTATTCTGTACAACAGTTGAGAGTATTATTCTGTACAACTGTTGAATGCATTATTCTGTACAACTGTTGAAAGTATTATTCTGTACAACTGTTGAATGTATTATTTTGTACAACTGTCGAATGTATTATTCTGTACAACTGTCGAATTTATTATTCTGTATAAATATTGTCGAATGTATTATTCTGTACAACAGTTGAGAGTATTATTCTGTTCAACAGTTGAGAGTATTATTCTGTACAACTGTTGAATGTATTATTCTGTACAAATATTGAAAGTATTATTCTGTACAACTGTTGAATGTATTATTCTGTACAACTGTCGAATGTATTATTCTGTACAACTGTCGAATGTATTATTCTGTATAAATAATGCCGAATGTATTATTATGAATGATGATTGGTTTCTAATAGTCCCGGGTTCGATTCCCGGTGGAAACATAGTTTACAATTGTGTTTTCAATCTGGATCTGTTAGACGATAAATATCGTAAGTCTCCAGAATGTGGCAACTTGTTATTGGGTGCGTGTTAAATTAATATTTGACTGATAGTTGCCCGAGAAGTAATGTAAAATGGAATAAAATAAAAAATAAATGTCCTATGCATTATCCTGTATAAGACTGAATAACTCGCGTGAGCGAGTTGCTTTATAAAATCAATGGAATTTTGTTGCAGAAAAAAATGTTATCAACACCTTTGTCATTTGAGGTTAGGAATAAGTTTATTTTGTATTCGCATTAGATCACATTTTTAAATCAATTATATTTTTCAGCATACTATTTTTTTATTTATTTTTTTAGATCTTTGGTACAAGGTTAACACACAATATGCGTAAACATAATATTATAAACATAACAAAAAAAACCACAAGACACAGCTGATTGTGGGTATACCAATTTAAAAACAGACAAAACTATTTTGTTAATAACATTAGATATTATCGCATAATCTAATAAATATATTTTTACTCCTCACTATCCCAAGGGGATATAGTGGGGAGTTGTGATTTCACAATTTTCAAGGCTATTTTTTTATTGCAGATTATCAACTAGTGTCATGTTGAGATTGCAATCTGAAAGTTTCATCACAATTTATCTGTGTGTGTGCTATGTACTGTGTGTTTATTTTACTTTATATTATTTTTTAATTATAGACTAAAGTACTCATTCGATCCTTTTCAAATTTTGTAAATATGTATACCTATCTAATACTCGCTTGGACCCGATTAGATTTTGAAGGTTATCTGAACGCCTAGTAGGTACTTCTCAATATTTTTAACTGTCAAATATTTCAATGATACCCCAAGCTCAGGAAACTTATAATTTGAAATTTTTATTTTCAACTTGGTAAAAAGGCACATCACTTGCATAAAATGGCATTGAAGCATTACGAAGTTTTCATAATAAAATATTTAAATAAAAAAATAATTGAACAAAGCATTTCATGAAAATGCCGAAAATTTTCCATACAAAATTTGATTACGGAACAAATTTTGCTATACTGACTGAAGGTAATATCTCTTCTTCTTCTTCCGGTGCCATGTCAGGAACCCCCGACGTCGGCTATCACTCTGGCAAATCCCTCTCTGTCATGTGCTGCTCGGAATATCTGTTCCACGGTCCTGAAGCCGGTAAAGTAATATATAAACAATTTTATTATGAAATATTACTTTGTTTGTGTTAAATTATCATTAATCTAATCTTATTTTATTTCATCAATTCCATATCTTATATGATAATTAGGAAAATGTGAAGAGGAACTCACAGAAGCTTTGATAGTCATGGAGAATGTCTTGAACAAGGATTTTAATATGAAATTTAATTTATCAAGGATTTTAATTTTAATATGAAAATTGGGGGAGCACGGAAGGAACCTCCACGCGGTGCCCCCTGGTAACAGAAATTCTCTGGCCAATCCTTCCACCACAGCAACGCAACAATGCGTTGCTGACACGAAAGAAGAAGAATATGAAAATTAATAAAAATAAGACTAAAGTGATGACTGTAGGCCGTGAGGAGCAGCAAATTAATGTGGTAATGTTCGGAGAAACATTAAAAAACACAAAAGAGTTCGTGTACCTCGGAAGTAGGATCTCTTGGGATGGGAGAACAAGGAAAGAAGTTGACAGCCGAATACATCAGGCAAGGCTGGCTTTCAACAAGAAGTCGAAGATCCTTGAGTCAAACAACCTAGACTTGAAGCTCCGTAAGAGACTCACAAAAACATATGTGTGGAGCATACTGTTGTATGGCTGTGAGACATGGTGTCTTACCGAAAGAGACAGAAGTAGACTTGAGGCTTTCGAGATGTGGTGTTACAAAAGAATACTGGGAATTTCCTGGAGGGACCACATCACGAATGCCGAGGTTCTCAACAAAGTTGAAGAAGGCAGACACCTACTCAATACCATCTCCGAGAGACGTGCTCGCTGGATTGGGCACATCTTGCGCCACGAGGGACTCCTACATGACCTAATGGAGGGAATGGTTGAGGGGACAAACCACAGGGGGCGCCCCCGACGGGAATATTTGGCCCAGGTGTGCGAGGACATGAAATGCGCCACATATGTTGAGCTGAAAAGGGCTGCACAGGATAGAGAGAAGTGGAAAGCGAGATGTAGACTTCTTCTGCAAACCAATCCATAGGATTGAGACTTTTGATGATGAGGAAAATGTTTATTTTATCTGTTTTCAGAAGCCGGGCGACATGACAGTTAATTCTCTAGGAATATACAAGTTACAAGTAAATATATTGTGTTTTTTACTCCTCACTAACCCATGGTGATATAGTGGGGAGTTATGATTTCCCATTTTTAAGGATATTTTTTTATTGCAGATTATCAACTAGTGTCATGTTGAGATTGCAATCTGAAAGTTTCATCACAATTTATCTATGTGTGTGCTATGTTCTGTGTGCTGTGTGCTATGTTTATTTTACTTTATCTATTAAATACTTAAGTATTATATTCAATTCCTTTCAAATTTTGCGAATTTGTATACCTTATATTCGCTTAGACCTCATTAGATTTTGAAGGATATCTGAAAAGTGCTTCTCAATTTTTTTAACTGTCAAATATTTCAAAGTGACCCCAAGCTCTGGAAACTTAAAATTTGAAATTTTTATTTTCAAATTGGTAAAAAGGCACATCACTTTCATAAAATGGCATCGAAGAATTATGAACTTTTCATAAAAAAAAACATTTAAAAAAAAAATTAACAAACTCATTTCATGAAAATGCTGAATTTTTTTCATACAAAATTTTAATACTTTATAGAATGACTTGTTAATGAGTAGTTTAACGTTGGCCACAACCCATTCGTTTTGTATATAACCCACTCACAGTATGAAAGCACACAGTTAAAATTTATTATTAATTTTGTGGAAATTTTTTATTGGGTTTATTTTTTTTCATATAACATCTGTACAAGAAATGTTATTTTACTGTAAATTTCCCAAAAACAAATTTATAAAATTAAAAAAAAATAATGTATAGTATAACCAGGAACTTTACCAAACTTTTCGATGACACCAACATCACTAAACTACGATCATTGATTTTTGGTCACGGATCGTGATCATGATGATCTACAAATTCAAAAAACAATAAAAGTACTATCTAATGAATTCAAAAATCAAATATAATAAATTTAGAACAAACAGTAAAATAAATAAATAATATCTAAAATTTGTTTATCTATATTCTGTTGTTTGTACTTATTAGTTTATTGTAAATATTTGTTATGCTTATCAATAACTTCCTATGACATACATATAATCTTCTTTATAATATCACCAACGTGTGCGTTAACAGTATACAATAACATATTATTGAACATGAAACAATTTAAACATGCTTAATTACATTCATTCATACCATCACAGAATATCCCACAAATAACCAGGGACTACTTTGCGAGTGTGCATTACCTCATAAAAGAAAGCACGACACATGCGAGTATACCCACTACCCACAGCCCAGCCCCTCTAGACAACATATCATTAAGGCCCTACTATACCCTGGATATACGGATGTACGCAAAAATGCACGCTAAATTACCTTCTAATGTATGAAAAACGAGAAAATATTGTATATCACCTGATATGTGATATACAACATTTTATCGTGCAAAAATATTAAAATTTAGAGGTTTTTTTTAAATAGCAAGAAAAGTTATTGAAATATTATAATAATACAAAAGTCAGCCGGTAGATTTTAATATTCTCTATCGAATAAAGTAAAAATATACTTCATAGGCCTTGTAGTTTTTTAGTTACTTACAATAAAAAAATAAAATAAAAGTTTTACTAAAACTAATTTTACAAGAAAAGTATTAAACAAATTCAAAATTCAAAAAAATCATGCAATAGATTTAAGATGTACATACAAACTGTTCCTTATTTCAAAGACTTATCTTTTGAGGGTATTAGGGAAATTATTTTCAATATATAATGTATAGCCTACTATAGCCTCTTAAGAGGGTGACTGCTGCCAACGTACCTATTTTTTCAATTTGAATTTGCATCATTACTACAAAACGTATCATTTTGAAAAAAATAACCTAGTTAGTTTTGATATTAATAAAGAAAAATATACCTTAACTTTTTAATTAGGTTCTTTATATATTCTTGTAGAACGAAAATAATTAGTATAACCCGATTTCTGACATTTATCTTAAATTTCAAAAAAACTATAAGGTATAGAGCATTATATTTTTGTATAAATTAAAGAAGATCAAAATATCTGGAAAAATACGATGTAACGTTGCATTAATTCATCAGGTTAAGTCAATAAACCAAAAAAACTTTTATTTTACAGTGGCGCTGAATGGAAAATAAATGTTTTTAGGTTTATTTACTAAAACTGAAGCATTAATGCAACGTCACATAATTTTTTTCTAGATATTTTTGTCTTCTTTAATTTAAAAAAAAGATGTTGAAATACGCCTTATATTTTATTAAAAATATTAGATAGACATTGAAAATCGGGGTATGCCATTATTTTTCTACAAGAATTTATACAGAACATTATCAAAAATTAAAGATATATTTTTCTTTATTAATACCCAAACTATCTAAATTATTTTTTTCAAAACGCTTTGATAAGAAATAATGATGGTATATCAAATTGAAAAATAGGTACGTTGACAGCAGGCCCCCTCTTAAGCTCAAGAAAATTGGAAAACATTGGAGTTTTTTTCCCTGTCGGGAGTCAACGATATTTTTTTTAAAGAATGAATATGTTTATTAAGCAAATGCTTGTGCCATAGGTGAACGAAATCGGTCGTGGCAGGGTTCGAACTCGCTACCACTGAATTACTAACCCAGCACGCACACCTCTCTGCCACCACGCATCTATTGATAATTTTATTGACAGTATTTTTAATATCTCAACAGAGACGAATATGGTATATTAATTTGCTTTGATTTCCTGGTTCTCCCTTGATATACCAACATCGTTTCCATTGAGATATAAAAAAAATTGCCATAGAAACAAGAAAAGAAAAAAAAAACGATTTTTTTTTTATCATACCATTTATATATTATGCTTCATTGAAAATCGATAACTGCTGCCCAACTAGGTATATATGTTCTAGGGCTAGCAGTTATCTTTTAGCATTTTTTCTTAGCATTGAGTTTTCATTTCTTGAGCTTAATGACGTGTTGTCTAGGGGGGCAGTCTCGTCTCAACCAAAATCCACTACATTCAGAATGGATAGTGAATCCCATTGCTGAACTATGTGAGATGTTATTGTTGCCTGTTCGATTTTCGATTACCCGATGCTTACGGGACACCTGAAAATAGTAATATTAGAAAAGAATGAAAGCACTACATATTCTAATAATCTTATTAAAGACCACCAAACATACATTAATGAGTATCATTATGTACTTAATTGAAATTCAATAAATATCTTTAAAATTAAATACTTAACAAAAAATATCTACAAGTCATTGAGTTATATTCAATGTTAAGAATATCTTATCTTATTACACACACACACTAATACCATATTTCGGCAAATCATGGCGCCATAATATATCTAAAGTAAACATTCAATACAAAATAATCAAACATAGATTATTATGTCATAATTAATTGTATAGGTGTGTGCTCTATTTAATAGAATAGATGACATTTTATATGTAGACACCTAATTTGAGAGCAACACGCTGTACAAAATGGTACATTTGAACGAATTCTTACAATATCACCAAGAAAGAGCGCACACGACAGAATTCATTAAGTTAGAAAGAGATAATAAAATAATATATATTGAGACACACACTGCAGACATATTTTCGCTTTTACTCCAGTGCAATCATATTATATTTATTATGTCTCACACCAAATAATAACTGTGAAAAGACAAACTTATATTAAGTTATAGCTGTTTGTAAAAGCTAATACAACAACAGAATCCCTCTGCATAGCTACAAGCGAATGTGATTTCCTCGAAATAAAAATTAATATCGAAAAATCCATAGAAATATATGAGTTATTGAATAAATATGCAGGATGAAATGATGTATCTAAGCGTTCCTTCACAGTTCTAGTGTAACCTTTACATAAATTTTTAATTATCTCAATAGAGACGAAGTTGGAATATTTACTGTAGGAGAACCGGGAAATCAAGGCCTTGATACCTTTACCTTTGACTCCCGACAGGAAAAAAATCCAATGTTTGCGCATATGCAATAATAAAAATATTCGATAACCTTTACATGTTTTCATCATACAAGATGGTATTTTTACTAACTATAATATGTCCGAACACTACAACATATTGCGTGTTACTAAAGTGCTGTAAGAATTAAGGTAGGTATGTGCCCTACTTTTGGTCTACCGAATTTAAAGACTAGTAACGTATCTATTATTCAGTTGGTTAGGTATCTGACTGCTGATCCAAGGGTCCCGGGTTCGATTCCCGGTGGAGACACAGTTTTTAATTGTGTTTTCAGTCTGGATCTGTGAGACAATTAATATCGTAAGTCCCCTGAATGTGGCAACTTCTTAATTGGTGCGTGTTAAATAATTATTTGACATAGTACCTGTTAGTTGCCTGAGAAGCTACATTAAATAAATAAATAAATATAAAATATATATAACTACCAATTATGACTTCCCTACATCCCCCCTCTCCAAGATTGTTATATAGAAAAAAACATCGTAATTAATTTTTAATTTGTGTAATCTTTCATCAGATGGCGGTGTGAACAAATATATTGACATTGCCATTAATCACCAACCCAAAAAAATGTAATATAAATAAGGTCTATATAAAAATGTAATATAAATAAGGTCTATATAAAAATGTAATATAAATAAGGTCTATATAAAAATGTAATATAAATAAGGTCTATATAAAAATGTAATATAAATAAGGTCTATATAAAAATGTAATATAAATAAGGTCTATATAAAAATGTAATATAAATAAGGTCTATATAAAAATGTAATATAAATAAGGTCTATATAAAAATGTAATATAAATAAGGTCTATATAAAAATGTAATATAAATAAGGTCTATATAAAAATGTAATATAAATAAGGTCTATATAAAAATGTAATATAAATAAGGTCTATATAAAAATGTAATATAAATAAGGTCTATATAAAAATGTAATATAAATAAGGTCTATATAAAAATGTAATATAAATAAGGTCTATATAAAAATGTAATATAAATAAGGTCTATATAAAAATGTAATATAAATAAGGTCTATATAAAAATGTAATATAAATAAGGTCTATATAAAAATGTAATATAAATAAGGTCTATATAAAAATGTAATATAAATAAGGTCTATATAAAAATGTAATATAAATAAGGTCTATATAAAAATGTAATATAAATAAGGTCTATATAAAAATGTAATATAAATAAGGTCTATATAAAAATGTAATATAAATAAGGTCTATATAAAAATGTAATATAAATAAGGTCTATATAAAAATGTAATATAAATAAGGTCTATATAAAAATGTAATATAAATAAGGTCTATATAAAAATGTAATATAAATAAGGTCTATATAAAAATGTAATATAAATAAGGTCTATATAAAAATGTAATATAAATAAGGTCTATATAAAAATGTAATATAAATAAGGTCTATATAAAAAAAATTTCCCTTCGCATATCATCCATCTCCATCAATCAAGCAGTGATGATTTTATATTAATATATTATTATACATTATTATACTATGTTTATTATAATAATGTATAATAATATAAAATAAAATGTAAATAGATACCTATATGCGCAGATGTACACTAAAATAAGTAGGAAATACTGTAATTGCGTAGATGTACACTAAAATAACTAGTAAATACTGTAATTGCGTAGATGTACACTAAAATAACTAGTAAATACTGTAATTGCGCAGATGTACACTAAAATAACTAGGAATTACTGTGATTGCGCAGATGTACACTAAAATAACTAGGAAATACTGTAATTGCGCAGATGTACACTAAAATAACTAGGAAATACTGTTATTGCGCAGATGTACACTAAAATAACTAGGAAATACTGTTATTGCGCAGATGTACACTAAAATAAGTAGGAAATACTGTAATTGCGTAGATGTACACTAAAATAACTAGTAAATACTGTAATTGCGCAGATGTACACTAAAATAACTAGGAATTACTGTGATTGCGCAGATGTACACTAAAATAACTAGGAAATACTCTAATTGCGCAGATGCACACTAAAATAACTAGGAAATACTGTTATTGCGCAGATGTACACTAAAATAACTAGGAAATACTGTAATTGCGCAGATGTACACTAAAATAACTAGGAAATACTGTAATTGCGCAGATGTACACTAGAATAACTAGGAAATTGACGATATACATAAATAAAATTATTCAATCTATATTAATAATTGTAAACAGCTGTAGTATTTCTAAATAAAAAAATGCGGTCTACATAGAAATCAACTAGTATCATGATGAGATTGGTGTGCATTATATTTGTTTATATTATGTATCACGTTCTGTGGCAGGACAACGTCCGCCCGGGCCCATTAGTGCAACTATACAAATATTCGATTTATATGCACATTGGTAAGTACAATCAAGCCAAAAATAAACTTATAATTCTGGCGCCAACTAGTCTTAACTCCTTCTCCAAGCAACACATCCACTTCTTCTTCTTTTCGTGTCGGTCAGACTACAGCCCCCTTCGCTCCCAAAATGCCACAACTCCAACTACTCTGTCCTCGAGGTGGGCTCGCTCCGCAAAGTCTCTCCAGTCACACCGTTCGGGAATCAATGGACATGCGAGGAGATGCTCGGTGTTCTGCTCCTGCATACACTCATACATCGAGTCCTCAATAATTCCCTATCTCTGTAGGTTCTTCTTTGTGCAGTCTACTCCAGTCCTAATCCTGCCTACTCATCCAGCTGAGTTGACCTGCACCTCTCGTGGCCTTCCTGTATTCCTAGTGCAGTAGGTATGATCTGCACAATCTTCATGTCCTATCACATGTCCATACCTACCATCTCATTCTTGACTCCTTTATTTATTTATATATTTATTTAATTTATGTACAGGTGTACCTTTACCTTTTCCTTAACCAGAACCACCCTGTGCTGTCCCTGATTGGTATATTTTTATTTATTTGTTACTTTCTTTGCATGTGTTTTGTGAACTGGCGGGCTCATTGCCAAACGACAATTTCTACCAAGCAACCAGGGTTAATGTAAAATGTACAATACAGTGTGTTGTATGGTAATAAGGTAATCACGTGACCAAAATAATAAGAAATAAAGATAACACTAAAAGTTAATTAAAAAAGACTTGGACTCGTCAGTTACAGTTGAAAGAAAAGAATTAATGATATGAAAAAAAATGGTTAAGAAGAAGAATAAGAAATCAGGTATTATCAGATGTCGGCCTTCGTGGCTCAGTTGGTTAGGTATCTGACTGCTGATCCAAAGGTCCCGGGTTCGATTCCCGGTGGAGACACAGTTTTTAATTGTGTTTTCAGTCTTGATCTATGAGACGATTAATATAAATATCACCAAATATCTTGAAGGAGGTTACGGTTGCGCAGAGCGCAAATTTGTGTCTCTTTGCTTCGTTGATCATATTTATATTTAGTGAGATATCACGAGTAATATTAGGTATTCCATAATCTTGTTGAATTTACCTTAATATGAATTAGAATAGATAGTAAATTACGTTTAAACAAGCAAAGTTCAATAATCTCCTACTACAGTCACAAAAAAAGGATTTAACTTTTTTTGTCAAAACTTTAAGGTGGCCATTATAAATTATTTATAAAAGAGTGAATTATATTTTTACTTAGATAATAATTTGTTTATCAGAATATTGTCTGTAGATAATAACCGCACCATGGCGCCGCTATAATATATTAAAACATTTCTGTGAAGTAATTATCAGCTGACACAAAAGTCCACATGTTGGTACATTGATGCTGATTAAATCCATTTGTTTGGTTTTACCAAATTTCGGCGAAAAGATAATAATGGGTATGGGTTCGAGTTTCGGGATTCACAGATCCAAGGATAATAATTAAACGATGAATCGGTTTCACAATAATAATTAGTCCTTATATTGTCAGTCATATAAAAATCCAAGATCAAATAAACTATGTTTGGAAAGCTGTTTTGTGAAGAAAAATGTTTATTTTTTTTAAATTAACAACGAACAAATAAAATTTTAACAATAAAATTAAAAAAAAGTTGTTGAGGACTGCGGGGATGAGAGCTCTGCGAGCCATTGCTGGAAGGACCGTGCAAGTTCGAATAAGAATCACGAAGAAGTCCAAGGTGTGTTCAGTTGGAGTTTGAAGTTTTTGTATGGGATTTAACCTAAGTTTTCGTATGGGATTTAACCTAAGTTTTTGTATGGGATTTAACCTAAGTTTTCGTATGGGATTTAACCTAAGTTTTTGTATGGGATTTAACCAAAGTTTTTGTATGGGATTTAACCTAAGTTTTCGTATGGGATTAAACCTAAGTTTTGTATGGGATTTTAGTAAGTTTTTCTACAACAACGACTAACAAACGGCAAATCCCAGACAAAAATTAGCTCTTGGCGTAAACAAACAGCGTTATCAATTTTATTCAGGCCGCTGGTATCAATATCTACGAAGGATTAGTCATGAGAGAATCTCACACATAGCCAAGTACCCAATTTACACCAAATACCAAACGACCAATCAACCAGGAAGACACCAGAAACGATGGAGAGACAGCTGTAGTTCAATCAGCCCACCTTTGATTCATGTTACGCATTTCTTCAACTGCTGATAACAAACAATGAATTATTCCTGTCTAATGTGGCTCCTAAAAAGGGTCCTGGACACACAGAATATGTCCACGTATGTGGTGAGCCATCAGTACCCAGCTTTCCACATTTTGGGGGGTTTTCCAGGCATACTTTCTCTCCTTCTCGTCCATTCTTTCCACATGGTCTCTCCAATGGCTTCTTATTTATCTTGACACGACTTGCCAACACCATTACTCATACAGGGGGATCAAATGGTACAATCAGTTTAGTAGGTTTAATAGGGTTCTGTGATTTTATATACACATAAATATAAAATCACAAAACCCTATTCAACATTTAAACTAAAAGTAAAAACGTTACAAAACTAAACTGACAATCTAATTGTTTAATGTATTATCCTGTATAAGTCTGTATAAATGTCCAATCTATTATCCTGTATAAGTCTGTATAAATGTCCAATGTATAATCCTGTATAAGTATGTATAAATGTCATATGTATTATCTTGTATAAGTCTGTATAACTTTATTCCTATGTACAGCTTATTTTAACAACTATTTTTTATAACATAAAACTCAGATGGGTCGATGGCAGCGCGGTTTGCGCGATATAATATTAATCCAAAAGTCACGAGTTCGAATCCTGCCTGTTACATTAAAATATATTTAGGTACTCTAAAAAATGTTTAGAGTAAAACTCCGCTTCGTAACATTAGTGTAACATTATGCTGTTATAGTTACCATATTATTTGCTGTATTGTTTTTATAATATTTTTGAAATAAATAAATATCACACATCCTTCTGATCGTGATCCTTGTATTCCTACCTCACGGCTTCCACGTGTTTTATGAGAATATTATTACCAAATACATTCCTATCCTAAGCAATCTTCAGTTATTTGCTATATAGGTACATATTATACACGCAATGAATATTCATTTTAAACAAAGGATCGACTTTGACCCTTTCTTCATTATTGAGGTTTTGTTTATAATATGGTGTGATATTATATATTTTTATTATCACACTAGCGATATTTATTCAACTTGCACACTTAGGTATTTATATAAACTGCATGCATGCAATAGTACCTCAAAAGCAAATTCACTTATTTATCCAGTCATGGACTTCCACTCCGATCTGCTGAATGTACAACACTTTCCATACCTATCCATAATACAGAATTTCTCAGCTCTTCGTTCGAAGTACAATCAGCAAGATTATGGAATAGCCTTAGTCCGGATATTGCGTCGTCTAACTCAATTAGTATTTTCAAGAAAAAACTAAAGAAGGAATATTTATCCTTGAACACCTGATCCCGATTTCCTCTCCTGTCCTTACCATATCCTTTTTCTTGCTATGAATTATAATTTTTTTTTTGTTTTAATAGTATTTAAGTGTTATACGTATTTTCTTTTATTTCTTTTACTCTTTTTTATTTGCTGTTGTACATACACAATGTTGTCATACTTTGTAATCTGGTTGGTTGGAAGAAATTGCCTAATGGCAATAAGCCCGCCAGTGTACAATTATATTTGTTTATATTATGTACAAAAAGATGTATAAATATAAATAATACCATTGTGATAATATACAAGTCATGCAGTTTTATTGCTATTGATATTTGATTTATTAACAAATAAAAGTTTTTAAATGTGTTTTGAGACATCAGTTAAAAATAATGCACCCACTATTCCTTAAACCGAAAAGGGTTTTTGGAACACCTATATCTTTCTATGTAAGTCTTTAGCTTCGGGCAATATCAGACAAGGAATTATAGGTACTAGTTGCATGTAACACATAAGATCCAACTGTCGATGGCGATAGTATGCATAATCAAAGAATACGTACCAAACTATAAACAACACAAATTAATAAATATTTGAAGATATTTTATTTTCTATATAAAACATGTAGGTATGTTTGTCAGGATAGGATAGTATGGAAGTCAGTCTGTTTTTCCTACATATATGAAAACAGTATGTATGTTTGGAGATTTAAGTATCAAACTATTAAGTCTTTTTACATATTGTGTATAGGCGACTACCATACAAATTGTATGAAGTGATGTCGTCACTAAATTCAATTTTTATAAAACTTGTTAAAAAAAATTGAGATGTGCTAATACAATGTTTTTTTATTTTTTATATAAAATTAAATTATCTAGTTGGGGTATTTCGGCTTTTTTCGATATTTAAAAAAAAAATGGAAATATAGGCAGTTAAACTCATAAATTTATCATAAAAAAAATATTTTTCTTAATAAAAAATGTTTGAGACACCTTGAAATTAAAAAAAAACTAATTTGAGATTTTGTGTAAATATACCAATTTTCAGCGTTCTAGCTTTTACGGTTTCTAAGATATATGGAAAAATAAATCAAAACTGCGAGGCCTCTAGTTCGTGTTATTAGCATGCAAAAAGTCCACTACACCATACAAAATTTTCCTTCATACACGCATCTTGGCTTAATAATGTCGATTCATTAAGACAATTGAATTCTCATGAACGAATCGACAGTTGGATTATTAGATATGATAGTGTTAGGATTTCCTGGGAATGGGAATAAAAGCTGGTGATGAATGTTTACGCAGTAAGTTTTAAGTAGTATCTGATTTTATTTTTACAAAAAGAAAGTTACATGCACAAAATGATAAAATATACAACAAAACTTGAATGAAACAAAAACATATAACAAAAATAATGATCTGACAGGAAAATAATGTTGCTATTATTGAAAATCAAACATATTCCCCGCTAAGAATATATCCAGTAAAAATACATTTTTTTAAATAAAGCTTGATTAAATTAATATTTGATTTAGTGGACTGTATTTAAATATGTGTATATGATGTATGATAAAAAAAATATAAACAAAAAAAAATAAAATATGTATGAGAAAGAAAAAAAAAATATATAAGAAAATTTAAACAAATAGAAAATGATAATGAAAAGAAAAAAAATGTTAAAAAAATGATGAATAAATGTTAAACAATGATGAATAAATAATAAAATGAATATAAATTGTCTTTGTTTTTCACATAATAAATGTCTGTTGCACTTGCACAATAAAAGTCCATATTTGCACTGAAAAAAGTCTATGTTTGCACCGAAGAAGTTTTTTCATGATATTATGATGTCTGGAAATGCTTTTGTCCTATGACGTTGCTGTTGAAGAAGTTTCCCATATGTAGAATGTATCCTCCCCGTTGTAGAAATTGTTTCTCTTGATGAAGAAGTCTCCAAAATGTAGAATTTGCTGAAGTTGTTGTTGAAAAAATCCCTCAAATGTAGAATTTGCGGAAGTAGTTGTTGAAAAAATCTCTCAAATGTAGAATTTGCTGAAGCCGTTGAAAAAATCTCTCAAATGTAGAATGTGATGAAGTTGTTGAAAAATAATAGTTTGATGACTCGTTGCACAATAGTTTAATTGATTATAGATGCACAAGAGTTCAGTTGCTTTTTAGATGAATGCATAAAGTCAACTTTAAAAATGTTATATTTGCTTTTTTTTAAAAAATCTTGATGTTTGTCAATTTAATAAAATATGTTTAAACATTTAAAAATATCATTTTATGATAAAAAAAAATATATTCTTGATGCTTGGTAATTTGGTTTATATTGTGTCTTATTTTTTTTTTAAAGTTCAAAAATGTACTCTCACTTATTAATGTTGAAGTTTCACTCAGTTTTAGAAACTTATCCTTTTAAATGTTCAAATTTGTTACTCTCACTGCTTATTAATGTTAAAATCACTTAGCTTTAGACCCATCCCGGGAACCGCAGACATTTGATGGTGATGATGATGATATTACATCGTCCTGCTCCATAGGAAGTAAGCATAATTTAGCTATGCCTCTTTGAATGGATCCTGAATTGGTTTGTATGTCTGCTATTCGTACGATTCCGTCCTTTCCAGGGTGAGTTTTTATGATGCGTCCAAGCTTCCATGACATAGGTGGTGCATTGTCCTCCTTGATAACGACCATGTCTCCGGATTGAAGCTGCCGTAGACCACCATTGGTCCACTTTACACGTCTCTGAAGTTCTGCGAGATAGTCCACACGCCACCTCGACCAAAAAGATTGAATTAATTTAATTAACTTCTGGTAATGATCTAGTCTATTCATGGAAAGATGCTCGATGTTTTGTTCAGGTAATCCATACAGGCTATCGCCAATGAGGAAATGACCAGGAGTGAGTGGATTTAAATCTAATGGATCATTGGACAAGGGCGTGATAGGGCGTGAGTTTAAACAGGCTTCTACCTGACACAACAAAGTACTCATATCCTCATATGTCAAAATGGTTGATTGAATAACACGTTTGATATGAAATTTTGCAGACTTAATTGCAGACTCCCATAAACCGCCGTGATGCGGCAATCTAGGTACAATGAACTGCCACTGAATAGATTGTTGTGCAAGGTTATTATAAATACTACTATAATTTTGTATGCGGCTACGAAGGTCCAAAAATGTTAGGATTTCCCGGGAATGGGACTAAAAGCTGGTGATGAATGTTTACGCAGTAAGTTTTAAGTAGTATCTGATTTTATTTTTACAAAAAGAAAGTTACATACACAAAATGATAAAATATACAACGAAACTTGACTGATACAAAAACATACAACAAAAATAATGATCTGACAGGAAAATAATGTTGCTATTATTGAAAATCAAACAGATACTATAGGTCAAATTAATTTGGATTTATGGCCAAATAATTGTGACTTTTTCATAGTATTTTTGTATTTTTTTTTATACTAATTGAAATTTTCTAAACATCGACTGCGACATTCATATGTATTGTACTTGCCGAGTATTGTTGCTGTCGACTGCGGTTATAATATTTGCTAGGACCGCTGTCAGTTTGCTGTTTTGTATGTATACCTACCTATTGACTATGTGTATTTATGTTTTTATATCTATAAGTTATTTTCTTTATCTTTTTTATATTTTTTTTGTACTTATATGTCTTCCACTTTTGTATATTTTCATTTTATATCGTTATCTAATGTTATTAACAAAATTATTTTGTCTATATTTTAATAGGCATACCCACATTACCCACAGACAGGCTTTACCTTGTGGGACTTTTATGTGCACGGTTTCTTTATTTTGATATTATGTATACGTGTATTATATATTAACCCTGTACCAAATATAAAATAAATAAATGGGCTTATAGTTTGATACGTATTCTTTAACAATACATACTATCGCTATCGACAGTTGGATAACATGTATTACGTTCAACTAGTATAGATAATTTGCGCATCAAACATTCGCTACATTAGACAATTAGTCGCAATATAACATTAATTATCAACGATTCTCTTAATTTTATGATATATATATATATCCTTATATACATATTAATTGTGAAGTGTGTGCATATACAGATAAGATTAAACATAGTGAATATATCATATTATGATTTCTGATAATATATTATCAGTTATTGCAAATCATGTGTGAATTATAAAGTTGATAAAGAGGTGATAATATAAGACATGGTCATAAAACCAATGGTTCCGTACTCCATATAGAATAACAGGTTGGATCAATAAAAATAGATAAAATGATGAAGACACCACGTGCACGATTAATTGTTCGTGTAAAATGTTTGACAAACAATATTAGTACTAGTTGCATGTAACACATGAGATCCAACTGTCGATACCGATAGTATGTATAGTTGAAGAATAAGTACCAAACTATAATCCCAAAAACACAAATTATTTAATATTTTAAGATATTTGATTTTCTATACAACACTTGTACCTATGTATGTATGTCAAGATAGGATAGTATGGAGGTCAGTCCTTTGATCCTACCCAGAATGTGAAATCAGCATGATGGTATGTATGTATGTTTGGAGATTAGTATCAAATAATTAAGTTTTCTTAGATATTGTGTGTAGGCGATTGCCATACAAATTGTATGAAGAAATGTCGTCACTAAATTCAATTTTTATAAAAATTGTTAAAAAAAGATTGAGATGTGCTAATATATCTATTATATTTTTTATAGAAAATTAAATTATCTAGTTGGGGTGTTTCGGCTTTTTTCGATTTTTTTAAAATATTTGGAAATATAGGCAGTTAAACTCATAAATTTATCATAAAAAAAATATTTTTCTTAATAAAAAATGTTTGAGAAACCCTGGAATTTTTTTGAAAAAATTAATTTGAGATTTTGTATTTTTCTATGCTTATACCAATTTTCAGCGTTCTAGCTTTTATGGTTTCTGAGATATATGGGAAAATAAAGTAAAAATTCAAAAGTTGATAACCCCTGACTGAAACAAAAATTCAAAATTCTGAGTAAAAAAGTTTTGTAGGCCTATAACTGTTTATATATTCTGAAATTTTGGGTTCTGTAAATTGAGCGGATCAAAAGTTATAAGGGGGGGACGGACACACACACACACACACAGACAGACACACACACACAGACACACGAAATGTTCTACTCCGAATTCTGAGTAAATATGCTGCAAAGCCTCTAAGTTGGTGTTTTTTGACTTCAAAGTTGGAAAAGCCGTGAAAAAAGTAGACCTCTCCATACAATTCTCGCGTATTCTGGCTTGATACATTGTCGATATGTTAAGAGAACAAAGTTCTCCTGAACAAATCGACAGTTGGATAATGCTGAATCATGTATCCTCTTTTGTTTATGTATTTTTTATGTACTTCACATCTGCACTTGAGAGAGATATTAGGCGAGAAATTCACTTGAGCGAGATATTCATATTTAGATATTTTGCTTCTTTGGTCTGAGAAGACATCTGGCAACTCTGATGATGTCTAGAAAAAAACCAAAGTCACAATCTACAAAACGTTGCTATGCCCCGTACTAACTTATGGATCTGAATGCTTGGTATTGAGTATAAAAGATGAATTGTCTCTACTAGTGTTCGAGAGAAATATACTCAGAAGGATATTCGGACCTGTGCAGGTAAACGGAGCTTGGAGAATACGACAACGATGAGATCTACAATATTTATAATGAGCCCAACATTATAAAGGTGATAAAAATAGGGAGGCTGCGATGGGCAGGACACGTGGAAATAATGGGCAATGAAAGAGTGCCAAAAAGGGTACTGCACACAAAGCCACAAGACGAAACGTTGGTAGACCCAATCTCCGATAGCTGGATGGTGTGCAGCGGATTTGGAGGCTGTTGGTGTAAGGGACTGGAGGGGAGCATGTCAGGATAGAGGGAGATTGCGAGGAATGCTGGAGGAGGCCAAGGTCCGCAATGGGCTGTGGAGCAATTGATGATGACGATGAG
The DNA here is from genome assembly GCA_963576475.1 of Molanna angustata. Classification (NCBI taxonomy): domain Eukaryota; kingdom Metazoa; phylum Arthropoda; class Insecta; order Trichoptera; family Molannidae; genus Molanna; species Molanna angustata. The sequence continues at coordinate 20,800,765 of OY754988.1, read as the reverse complement.
ATATTTAACAAGACAAGTATATCAAGAATCTATAGTAGGCGAAATAAGTAATTTTGACAATTATTTCCCCATTACCCCCAAAAGATACGTCTTTGAAATAACGTGGCCAACGCTAAACTCCTCACTACCAAGTCGCTCCACAAGGTATTCAATTTTTGTACGGAATATTTTCAGCATTTTCATGAAATGAGTTTTGTTGAATTATTTTTGATTTAAATATTTTATAATGAAAACTTGATAATTCTTCGATGCCATTTTATGAAAGTGATATGCCTTTTTACTAATTTGAAAACAAAATAAAAAATAAATTTTAAGTTTCCTGAGCTTGGGGTCACTTTGAAATATTTGACAGTTAAAAAAGGAAAGAAGCACTCTTCAGATATCCTTCACACAGATACATTGTGATGAAACTTTCAGAATACAATCTCAGCATGATACTAGTTGATAATCTGCTTAAAAAATAGATTTGAAATTGCGTATTCACAATTCCCCACCAAGGTTAATGAATAGTAAAAATCAGTTTGCTTCTAGAACTTTATTCTATGGAATAGGTTTTGTCATAATTTGAATTTTTTGAATGCTTTCCATATAAAACCCATTTTTAATTGTTATATACTTACCCTTGTTATATCTGTTAAAAATATTATGCCAACTAAGTAAATTTTTACTTTAAACCTGTTGAGTAAGTTTTTTATTTTTGAATTAAGTACCTACTTTTCTTGCTATAAAAAAACTTCTAAATTTAATTTTTTCGTGTTTCATACATTAGAAGGTAATAAGTGTGCATATTTGTGTACACCCCGTATGCCCAAGGTCATAGACAAGGCCTTAAGAGAAATATTCAGTAAATATTTCTCTTAAGAAAGATATAGATATTCATCCAGTATTTTTCTATTAATCGCTTAAAATATATTCTGCGAGAAATTAGAACTTGAATAATATTGGAAATATAGCTAGGTACTTTGTTAGATATACAATTATAACTTATTATCAGGGTTTCAACTATTTATAATAAGATAAAATAAAATAATTTATTTAGATTGTAATGGTTTATTTTTTACTTCTTGTAACACAATAAGTAATGTTTCCATAAATATATCAGTACAAAAATTCACTTAATCAAATATTAAAGATATTTTTTACGATCTAAATATAAGGTATTTTAACTATCTATGCATTAAACATAAATCATATAAATAATTTCATAACTACAAACAGTCTTATGAAAGAATTAAACATTTACTTTGTATAATTAAACAAAAACCAATAAACAAAAGACATTAAAAACAACGCAATGTTGTCAATATCTGATCAATTTAATTGTAGATATAATCAAAATTTATTCATACTTGACACTGAAAACAAATTCAATGCAACTATATATTTTGAGATATTAAAATAAGATATCAATTATTTGAAGAGTGAGAAATACTTATTTATTGCATACGTTTTAAAATAATTATAGATATTGACGTTTCAAAGTAACAGTCAAACTCAGTTGAGTGAAAGTGAATTGAAATCATTAGTACCTAAATCTTTGTTTTTTTTTTCATTTGGTATAGTCTCAATATTATCTAAAACCGGAAATCTTTTCATACTTATTTCTCACCGCAATTGTACAGTAAAATAATTGTGGTTCTGGCAACAAAACAAAAAAAAAACCTGAATACAATACAATTACTTTTTTACTACAATACTTGCGGTAGCAACTGCTAAACACTCAATTGTAATCACAGTTATAAATAATTATTTCAATTACTGTCGGTATAAAATATCTTAAGAAACGTTTAAACTAAATTTCAACTATAAACATTTATCACATATTTTAAGCGTGGGTACCTAAATCAGGTAGGTACTTTACCATGCACTCAACCTCCACAATAACATTTTTCACATTGGTGAGGATCACTCAAATTCTTCGTCTCCAATCCGTTGGATCAACAAGCCCCTCCAGATCGGAGGAATCCTCAGAGGAACATAAAACAAATTATTTTCCATCTAAAATCACAACGTCTCTTCAAAACTCCTCGTCCTCCTCGACAATAGGCAGCGAGCTCTGTCTTATGAAGGACGACGGCTGAGCAGACAGTCCAGACATCCAGGAGTCCACCTCTCTGGACGATTCGCAGATGAAGGTCAGAGAGGCGATGCTGTCGAAGCCCCTCTGCCTCAGCACGACGCCGGTCTGCGTCCCGTCCGTCAGTCTCTGGCAGGTCGTGTTCTTCAGGTTCAGCACGCCAAGCGGCTGGCAGATCGTCCTCTGCGGATAGACGACGGCGAAGTGCTCCAGGCTAGTCCTGTAGATCATCATCTGCACGCGCTGGCGCCTGTTGTCCGGGGTGACCATGACTAGGTCGCCGTTCTTCTCTTCGGTAGCGCAACAGGAGAACTCTTCGCTCTCGTCCTCCTCGGGGATGGTGGCGAATCTCTCCTGGCCATAGGTGTAGGGCACGGCTAGCTGAATAGGCATCTTGACAACTGAGACTCGGTAAACAATACAAAAAATAACAAAACAGAGTGTCTAGATCACGAGAGTCGTGGAAAACTTGGCTCGACACCAAATAGCGCAATAACTCAAACACGGGTTTCGATCAACTAATGACGCGGAAGCAGCTTTGATATTATATATTTCTTTTGGTATAGCAATTGAGCAGTGAACAACTTGAAGCACAGTTGGCTAATGAATAGTTGCGGCGGACGAAGGAGTTTATATAGACGCGATGCTCGCGGCAGTCGGAGACCAACACACATTACTATGTAATTTTGCGATAAAATAGGTAAATAGCAACCATGTTTGCTGTTCTCGCGTGGCGTACACGACTTTGTGACGTGAAAAAATATATTATTGCGAGCATTATGTTGTGATGCAGCTGGAATACTCGCACATTACGATGATAATAATAATAATTTATGACAAAAGACAGCGGCGCTTAATGATTCTACAATACTTGGAGGCGTTGTTGCCAGGCAAGAGGTTCACGCAAAAACAAATAAATCAATCTACAAATTAAAACATTTTGAATGATACCCAATAATTTATCAAATCAAAAATGTTCACTTCGATCTGCTTAACGCACTACACATATTTCAATCCACACTACAGAATCGCAACTCTTCGTTTGGAGTTATACATTTCCAGTAAGACTCGTAATAGTTGAAATCCAAAATTTAGATAATCGATCAATGTGTTCGATCAAAACTATAATAGAGTAAAAAATATAAAGCGCTCTTTCATGATGACAAGGTAGGAGAAGAATATAGAATAACTTTTATTTATATAATACCCACAAACAGGCGTTGCCTGGTGGGATTTCTCATCGTTTAGAAACCTGTTTAATCATCGTATGAGTTTTTAAGTTTTGATAAGATAAGTATTTTAAGTTGTTTCGTTTGTTATTTTCGTTTTGGTATTTTTCTTAATTCTTTTTTATAGAATGTAATGTTTTTATTATGCATTATAAACTATTCTTTTATTTTACTTTTCCTAGGATGATCATACTTGTTTGTTGGCTCAACTTGTTTGTTGACTGTACAGACCCTCTGAAAATTATAAACTGTAAATATACCAAACAGACGAACAAGGCACACTTCAACGTTCTTTTTAGAAAAACGCTAACGCCGTCAGAATACGCCATTATACCAATGCCTTACCACATAATATAATAATTTTGAAAGGATCAGGTCCGTGACATTAGACAGGAATAATTCATTGTTTTGTTACCAGCAGTGAGTACATGTCACATGAAATCAAAGGTGGACTTATTAAGTTGCAATTACTTGTGTACTTACTTACTTTCCGTGTCCGGAACATCATCAAATTAGAAAACTCCAGTGCTCGGCCACCCGTATGCCGCTTTCCTTCGCTGTCACGGTGTCTTCATGTGTACATGTAACTCCAAACAAGGGGCATGAGAGAAGGTGCGAGTTGTCCTGCACTGTGCCACACTCACAGGTATCTTCCTCTCTGTAGCCCCATATTTTGAGGTTACTGTAGCATCGGGTGACGCCTGTTCTTAGTCTGTTGAGTGCCCTCCATGTTGCATATGGTAAATTGTGTCCCACTGACATCTCGGCTGGAGGTAAGTGTGTGGGACTGGCACTCTCTGCACGCCACAATGACAGCCTTCGGGCCCCGGGTGGTTCGACCACAGGAGAAGTCAACTCCAGGAAACTTGTGTTATTTTTATATATTGTATTGTTATTTTTTTTGTAATTTGCCTTTATATTTAACAAAAAAAGACTTAATAAGTCTGTTTGCATTACAATCACCATCATATTAAGTGATTATTTCTTTCTATGAATACAACTCATATCGAACCTTGGCCTCCATCGACCCTCGATTCCTATCTTCAGTTGCAGTCATTCAATCTGTCACACGTAATAATTTGGTCGCATCCATTTTGACCTCATCCTCCCATCGCAGCCTGGGTCTTCCGACCTTTCTTCTTCCGACCTTTCTTCTTCCGCACGGATTTCCCCAAGGATCCTCTAAGTACCCGTGATGCACTGAAAAAAATATTATGACAACTAAAATGGCTAACTGCGTTTTATCCAAACCTTTGTTATCAGTGATAAAGGTTTATCTATTTATGACTGTACGGTTTGGTTGTGTGCACAAAACATTTGGTTGCACAAAACCAAATGTTTTGAAGTCACTATAGTTCAGTACATTTTAACATGAAATTTTGTTACTATTAACAAAAAAAAATTCAGTGTGTGGGCAATCTCTGCACGTGTCTAGCCCATCTCAACTTGCTTAGTCTATAATGTACAGAAAGCCTAGAAACCTTATAGATATTCTGTGATTCAGACGATCCCAATTTTGGTGTTCTTCCATTCTTGAAAGCAAAAATATTTGTCTTTACATTTGATTCAAATTAATTTTGAAATTTCATTCATTCATTTGTATAAATTTTTCAACGAATATCATAAATAAAGTGTTAAATATCGAGTATAGTCGATGTCTCATATGAACTATAGTCGATGTCTCATATGAACTATAGTCGATGTCTCATATGAACTATAGTCGATGTCTCATATGAACTATAGTCGATGTCTCATATGAACTATAGTCGATGTCTCATATGAACTATAGTCGATGTCTCATATGAACTATAGTCGATGTCTCATATGAACTATAGTCGATGTCTCATATGAACTATAGTCGATGTCTCATATGAACTATAGTCGATGTCTCATATGAACTATAGTCGATGTCTCATATGAACTATAGTCGATGTCTCATATGAACTATAGTCGATGTCTCATATGAACTATAGTCGATGTCTCATATGAACTATGAAATTTTGTCCCGTGTGTAACCAAAATTAAATTTCAATCGGCATCATATTGATAGCATATTAAATGTAAATTGTGTGTAGGTACTTTGTACATCCTGAGTGCCTTATTCAGTCCCATAATATACCCATAGAAAAAAATTACGTAAATATAGTATTATAAATTATGAAATCATAGCTCCCCGTTGTTATATATTCAGTGAAATTCAAATGAATAAATTCATTAATTCACCGTACCTTGGAACATTTGTAAGGTTAGGTGTTAAAAAATATTAGTATTACGAGATGTTTTGAAATACAGGGCCAGACCCAAGGTACGTTCAAATGGTGTAAGTGGCCTAGTCAGCATGTCAATTAAGTGACGGAAAAGAAAATATAATATAATTCAATATTATTGTGGTAGTGACATTTGTCACTAGCTTGACAAGTTCCACTTCCATATATTGAATTTTATATCATAGTATATTGATATTATTACGATTATAAACGGTTCAGTTATTTTGTATTTGTTATTTTTTTTATTTTTGTTTTTATATTGATTTGTTATTCTTATCTTATCATTTATTCTTTTTTCTGTTATTCTTTTTATTTTTATGCATAATTTTGTATAATGTTTATATAATATGGTTTGTGTATCATTGCACCCCCCTACTCAACAACTGAAATAAAATCTTTTTGTTATTATGTTGCTGAGTAACTGGTAAAAAATAAACCAAACAACGGAGTTCTCAAGTTGCTTAGTTATTATGTATGTAATTTATAATGGTGATAATAAAAATTTTGTAAAGTGGTACCTGTAAGATTTGTTTAAAGTGGTATCTGTAATGTACATGAGTTGATTATTGCAGATTTGTGTTGCTGAAGACGTATGGGGGTAGCTTTAGTATGTCTAATGTTTTTGGTGGTGCCTGTAGATAATAATATTATAGAAACAATTGTTACTTTTCTTGTTTCCATTGTGATTTAATTTGTTCTGCTAACGGTATGTATTTATCGTTTTTATCCAAATTTTTTTTGTAGATTTTATGTGTTCGGCATTGAAATTTAATTAAATATGTGTGTCTTTGTATTTCGTCAATTATAGTAATGTCTAGTCGTTTGTGTAAGTTTATTCTGTCTGTGATAATGTCTCTATTCCACTATAATTTGTTTTTGTCGTTTTCTGTTACTGCTGGCGGTGTGTATTGATACCATTTGTGGTGTTTTTCGACTATTTTATGTATTTGGGCTAGTTAAATATAATTTTCACCTTTTGAATGTATTCCAGGCGCTAAAACCATTGATTCGGCCCAGCTTAAGTGCAAGAATTAATGAACAGGTTGGCACAACGCCATATTTTCATCTATACGCCCAATGTCTCTCTCCTTCTTCTCCGAACTATGACATGTTCTAACTCTTGAATCCATCATCAATTAATCTTCTGGCAGAAGTTAACAACTCTCATTCTGAAAACCGAATGATTCGGTCAATTTCGTCCGAGAGAGATCTTTATAATCTCGTTTACCGAGAAAATCTTCTGAAAAACAAAGATAAATTTAAATCATTGTAATAAAAAAAAATAAACAATAAAACAATCGTTTTTTTTTATTTCGTTGGCAACTTCATGTGCAGCTGAGTTCGTTGAAAGGTGTTTTTTTTATTCCTTCGTTTTCTTAAAAATGTACGTATATAAGGTTCGAATCCCGGTGGAGTTCCAGTTTTTCATTGTATACTCATTGTCTGGGATTGTGAGACGATAGACGATTAACATCGAAAGTCTCCATAACATGACAACTTCACTAGCCTTCGTGGTTCAATCAAATAGCTGACTTCTAAGGTTCGATTCCCGGTGGAGACACAGTTTTTAAATAATGTTTAAGGCTGGATCTGTGATACGACAAATATCGAGAGTCTCGAGAATGTGGCAACTTGTTATTGGGTGCGTCTTAAATATTAATATTTGACATAAAACTTGTTAGTTTTCCGAGAACACACCATCACGGCATATCTCACAATGTGGGCTAACCAGCGACAGGTGTGCTGTGGGGGTGTGTATTACCTTATAAAAGCAAGCACGACACATCCGTGAATACCCACTCTACAGTTTCGTCAATCCAAAAAAACGCTACACTCAAAATGGATGGTAAACCTCATTGCTGAACTATGTGGCCAACGCAATACTCCTCACTACCAAGTCACTCCACAAAGTATTCAAATGTTGTATGGAAAATATTCAGCATTTTCATGAAATGAGTTTGTTAAATTATTTCTGATTTAAATATTTTATTTGGAAAACTTGATAATTCATCAATGCCATTTTATGAAAGTGATGTGTCTTTTTATCAATTTGAAAATAAAAATAGCAAATTTCGAGTTACCTGAGCTTGGGGTCACTTTGAAATATTTGAGAAGCACTGATCAGATTTCCTTCAAAATCTAATGGGTTCTAATCGAGCATACATATACAGATTCGAAAAATTTGATAAGATTCGATAAAGTAGAATAAACACACCGCACATAGCACATAGTACACATTACACACACAGATACATTGTGATGAAACTTTCAGAATACAATCTCAGCATGATACTAGTTGATATTCTACAATAAAAAAATTGCCTTAAAAATTGCGAATTCATAACTCCTCGATATATCTCCTTGGGTTAGTTAGGATAAAAAAACGGCCTTTAAACTTACGAGATGTCTGGTCTATACAAAATGACGTATATAGGTCTGGAGCCTCTTGCTCTATCACGGACCTTATAGCACCTGTTGAAATACTCAATCTTTAGATAAATATTAATTTATTCTTTCAATTCATCATATTCCGTTTGCTGACTTGAATGTTTATATTAATTACACAGCGAACTGTACAAATTTACTCTAATTTATATGTAAGTACCTAACTATAAAGACGGATTTATGTTTCCGATACCTTGAATTAACTTGCCCACGATATAATACATTGCGCCCCCCGCCCCGGTATTGACCTTGGTCTGGCATTTACAGGTGTGGTATTGGTCTTGCATACTCGATCTTGGTCTTGCATTTACAGGTGTGGTCTTGATCTTGCATTTACAGGTGTGGTCTTGGTCTTGCATTTACATGTGTGGGCTTGATCTTGATCTTGCATTTACAGGTGTGGTCTTGATCTTGATCTTGATCTTGCATTTACAGGTGTGGTCTTGGTCTTGTATTTACAGGTGTGGTCTGGATCTTGCATTTACAGGTGTGGTCTTGGTCTTGCATTTACATGTGTGGGCTTGATCTTGATCTTGCATTTACAGGTGTGGTCTTGATCTTGGTCTTGCATTTACAGGTGTGGTCTTGGTCTTGCATTTACATGTGTGGTCTTGATCTTGATCTTGCATTTACAGGTGTGGTCTTGATCTTGATCTTGATCTTGCATTTACATGTGTGGTCTTGATCTTGATCTTGCATTTACAGGTGTGGTTTTGATCTTGATCTTGCATTTACAGGTGTGGTCTTGATCTTGATCTTGCATTCACAGGTGTGGTCTTGGTCTTGCATTTACATGTGTGGTCTTGATCTTGATCTTGCATTTACAGGTGTGGTCTTGATCTTGATCTTGCATTTACAGGTGTGGTCTTGATCTTGATCTTGCATTCACAGGTGTGGTCTTGGTCTTGCATTTACATGTGTGGTCTTGATCTTGATCTTGCATTTACAGGTGTGGTCTTGATCTTGGACCCCCGGTCTTGACCTTGGTCTGGTATTTACAGGTATGGTCTTGGTCTGGCATTTACATGTGTGGTCTTGGTCTTGCATACTCGATCTTTATCTTGTACCCCGGTCTTGATCTTGGTCTTGCATTTACATGTGTGGTCTTAATCTTGCATTTACAGGTTTGGTCTTGCACCTCCGGTCTTGATCTTAGTCTTGCATACCCAATCTTGGTCTTGCAGGTCTTGCAACTTTTGCAAAGGGATGTTTTTTATTTTTCTGTTAATATGCAGTCATTATAATATTAAATATGACAAAAAACCCCAATTTGTTATATCGATAGTACCTACGTAGTAAATTGCTTACTTTTTATCAAAAATAAATAAAATTATAAAATTATTTTAAGACATACAAGACTGGTCTTAGTCCTTTAATAGTAATAGTAAATTTTATTAAGACGTAAAAACATATATAAAAATTAATACATCTAGTATAAACAAAAAATATATAAAATTTATAGTATGACAATTAATTAAAAAAAAAAATGTAAAACTATAGAGAACATTAATATTTTTTAACTATGTATTCAGCACCTAGCCTACGAAAGGTGACAAGACTTGTGGTTTCTTTTCTGTTTAGTGGCAAACTATTATATACTTTGAGACCTTTATGGTATAAATAATTTTGTGTACTTGTTAATCTCGTTTTTGGAAGTCTAAAATCCTGACATCCTCTCGTAGGGTAAGTGTTAACATTGGCATTGAATAATATATTTTTCTGCATATATTTCTTTACTGTCATTAATTTAAGTTTATTTAACACTATGTTTATTCTTGTATATATATTGCATTTTAAAATTGTTCTCATTCCCATATTATGAAAGAACTTGTACGTCTGGATAGATCAAGACTGCAGCTATATACATATGTAGGTATATAAATTTTCTGATAACTCTTAATAGCCACTACTTATGTATGATACTATCAAATGAGTAGCGAAAACACCTCACTGTTTAACGATAAATATTTTTTTTAAGGTGGTGCTCGTGCAGTGTTAATTGTTTCCCTTCCAAGATGTTGAAAGTGGAAACTTCCTAGAAAGAAACCTGTCATAATTGGTTATTAGCAGATCTCTATATAATAGAGTAGGTATATCTTGTTGTTTTAAAGATTATCTTTTGCAGTGTCACCTATTGTCTACAATAACTCTTATTATCAATATTATTGCTATCAATCATACAATCTTTTAATTACGATCAAGTCGCCAGGCTTCGTGACTAATAATAGATCTAAGGTCTCTTGTGAATAAACGTACCTAACACAATTTTAAAAATTCAATATTGATTCTCCTGTTTTTTTTTAAATATCCTTTTTTCAGCATTTTTTAAATTACTCCATAACAAGGTTTGTGTCGTGGAGAAATAAATCTTTGATGGGCTTAAAGATTACATAAAATCAGAGTGAATGGCAAATAAAGTTTTTTTCATTTCAAGTCAGGACACATTTTCAACACACGCGATAGTTACTTTTACTTTAACTACTTAAGGACCACGCTAACAAGTTTTTATACCTACATCGTTTTTCCATCAAATAAGGGCAAACTATTACAAAACTAGTCAGCCAATTACAAGTGGCCACATCCTGCATTCAAAGTTGGCGTACAAATTTATAAGAAAATGAAAATCTAAAAAAAGAATCTATATGAAAATGAAAAGATACAATAGAAACTAAGATCACAACAAAGAATAATAATGGAAGATAAAAAAGGAATTGATTATTCCTGTCTTAAAAGGACGCGGTATAGAAAGAAACTGATATGTGGATGTAGGGTGGACAGTGATTGCAACAATTATCCTTTTTTATATATAAATTGCAACAATTCTATATAACTTATCTTTGGCGTTAACACTACTTTCTACTACTTAGTCCGGATATTGCGTCGTCTAACTCACTTTGTATTTTCAAGAAAAAACTAAAGAAGGAATATTTATCCCTGAACACCTGATCCGTTTTCCTCTCCTTGTCCTTACCCTATCCTTTTTTTGCTATGAATTATCATTAATTTTTTTTTGTTTTAATAGTATATATTTTCTTTGTTTTCTTTTGCTCTTATTCTTTTGTTGTTATACACAATTTTGTCATACTTAGTAATTTGATTGGTTGGAAGAAATTGCATAATTGCAATAAGCCCGCCAGTGTACAATATATTTGTTTATATTATGTACAGAAATTTGAATAAATAAATAAATGAATACCTTCGAAATAACCTATTTAAATCGAGAGAATTTTCATATATTATGATTCTGGAACTGTCATTATGTATTTAATTTAATTATTTATTCCTGACTTTATTAGGTTCAAGAAGATAATGTTAATGGGGTAATGTGCCTGTGCGGCACTCAAATATAAAAAAAGCAAAATATAAGTAATTTTACTGTTGTAGGTACTTACTATGCAAACAACTTAATCCTAATTTATTGTGTCCTATTCTGATTCGTTTCAGAATACGAAAACGTCTAAATCAACGGGCAACTGTGGATAAAAGGATTTTATCCGCGCGGTGTGTCGTAATGAGTCCCGTATAAATTCAGTTAACTTTTTAACATTTCTCATATAATATACTAAAATTCTAAATATCAGAATAGGGCATATTATCATACCTATGCCCTATTCTGATAGCATAGTCAGCTGGAGTTTGCATCAGTTGTCTGGAACACACATTTATCAACATACAGCAACAGAATTGAAAGCATTCAGCACAAATTTTTAAAACAACTAAGTTTTCGCAACAATATTTCTTTTAATAATTACCATGAATCTGAATCATACCATCAGATACAAACATTACGTTCCCGAAGATTAATGCTAGACACAAATTTCTTATACTAAATTGTTAACAACACAACCGATTCTTCATACTTACTTGGACAAATATCTCATAATTGCCTCCAGCGTCACACTCGATCAAACGATTTGTTCTTTGTAAAATGCCCGCGAACCAATTTCATACAAAAATTCATACATAAATCGTTCAACAACCAATTACAACAAATTAAATAATTCGCAAACCCTGGACATTTTTCATGATAACTTTGGTAAATTTAGGTCCCGGTTGGGGCTGTTGTTGGTGTGATTTATTGGGGCGAAATTGAAAATCTTCGAGGTTATTCCTATCCCTCTATTCCCTCTCCCTTCCTGTTCTATAGGTTTGTACGCCAAATTCTTAATGAATAAGTATTTTTTTTTGTTTATAATTTGTATTGTAAAGATCACTCGTATTATCTAGCCATTATTTTGGTTGTATAAAAGCATTAGGGAACTTTACTGGTTTTGTATATAGGTATTATACTGTTTTTTTGTTTTCCCACAAGCTGTATATAACTCTCTGTTCCCAGAATTAAATAAAATAAAAAATATAATAAATAATCTTGAACTCGATAGCGAAAATACATTATAATTATATGTCGTTTATTGAAAATATATTACGTCAGACTTTTAAAACATTACCATCTTTTATCGAAATCTATGACACTTCTATGTATGGTAAACACTTCAATAGAAAATTGACATGTCTATTTTAAAATTAACACAATGCTAATAACAATAAAGTATAATACTGATTTTACTTATTGTAAAACAGAAATACACATCTCTGTCAACAAATAAAATTTCCCAGCAAAGATAAAACAAATTGTGTCTATTTTGGGTCCATCCGTTTATTTGTTCAATATTTTAGGAAAATTTCCGCTTTTGAGAATACACACGTCATCATACCAACTTCTTATAATAATAATAATAGGTATAGCTACTTATGTATTTCCATTTATTTGATATGCTAAACTGAAAACAAATGATGCAGGTACCTATATTTTATGTTGTTCAAAGAGTCATTTCGTTTTTTACCAACTTAAGCCTTAATTGTATTTTATACAGACAACTTCATACTTAAACCGCATTGCCGTTATTTTGGATGACTGAATAGAATGGATAATATTCTATTATATTTGTTTTTTTACATGTCTAAGATAAGTCCAACCCATCTCTACACTACATTCAAGAACTAATCCAGCAGCGAAACTCGGATGTTACCTTGTTAATGAGAACGTCAGCCTGAATAAGACTTGGCACAGTGACTGGGTAAGCTCTACCCTGGATGTTAATAGGTAGGTACATGGAAACTCCAACGAAGATACCTCCAGGTTTCGTGCTGCCAAGAAGGTTATGGACCTCCCTGAATAGGATCCGCACTGGACATTTACGCTGCAACTACCATTCACTAGTACCATACGATAAAAAAAATAATTCAAGAACTGTGCCAAAAGAATCTTCCATCAGTAAGACAGCTTACATTGAGTTCAACTCTTTAAAAGAATTGAACAGAGTCAATAAGGTTAAGGTGGCTTACTATGATGGCAGTTTCGGTGTGAACGGGCAGTATGAATGGAATAAATTGTCTTTTGATATAAGTGGAGCTCAGAGTATTGACACCTTGGGTAAACTTTTTAAGACTGCCTTGTTTCTGTGAGCCAATAATTAAGCTACAGCGCCCTTGGAGTGATCTTGTGTCACTAAACGGCGCTTTATAAACTCTATTTATTATTATTATCTCAAAAATTGAAACTGAAGAAAAATACTAAGCTCGCCTCAGTAAAAAAATAATAATTCTTCATTTGGTACAATTTACAAATAAAATAATCGCGTTAGAAAAAAAATATGACAAAAAATTACCAAAAATAAAATAACAAATATTAAAAAATCAGAAGTACATATGTATATCATAAAATATATCAACATAAAAAAATTCAATAATTAAGTAAATAAAATATGAGAAATCCCACCAGGCAATGCCTATTTATGGTTAATACAAAAATTATTTACTATTACAGATTATTCTTAGCGATCTCATTTCAACTGCATTTATTCTGCTTTCGTAGGACTACCGCCATGCCCAGGTTTCACTTGCATACGTCAAGGTTGGCACTAAGATAGAGTTGACTTATGAATGGCAACATTAAGCATCCTTTGATATGTTGCGATCATTCATAACATGTTGTAAGTGCTCCATTCACTATGTTTCCTGTCATAACTCTTCTTTCGATCTCCTTTTCAATCCGTCCATTCCGTTGAAACATGGTTCCCAGATCCAGATAGACATATTCGTCGAAAAAGTTGACAAAACCAGTTGAATATGATGAAATTGGTCGTATTTGATCGTTCATGATCTCGTAAAAAGCTTTGGTTTATTCTGGTCTTTTATATTCTCAAAAATAAACGAAATTACTTTCCGAACAGCCCGATACGTCTATTCTCGTTGTATTGTTTAAGATTTTAACGGCGGTTTTTTTCCGTTTGTGTTTTTTTGTCTATTTATAAAAGAGATTACGGCATCATGTTTAGATCTGAATAATGTATGCTTTTGTATTATTTTCTTGCACAAATATTTGCAATCGACCCAATTTCACGTAATTTTCCATGTGGTTTTTTTTTTCAGCTTTTAAAAAATCATTCATTGACCTCATTTGTTATTAATCAAACAACAGCTTCACTCGGCATGATCCCAACGGGTGCGTTTGTAAGTGCCAGTAGCCTTGTTGTTATAGTGATAGGAAAAGTCTTGTAAATGCTGTAGTCTTTACTTGTTGAAAGACCAAGAGCATTGGTGCAAATCTTAAACACAAAGGTCTTGCGAAGTTGTAATTTTATAAACCTACTTGTGCCAACCAACCAGGCAAACGCTGTTCTGCCACAGACCGCATTTTATGAACATGTCACCATTTTTTTTTTCGTACATTCGAGTGTGGTATTTTCTCTAGATGCGTAATACAGATGTCAATAGACCTTTTTCACACCGCTTTCTATCGAAAGCTTACGCAACTTAAAAACATGAATTTCGATCCTTTTTTCCCAAAGAAAAACCTTAAATAAATTATGAACATATATAGCAAAGTATTTTACCACAAATCCTATTACAAGGACTCGGCATTATTAAGGTCTAGGAACTGCCTCCCTGACCAGCCAGGATAGCCTAGGATGTACACCGATTTTTTACACCTAACCTACAAAAGTTTGGTAAAAATAGGTTGGTTAGGTTTGTTTGTAGTTATAATTGCGACTGACGTGAGCCAGTTGCATTATATATTAAAAAAGTAACTAAAATATTAAAATAAAGTAACTAAATTGGAGTTGGTCAAATAATTTTTAACCAGCTGGCTGGTCAGGGAGGTAGTACCTAAGGTCTAATATGAATCTCACCAATTAAAATCAAATCATCCTACAGTAGGTACAACATTTACAGCGTTGCCACCTGTGTGGGTGGAGTTACCTACATTTATTTTACTATGTTGCCGAATATGTGGGTAAGTTCGAAGAAGTGAATGATCATGTAGAAAGTGTATACCTAATATGAATTTCGTCTTAATGTTTTTGTGTGTACGGCGAATAACGTATGCCTTACTATGAAATTTTGTGTCCTTTATTTACAGACCATACTATAAACTTCCCATTTGTACAGGGTGCAAGGAAAGTTAATTTTTATTATAATGTAGAATTATTTAAAAGATAGATTACTGATTGCTCAATATTTTTTCATAAATGAATGTATATGTCCTTGTAATAAGTAAGTACACATTATGCTAATGTACATGTCCTTGTAATAAGTACACATTATACTAATGTATATGTCCCTGAAATAAGTACAGATTATACTAATGTACATGTCCTTGTAATAAGTACACATTATACACATGTATAATATGTCCCTGTATGACAACAACGGGTGTGCATATTATGGTAGAAATAATATTAGAATAATAACATATCAAAATTTACTGTATCAGTTTATACTTTTGTGTTTAAGATATTGGTAACTATATGTAATATTGTAATTTGTTGTGTTGTGATGTCTGCTGGTGTCCGTTCTAATATTTTTTGGTAAAGACAAAATAACTAGGTATGTAAAACCGGAATGTCAAATATTTGGCTTGGTAAAATTGTAAACTGCTAGCCCTAGAACAGGGTTACCTAGTTGGGCAGCAGTAATCTTCATAATAGTCTTTGTGATAAAGGTGTGAAAAATAAAATAAGTACACATTATATAAAATAATGTGTATGTACTTGTACACATTATACTACATCATACATTCCTTAAACTAAGCATAAATGTTATTGTTGATGAAAGAAAAAAATTGGTCATGGCAGAATTCGAACTCGCGACCACTGTATTACTAACCCAATGTGCTAACCTAATTTATAGTATTTATTTCTTCAAATATTACAGCCTTGTTTTATTATATAGGTACTTTGTGATAGAACTGTCTGAACCCTTGTCAAATAAATACAGCTGTGTTAATTCTTATATAAGTAACGAAATATTATAACGACGTTATACAGTTATACATAAGTAGCAACATACTAGGTACCTACTCTTGAATTAAAAGATATAACGAAATTTTGAGACACGTGTATCCATGTCTAATACACGTGTATCAAAATGTGAAATAATTCAATGTTTAATATAATAATCTAACTACTTTCATTTTTACTCCTCACTAACCTAAGTGGATATAGTGGGGAGTTATGATTTCGCAATTTTAAGGCTATTTTTTTTTATTGTAGATTATCAACTAGTATCATGCTGAGATTGTATTCTGAAAGTTTCATCACAATGTATGTGTGTGTGTGCTATGTGCTGCGTGCTGCGTGCTGTGTGCTATGTACGGAGTGTTTGTTTTACTTCATCGATTATGTATAGACTAAAGTACTCATTCGATTATTTTTAAATTTTGCAAATATGTATATCTGATACTCACTTAGACTCCATTAGAGTTAGAAGGATATCTGAACAGTGCTTTTCATTTTTTTTAACTGTCAAATATTTCAATGTGACCCCAAGCTCAGGAAACTTAAAATTTGAAAAAGGCACATCATATTCATAAAATGACATTGAAGAATTATCAAGCTTTGATAATAAAATATTTAAATTAAAAAAAAATAAACTCTTTTCCCCAATTTTTCAGGGTTTGCCTAGTTCGAAGGTTCTTGGCTCGCCCCTGGGTTCCACACTACATTCAAGAACTGTATCAAAACAATGTCCCATTCTACCAATTCTTCCAATTCTTTGAAGGTATTGGATAAAGTCAATAAGGAGGCTAACTTATCCCATTTTCAATCAAGACGGCCCTTTAAAGTGGATTAAATTATACCCTTATTCATAGATTTTGTGGCGGCACAGCTGCTAGCGACTGCTCTGTCAAATGGATGCATAGGTACTCCTCCTAGCGTCAAATCGGCGAGCAGCGATCTTTATGGAATTTGTCATTAGTGGTGTATTTAACTGAATGCAAATTTGATTTAAAAATTGGGGTGTTTAGGTTTATATGGTTCTTTAGCGTCACTTTGTTTCGCATAGCCAGCATTTGAATTATAGCGCCCTTGGAGATTTTGTATCACTAAACGACGCACTATAATTGTTATTGTTGTATTCGGTTCTATTTGCTTACCCCACTAAAGAGACATGGAGTGATGGTGTATCTTCATAAATAATATTTAGCTCAGTCAAATTACTTCCTCAATTATTATTTTCTGGAGTCATTTGCTCTCGATTGGAGTCATGTGGTTTTTTTAAATGAATATTACATGTACCAATTAATTGACAATTTATTCTTAAAAAAAATCATGAATTAATATTATTAGTGGTGTATAACACTTACCGGTATGTTGCGGCTCAATCGAGATAGGCTACAAGGACACAGCGCCATAAATTTATTTCATAGCACGTCTTTTTCTGTTCTGTTTTCAAATTAAAATGGCTAAAAATTTTCGATGTCTGTGATAATCTTTTGACAGCTATAATATATGTGTGTTTATTTGACCGAAAAAAATATCAAATTAATATGTAAAATTTGTATTAGTGAAGAAAGGGGCATATAAATAGTTCATTTCACTTTTATTATGAGTAATAATATTTTTTAATCATTTATATTTTTATTCCTCACTACCCTACGGGAATATAGTGGGGAGTCATGAATTAGCAATTTGTAAGGTTATTTTTTATTACAGCTTTATTTATTCATTTATTAATTTAATAGGTACTAGTGAACCCCCGGCAAACTTCGTATTGCCTGTATAATTAAAAAAGTCCTTCATTAACACCCGTCGCTTCAGACCCTTCAGTACCTCCCGTACCTTCAGGTCCTTCAGTACCTCCCGTCCCTTTAGACCCTTCAGTACCACCCGTCCCTTCAAGCCCTCAGTTCGTCCCTTCCCTTCAGGCCCTCAATACGTCCCTTCCCTTCAGACACTTCAGTACCTCCCGTCCCTTTAGTAGGTTAAGAAAAAGTTTAAATCCAGAAACCATCCTGGAAGACATACGAAGAGATGAAAGGACACACAGATCTTCTTTTCCCAAACAAAAGATAATAATAAGAAATGAATAACACATCAATTTGTAAATACAAAAATTAATAAATAAATATAAACATATATGTATTACCGTAATAACAAAAATTATTCAACCGTAACCAAAACAATATAACCGTATAAAAATATCTATCGAAATCACTTCAGTAACTGCAAAATTGATGCCCATCTTCTGTGAATTGGAGAATCAAGCCACATACCAGCCTCTCGAACAATAGAATTGCTAGATCTCCACATCCTCATTCTTGCAGCAGCTATCTTGCGTCTTTGGAGAGCGGCAAAGTCATGGACCCCGCGCTCTGCAAACATTTGAGATGCACTGCTGAATCTGGGTAACCCGAACATTATCCGAAAGGCATTATTATATTGTACTCTCATAGAATTATAGGACTGACATGTGTTCTACACCAATTCTTCCACGTCCACTCCTGGACGAAGGCCTCGTCCATTTGACTCCACGTCGTCCTGTCCTGTGCAGTTTACATCCAGGATGTGCCAGCATATCTTGTTATATCGTCCCTCCACCGCAGCTGCGGCCGCCCCACACCTCTCTTTGTCATACGAGGTCTCCAAGTCACCAATCCCTTAGTCCACTTCTCGTCCGAGCTTCTGGCTACGTGTCCCGCCCATTTCCATTTCAGAGTCGCCACACGGTGGATTATATCTGTTACTTTTGTTCTTTCTCTCACCGTTTCATTTCTTACCTTGTCTCTAGTGACAGACCCAGCATGGATCTTTCCATAGCTCTTTGGGTGACACGCAGTTTCTCGGTACTCAGTTTAGAGAGAGTACCGGCAGCACACACGCTCACTTGTATACAGAACTAGCATACCTACTTGCTACAACACAGCTCACTTGTATACAGATTAGTACAATATGTAATAAATAGATATTTCTTTACATTGTCACTGCATCTAGTGAACTTCCTGGCAAGCATATTAGACCTTACACTAATGGCCCTCCTCTGCCTTTCAATGTTATCATTTAAGTCGTCACACATAACATGCCCAAGATATTTTATGCTACTACTGGCCTCCAAAATTTATATAATTGTGTATAATTGTAATCACTAGGGTTTTGATTTCGCCGGTTGGACCAGACTTGCCCCCCTGATCAGTGCTTCACAATTTTTTCAACCGTCAAATATTTCAAAGTGACCCCAAGCCCAGGAAACTTAAAATTTGATATTTTTATTTTAAAATGCTAAAGAGGCAGATCACTTTCATAAAATGGCATTGATGAATTATCAAGTTTTCATAATAAAATATTTAAATCAAAAATAATTTAACAAACTCATTGCATGAATATGTTGTAAATTTTCCATACAAAATCTGAATACTTTGTAGAGTTACTTGGTAGTATAGCGTTGGCCACAACCCATTCGTTTATTTGGTCACATACTAGGTGTATTCATATACATATATTTTCTTTGTATTACTTTTTGTTTGTTAAATATACGTAGATGAAAAATTGTATTTTTTTCTTATTAGTTTCTTATTAGGATGTTTATATAATTTTTCATTATACACATATATCATGTGAATTGCGCCATTTTTTTTTTAAATAATGAATATGTTCTTGTAAACTAGTACATATATATACATCCTAATACGTTCCCTAAACTAAGTATTAATGCTTGTGCTATAGGTGAACGAAATCGGTCGGGGCAGGATTCGAACTCGCGACCACTGTATTACTAACCCAGCGCGCTAACCGCTCTGCCATCACCCATCTATTTATTATACAATAGTGAAATAAATAAATAATTTAATGTATGAAACTTCTCGTATTATACCTATCTGTTTTTAATTGGTTATTAACACCGCGACATCCTTAAAGCAAGTTGCTTCATATAGTGTATCATCTTTAAAGAATGAATATACGTATACGTCCTTGGAACAAGTAGGTACATATAAAACAAACAGTAAAATTCACAGTTAAACTTCGATAGGAGGTGTCAGAAGATAATTAATTAAAAAAAATAATAAATTACTTTTTATTTTATTATTGTATTACTTCTCGGGCAACTAACAGGTACTATGTCAAATATTAATTTAACACGCACCCAATAACAAGTTGCCACATTCTGGAAACTTATGTTATTTATCGTCCAACAGATTCATACTAAAAACACAAATAAAAATGTGCCTCCGCATTGTGTACGATTGAAAAACGCGTGCCTTGAATTGAACACGTATCAGCATGAACAGTTTGAGTTACTAAACCGTGTGCATTTGGAGGACACGTGCCTTGAATTCAACACGAGTTTTAAAGTGCATTAGCGCAACAAAATAGTGCCTAATTCGAGGCTGTACTTGCCTCCTAATCAACACGGAAAGGTAAATACGCAACCCGGAACCTTTGACTCAGCAGTCATAATATGTAGCTAACTGAGCCACGAAGGTTTATAAAATTTGCAAGATAGTATGACTCTTTCATTTGTGTCTTGTGAGACTCTTGGTATAACGAGTATAATCTTGGTCTTCGTTAATACGTTAATTCCATATATTTGTATTTTAAAAAATGTCATACGTAGTTCTTATAGGTACATAATATATGTACATATTTACATCCGCCTATATCAATATGTGTACAATAATAACATCCGTTATATGAAACCAACATGTTTGTTTAAAAGTTTTACAACTGTGTATTACATTTCATAACTTGTTTACTCCGATTCGCAAAATTTTGAGCATTTGAGTCAAATGTCAAAGGAGATTTTATTCAAGAAAATAACTTCAAATCACATTTCACACGTAAATAACAACAGTACCAAGATTTAATAATGTCGCAGAGTTTAGAAATAGACAATAATTTTCGCGGCAAACTTGTTATTTTCCGACATTTCATAAATATATCAATTTTCTGGCACCAATTCAATAATATTTACATTCGAACCAAAACACACATCAATATGGTAAACACAGATAATCCAACTGTCGATTTGTTCAGGAGAACTTTGTTCTCATAACATATCGACAATGTTTCAAGCCAGGATACGCGAGAATTGTATGCAGAGGTCTACTTTTTTCACGAATTTTCCAACTTTGAAGTCAAAAAACACCAACTTAGAGGCTTCGCAGCATATATGTTCCATTTACTCAGAATTCGGAGTAGAACATTTCGTGTGTCTGTGTGTGTGTGTGAGTGTGTGTGTGTGTGTGTGTGTCTGTGTGCAGGGCCGGATAAACATGTTTTTGCGCCCAGAGCAATATATTTCAAACCGCCCCCCCCCCCCCCCCCTTGCTTCTCAAATGTTTGGAATTTCAATATTATATTATGCAGTATATTATGCAATATTATACAGTAAAAATCAATATATCAATATAAACCAAAGAACAAAAATAAATTATAATTCTACCTATTCCTATTCATGTATGTAACGTATCCTGAGAAGTAGGCATTTTAAACTAAAACCTTAGGTCTTACAATTTTTAAAATATTGGATCATCACATAAACCGTTTAAAGTTAAATATAATTTAAAAGTCCTTTTAACTATCTCAAGTATTATGTAAATAAACAAACTTAATAACTAATGTTAACACTAAAAATATCATAAAAACTATTTTTAATTAAAAAAAACTCAATATAATTATCAAATTCCAGTAAAAATTTAAAATCACACCAAACTTAAAATAAAAAAAACAAATCGCGATTCTAATTAACACAAAACACTAAATAAGTTCTTGGTATAATAAATACCTACATAAATTAATATTAATAAAACGAGGTATGCCAATGAATTTTACACAAAACAGCACACGAAAACTCCCATTGATTTCGATACACTTTGCCGACTAGTATTCCATCTAGTTATAGGTATATATTAAAATCTATGGTCTATACTAGACTCGTAAAAAATATGGACACGTGTTAACATTTGACATCAGACAGAAGAGAGAGATAGAAACAATAATATATGAATAATTGAAAGAGTCAGGTGACGAGTCGGCGACCGAGATCGAGAAAATAAGTAAGTATGTCGCTAAAGTCGAAAGGGAAAACTTCACTGAAATTATAATAACATTTCTAAAGAACTTCGTTTCCCTTTTTCAGAAAACCTTGCTATTAGTTGCTGACAGGTTCCGCTTATTGAAACGGCTTATGTAGTTTCATTAACAAGCAATAAGAGTTCTTAGTATAATGTATAATTAAAGTTACTGTGGCGTGTAGCATCTGGAATGTTTTCAAACACGCCGCTATCATCTCATATGAAATTCATTATCAAGCGCCCGGGCGATTTCAGATAGGGGGGCGCTGGCTTCATTATGTAGATAATTTAACACTTTAGCAAGTAAATTATTAGAATGATTATTTTGTGTGTGTGTGTGTGTGTGTGAATCGACTATATATGTTTACGAATAACACGGTAATAGACGGACAAGATATTAACACCGCAGAATTTTATCATACACACCATCACGCCGTGTCCCTTTCGGGGAACGCAGAGAGAACCGAGTGCCATACCTGGGGAATTTTTGATTTATATAATTAACATTTTAGGATTTTAAGCGCCCTTTTTAGACAAGCGGCCTGATTTCTTGTTCCGGGTTGTTCTATGATTTATCCGGCCCTGTCTGTGTGTGTGTGTCTGGTGTGTGTGTGTCTGTCCCCCCCTTATAACTTTTGATCCGCTCAATTTACAGACCTCAAATTTTCAGAAGATATAAACAGTTATAGGCCTACAATTTTTTTTTACTAAGAATTGTGAATTTTTGTTTCAGTCAGGGGTTATCAACTTTTGAAATTCTTTTGAAATTCTGGTTTATTTTTCCATATATCTCAGAAACCATAAAAGTTAGAACGCTGAAAATTGGTATAAACATAGACAAATACAAAATCTCAAATTACCTTTTTTCAAAAAAATTCCAGGGTTTCTCAACCATTTTTTATTAAGAAAAATATTTTTTTTATGATAAATTTATGAGTTTAACTGCCTATATTTCCAAATATTTTAAAAATATAGAAAAAAGCCGAAAAACCCCAACTAGATAATTTAATTTTCTATTAAAAAATATGTGCATTGTATTAGCACATATCAATTTTTTTTAACAATTTTTATAAAAATTGAATTTAGTGACGACATTGCTTCATACAATTTGTATGGCAGTCGTCTATACACAATATGTAAGAAGACTAGTTTGATATTTCATCTCCAAACATACATAATGTACATACCATCATGTTATTTTCATATTCTGGCTAGGAAAAAAGGACCTACCTCCATACTATCCTATCTTGACATACATACCTACATGTGTTGTATAGAAAACAAAATATCTTAAAATATTGTCGACAGTTGGATCTCATGTGTTACATGCAACTAGTGGTAAACAACATTGTAGACATTTTTGATTTGTCTGTGGTTTTGTTGGTAGTTGCGTGTATTAGTTTCGATAGACTTTTCCCGCCATAATTATGGCGCGCTAATATTTTTCACAAGAAATGACATTTCATTCCCAATACAGTGCAATCAGGAATAAAATTATTTAGTCGCCAGAATTCCGTTAAAAAGCTTTATTTTATTTTGGTTTCCAAAACGAGAGAGCATTTTTAAAGTTTCGACAGAAGAAATCAACGGATGTGTCTATAATGGAAAACTAATTCTGCTCGAATCAATAAAATTATCCTCTTCTTCTCCGTGTGTCCTGTCGAGTCCCCCCGACGTTGACGACCACTCGAGAGAAACTTTTCCTGTGCTGTGCGGTGCGGAAGCCGACCCCTCTACGGCCCTCAATCTTCCCTTTTATGATCAACTGTAAGATCGAGTATTTTTCGCCTCTCATTATGTGACCAAAATATGAAGTCTTAGTCGGAGCTTGACTGTCGTGAAGAACTGTCTGTCAGTATTAACTCTAAGCAAGACTTCAACGTTGCTCAGCATCTCGGTCTAGGATATCCTTAGCATTCTACGTTGAATCCACATTTCGAACTCCTCCAGGCGGTTTATGGTATCAACCTTGAGGGTCCATGCCTCAACACCATAGAGCAAGACGACTATACGTAGCATTTGATCATCCTTTGATGTAGTTTCAGATTAATGTCATAGTGGAGAATCATAAATTATAATATCCTATGCTTCCCATATGATCTATAATATAGATCATATTATAATCTATATGATCGATAGATCGATGAAATAGCCAATATGATTGGCAAACATTATACAATAAATAAATCAATAACAGTTTATACTTACAAAAGCACCCACGCTATAAGTAATAAATCTATCTTCAATCAATCATTGTCTTAATTATGACGTAGGATATAATATTATCATCATCGATAGATTTTCAGAAAAACTATTACTTTGATTATGTTAGACGCCATAGTTAATCTTTCAGAAAAAAGATTAACTAACTTCTGTTCCCGGTATAGAGCAGAAATAATTTCACGAATAATAACAAATATATTAATACGTTCACACGAATGATAAGTAATCTCATCTACAATTCAATCGAATTTGTGATTAACTACAATACATAAGATTCAAAAAAAAATTCGCGTTTTTAAAATGTAAAAATTCTCAGCAAGTATCATAATATTTTATTTTATTTATTTAGTGTAAAGCAGATGCATACTTAAATACAAAATAACATTATAATAATAAACATCGTAAAATCAATTCATAATAAAAGATTTATTCATCTCTCGAATGAGATCGATTCTCGTGTTCGAGGAAGGAGTATAGTCTTGTCTTCATTTATTTATATTCAACACAATCGTTTCATTTGTATGACAATAATTACATAATATGTACGTATATATTATATACGTACATATACACACATACATGTAAATTCAAAACTTAACATTAATGTCTTAATACTTATTTCTTGAACAAAGTGTATTCTGTTATTCTCCTCAATTCATCTGGAATATCTCTATTATTTGTGTCTATATTCTCTCCTGTGTACAGCCCAAACTATCATTTCATTCGTTTTTTTTTTACATCGACTACAGAGAATGCATAATAAAATGCAGAGTTTCATCTTCAAATTAATATGTGATAAGAAAACTTGGAAAAAAACATACATAATACTTTATTCCATAGATTGGATCGAAAAAAATAGTAAACTTCGATCGAATTTTGACCTCTGAATAATCACTAGTATAAATAATATCGCATTTCATTTCAAACTTGGTCTCCTAAAAATATTATTCTTCTTTGCGTAGAGCAAATTTAATATATTCTGGAGAGTTTGTAGAATTCAAAATGGATTATTTTCGATCCTACGCTAATACAATTTTATTTTTGCACGTAGTGAAAACCGATCTGAGGTCATTCTAGTGCAATCTTGTCGGATGATGTGTTGTTTTAATCTTATTTTGAGGTCGCGGGTTCACGGTCTGACATGTTCCAAGCTTTTGACGCGGGAATAGACTTTCTATTGTAATGACACAGCATCTCAAATAGACGAACGAGTACCAGAAATAGCATCCAATGTCACGAATAGACTATAATCTAAAATTGACCGCTACTAGGTAGACACACTATTATAAACAACACGCATGTCTGGAGCATTACAGGTATGTGGAAATTTAAATTAAAAATAATTCACGACAGCAAATATTATATTTTCGCTATTGAGTACCTAAAGTATCTCTCACACGCGCAATAGACTAAAAAAATCTTCCGACACATTCCGACACCATCCTTACTTCTCCAATTGCTTGGTTATGTGTTTTTTTATACATACATACATGCATACCATCACGCCATGTCCCTCACGCGGTAGGCAGAGAGAACCGAACGTTACATTTTTCTATCTTGACACACATTCATCGCCTCATCAACATTCATACATCGTTTTATACATGTTCGTCTGTTGTTCACGCTTCTTACAGAATATCGTTTACATGGTCGTGCCATCCTTCTCTTGGGCGCCCCCGACCTCTTATTCTATTCCTGTCAGCTTTGTATATTTTCTTCATCAAGCGTTCTTCATTCATTCTCCCCAAGTGGCCAAACCATCTCAATGTGTTAACTTTCATTCTGTTAATTACATCTTTCTTCTTGTATCTTCATTTCGAACTCTGTCACACATCGTTCTGTTACAAATTCTTCTAAGCGATCTCATTTCAACTGCATTTATTCTGCTTTCGTGCGACTTCTGCCATGTCCAGGTCTCACTTGCGTACGTCAGGGTTGGCACTACGATTGCGTTATGAATGGCAACGTTGGCATCTTTTGATATGTTGTGATCATTCATAACTGGTCTAAGTGCTCCATTCACTCTGTTTCCTGTCATAACTCTTCTTTCAATCCTTATCAGGCCGTCCATTCCGTTGGAACATACTACCCAGATAGACATACTCGTCGACTTGTTCAAGACATTCACTCTCTACTTTTATTTGACACACTGTTCTGCTTTCACTCTTTTCAAAGACCATTACCTTTGATTTGCTGGCATTTATTTTTTTAACACTGTTTAACATGGTTTAACATGGTTTAACATAATTATTTGAGAAATTTTATTTCAATATGTGATATTAAGTTTTATATGCCCTTTTTATCTCTATTAAACTATTCGAGAGGAAATTCGTATCCGGACTTCCATAAAAAATGCATCTAATTTTTTTTCCTAATCATGTTCGATCCACTGCAGGACAAAGGCCTCTTCTAAATTACATAGGTACTCATATGTATTTCTCTGCTATGTTCCGCCATATTAAAAACCATTGTACATATGTTACCATATGTGAAAATGTACTTATTTCATAATATAATTGTCTTGTGTGTCATTTATTTAAAAAAAAAAAAAAATTTGATTAGAGATCTTTTTGACATTGTCAGGAATATGGGCGGGAGTTTTGACGTGGAGGGCCGAGTCAGCTAGTCATTAAAAAAACAAAGTGATATCTGAATGTCAGTGGTGATTCAAGTAGGTATACAAGCTTAAACAAATATTATCTTTGAATAACCAATAACCGGTGTACAAAACCAAATATAACAAGTTATACTCGTGAAGATAAGGCCAAGCAGAATGACATGTGTGTAACAAATTATACAAGTTATTTTTGTAATAATTGATAGCCGAGGAGGACACTTCATATCGAATCTCACAGAGGCAAATCACTACATATTTTTTAAATATTTATTATTTTTTAAAGTTGACACATTTTTATAATATATGGACAATAGATTTTATGTTATTACGGACTTCCCAAAACAGGTTCATCTTGATCAAAGAATCCCATATTTTTGGGTCTATTTATTTTATTTATACATTTATACATCTTCTTGTACATAATATAAACAAATATAATTGTACACTGGCGGGCTTATTGCCACTAGGCAATTTCTTCCAACCAACCAGATACGGGTCTACTGCCCCCTTATAGAAAAGAAAATACTTACCGCCTCCTTTTCAGAAATAAACATACAAACTCCCCCCCTTCTTGATATCCAGAAAAAACGATAATGTCAGAATGCAGAAAGCCAGAATGTCGTCTTGTTTAGACTGAGGACTTTGGGGTTAGTTCGTATTTAAAAAGGACAAAAACATATACACTTTAATACAACAAATAATTTAAAAATAATCTTTTTCACCCATTCAACAAGAGTCTGTCTCTTCAGGATTATTTGACGCCGGAATTCAACCCTCTATTCCCAAAAAAACCTTGGTTTCAGGGAAAGAGACTCTCTAGGGGGACATAATATCTTGTATACACGTATGAGAATTGGCCATTGCCTTGCTGCTTCCCACCTTTACAAAATCAATGTCACAATTAACAGTCCAGTTTGTGAATGTGGTCAGGAGGAGGAGACTCTTGACCATTTATTTTTCAATTGCTTCAACCGTATATCTTCCAACAATTCATTTTATTTTAATCTGGTTAAAATAACTTGCATATCCCCAATCAATAAGCCATATGGCTTATTGATTGGGGATATACCGAATACGATATATACGGATATACGATATATACCGAATGTCTATTTAAAATTTTAAATTAACAAACATATTACTTAACTTCTTAAAATCGAATAAAATCTGGATAAAATCGAATAAAAAATTTTAACAAATTAAACCAAATTATGATATTTTCACCAAGGCAAAAAGCACTCTCTCTAAAGTGAATTGCCAGTAAACAAAAAAAAGTGTATGTCTTAAAGAAAAAAAAATATAGAGTTTTTTTTTTTATTGTATTAGGCAATTCACACAATATTGTATGCTTTGTGCCATATTTGTATTCACAGAACACTCAAACTTAAATATAAACAAGACATACACTATGAACAGTATCAAATAAAAGAAAGTCACTTAACACTAAAAATAAACATAAAATATCAAAAAGTACATTACAGAAGGATATTATTTTTAACAATAAATTTTATTAGCTTACGATACACATTATTGTTTTTGAGAGCTAGGAGGTGAGCAACATTAAAAGGTCTAGAGATTTCACTAAATTCGTTGTAAAGATTACATATAGAGTTTTAGTACTCGTACAATTTAAGTGAACTTTTCAACATGATCCTCTAACTAAAACAAGCCGAATGAAATTTACAGGACTAGCTGTAAATTCTTATGAATGGTAATAGTTTTTACGATTATTTTTGAAAAAAAAAACCTTTTTTAGAGCCCTTGAAATTTAGTGGAAAATTTGAGGCTTACAAAAACTTTAAGATCTTTTTAAAACTTTAACTTTAAGAAGTTATTGGGTATTGTTTTAAATTATTATCACTATTGAACTATTCTCGGAAAAGTATCATGATCCTAATAGTCGGCCTTCGTGGCTCAGTTAGGTAGGTATCTGACTGCTGATCCAAAGGTCCCAGGTTCAATTCCCAGTAGAGACACAGTTTTTAATTGTGTTTTTAGTCGAGACGATTAATATCGTAAGTCTCCAGAATGTGGCAACTTGTTATTGGGTGCGTGTTTAATTAACATTTGACAAAGTACAGCTGTTAGTTGCCCAAGAAACAATATAAAATAAAAAATAAATAAAATATAATAGTTTAGCTACAGTATAATGTAATTTAGTCTGAAATCCGATTTTTATTCAAATTTCACAAAAGTCTAAATAACTTTTGAACCAACCAATATCGCTGAACATACACGGGGTTAAATCAATAGGTATTAAGGTCCCCTACCGCCCTGGTTCGGATGATCCACCCCTCATGATACACATACATTTCTGAATCCATATTTTCCAAGTAGCTACTATATATTGCGTATATTTTATAACAATTAATTTTCCGGAACGTGAGAGCATTTTGAATGTTTCAACTGGTAAAATAATATACAAGAACAGAACGAATCTCTTATGTAAAACTAATCTAAGTAGGTAGGTACGTACACAATAATACAAAATTTCATAATAGTGCGCTATAGCTCTAGATCTAGGTAGGTACATACATTAATAATAATAAGCAATTCCTTGCACCTTGCGCAAGTGGCGAGTTTATTGTCGTATGGCAATTTCTTCTAACTAACCAGTGTTTCCAGCCCAGAGATTTGCGTGAGAAATGAATTTAAATAAATTTCTCCTATGCTGGGAATCGAACCCAGGACGCCCGCACAGAAACCGAACGGCTTACCAACTGTGCCACGGCAGTCGGCCTTATACCTGTTGAGAAATTGATTCCTATAAAAATGTCAAATAATCCACTATTTCATAGTAAGTAGCGGAGAATCAATATGGGGCAAGTCAGCTTAAAGCCTCGTAGTCATTTCTTAAAATAAAGAAAATATTACAATTTAAGATAAATACTTACTAAATTACAACTAATAAAATGTAGGTACGTGACAAATTTGGCAATGTTTATACGAAATCGATTCTAATGAATTCGCGAAATATTATGATGACTGTCTGGTAAAAATACTCATAATCTGGACATAAAAACAAAAATAAACATCATCAAAACTTCCATTTTATCGGTAAGAACATGTTACACACTAAAAACTAATGTCATTTTGATGGAAAATTGAATCGAACAGTTTTGAATATTCCATGGTTTGGGAGCATTTTGTGAGCGAAATTTGATTGTGACATCTATGCACTAACCAAATACATAGATAAAAAGGAAATTGTTTAGCATAGATGAAATATGTTTTCAAATGTCATATACAATGAGTTTCTCTATTTTTAGTAGTATTGAAATCTATTCATAGGTAAATCGATTCAAAAATACTACTTAAAGATCGCTTTGTGTATTACAGTTTGCATTAATTCAGGAGGTTATGGTATTTTAATAATGCGTACATTTTTATTAAATTTTACAACTAAGGTCACACCATCCATTCAAACATTATTATGTCATGTCCCTGATGCGGTAGATAGATAGAAACATTATTATGTCATGTCCCCGATGAGGTAGATAGATAGAAACATTATTATGTCATGTCCCTGATGCGGTAGATAGATAGAAACATTATTATGTCATGTCCCCGATGAGGTAGATAGATAGAAACATTATTATGTCATGTCCCCGATGAGGTAGATAGATAGAAACATTATTATGTCATGTCCCTGACGAGGTAGATAGATAGAAACATTATTATGTCATGTCCCCGATGAGGTAGATAGATAGAAACATTATTATGTCATGTCCCTGATGCGGTAGATAGATAGAAACATTATTATGTCATGTCCCCGATGAGGTAGATAGATAGAAACATTATTATGTCATGTCCCCGATGAGGTAGATAGATAGAAACATTATTATGTCATGTCCCTGACGAGGTAGATAGATAGAAACATTATTATGTCATGTCCCCGATGAGGTAGATAGATAGAAACATTATTATGTCATGTCCCTGATGCGGTAGATAGATAGAAACATTATTATGTCATGTCCCCGATGAGGTAGATAGATAGAAACATTATTATGTCATGTCCCCGATGAGGTAGATAGATAGAAACATTATTATGTCATGTCCCTGACGAGGTAGATAGATAGAAACATTATTATGTCATGTCCCCGATGAGGTAGATAGATAGAAACATTATTATGTCATGTCCCTGATGCGGTAGATAGATAGAAACATTATTATGTCATGTCCCCGATGAGGTAGATAGATAGAAACATTATTATGTCATGTCCCCGATGAGGTAGATAGATAGAAACATTATAATGTCATGTCCCCGATGAGGTAGATAGATAGAAACATTATTATGTCATGTCCCTGACGAGGTAGATAGATAGAAACATTATTATGTCATGTCCCCGATGAGGTAGATAGATAGAAACATTATTATGTCATGTCCCCGATGAGGTAGATAGATAGAAACATTATTATGTCATGTCCCTGACGAGGTAGATAGATAGAAACATTATTATGTCATGTCCCCGATGAGTTAGATAGATAGAAACATTATTATGTCATGTCCCCGATGAGGTAGATAGATAGAGACATTATTATGTCATGTACCCGATGAGGTAGATAGATAGAAACATTATTATGTCATGTCCCTGATGTGGTAGATAGATAGAAACATTATTATGCCATGTCCCCGATGAGGTAGATATATAGAAACATGTCATGTCCCTGATGAGGTAGATAGATAGAATCGAACGCTACACCCCTAATATCCTTGCGATCAATCATCGATTCATTCACATTCGTGCATTGTTTCTCTCATAACATAATTCACATGATCGTGCCATTTCTTTGTTGGGTAAACCCATGCTTCTCATAACATCCCTTTTTACCTGTTTTATTATATTTATTTTTATTAATTGTTTCAATACATTCAAACAAGCTCGAAAAAATTGACATTTATCATTCTGGAGGGTCATTTTAAAGTTATTTTTAGTTCTGCTCTGCTGGAGGTGCACACTTCCTGAGAAAAACTGGTTCTTCAACCAAAAACAAGAAGAAAAATACACAGATTTATTTTTTCTCTATATTTAATCCAACTATGGGTTTGTTCATGACAATTTATTTCTCTCGATGAATCGACAGTATTAAGCCAAGACGCAGGTACAAGGACAAATCCACGAGAAGATCGTGGAGTAAGGAATCCTGCGCCGATGGTAGGTTTATCAATATTTGTGATGACGAAAGTCGCTGCGCCGGGAGTAACTGTCCCTTTGCCGCCTTCTGCTATGCTGCTGAAGGGAGGATTGCATGCTTTGATCATGCTCATCATCGCTTGATTCTCTGGAGATGGGTAATGACTGGACGATGTGTTTGACGAAGCTGCTATCTGTTCCACGCCGAGTACTTTTGTATGACGTAGTGGACTTTTTGCGTGCAAAAAACACCTACTTACAGGCTGTGCATTATTATGTTCCATACATATATGGATGAGTTCAGAATTCGGAGTATAACATTTTATGTGTGTGTGTTTGATTCGCTTGATTCACAAAGTCTAAAATTTCAGAAAGTATAGAAAACTTTAGGCCTACAAAATTTTATACTCAGAATTTCAAATTTTTGTTTCAGTCAAGGGTTACCTATTAACTTTTGATTTTTTTCTTAATTTTTCCATATTATAAACCATAATATAATGCTGAAAATTTATATAACTAGTTGCATGTAACACATGAGATCCAACTGTCGATAGCGATAGTATGTATAGTTGAAGAATATGTACCAAACTATAAACCCATAGATACAAATTATTGAATATTTTCAGATATTTTGTTTTCTATACAACATATGTAGGTATGTATGTCAAGATAGGATAGTATGGAGGAAGATCCTTTTTCCTACCCAGAATATGCAAATAGCATGATGGTATGTATGTATGTTTGGAGATGAAGTATCAAACTATTAAGTCTTCTTACATATTGTGTATAGGCGACTGCCATACAAAATGTATGAAGCGATGTCGTCACTAAATTCAATTTTTAAAAAAATTGTTAAAAAAAAATTGAGATCTTCTGCTACAATGTTAATATTTTTTATAGAAAATTAAATTATCTAGTTGGGGTGTTTCGGCTTTTTTCGATAATTGTAAAAGTTTTGGAAATATAGGCAGTTAAACTCATAAATTTATCATAAAAAAAATATTTTTCTTAATAAAAAATGTTTGAGAAACCCTGGAATTTTTTTGAAAAAATTAATTTGAGATTTTGTATTTGTCTATGTTTGTACCAATTTTCAGCGTTCTACCGTTTATGGTTTCTGAGATATATGGAAAAATAAAATAAAAATTCAAAAGTTGATAACCCCTGACTGAAACAAAAATTCAAAATTCCGAGTATAAAAGTTTTGTAGGCCTGTAACTATTTATATATTCTGAAATTTTAGGCTCTGTAAATTGAGCGGATCAAAAGTTATAAGGGACGGACGGACACACAGACACACACACAGACACACACACACACAGACACACGAAATGTTCTACTCCGAATTCTGAGTAAATCCGTGTATGGAACATATATGCTGCGAAGCCTCTAAGTTGGTGTTTTTTGACTTCAAAGTTGGAAAAGCCGTGAAAAAAGTAGACCTCTCCATACAATTCTCGCGTATTCTGGCTTGATACATTGTCGATATGTTAAGAGAACAAAGTTCTCCTGAACAAATCGACAGTTGAAATATAGACAAATACAATATCTCTAATTCGTTTTTTCAAAAAAGTTCCAGAGTATCTCAAACATTTTTTACTATGAAAAACATTTTTATGACAAATTTATGTGTTTAACCACCTATATTTCCTATTTTTTGAAAAATCGAAAAACGCCGAAACAACCCAACTAGATAATTTTATTTTCTATAAAATATATATACATTACAGTAGTACATCTCATTTTTTTTAATTTTGGTAAAAATTGAATTTAGTAATGATATTTTTTCATACAATTTGTACGGCAGTATACTACACAATATTTATGGGGACCCTCAATAGTTTGATACTTAATCTCCATGCATACATACCATCGAACTGTTTTCTTATTCTAGATATGAGAGACCGAGTGAGAAAAACAAGAATAATGACAACACGTGAGGTTCATCAGATTTCACCACTTTATTTCATTGTTTCATATACTTATATAAATATAAGGTTATGGTCCATCCGGCCCTAGTTCTATTATGAACCAGGTGATAACAAAAGAGGTTGCGTGATCAGACCGTGTCAACAGAATGTTCATCTCCATAATGATAACAACACTTTAGAGAAAAATGAACATAACTCGCAAAAGATATGATGTTAATTATATTAAAATTAAAACAATTTGTTTTAAATTCTACGTATATTTGTTATTCGTCTATAGCTATTTCGCCTTGCTAGGGCATCTTCATGACTATGACGGCGTGGAGTTTCTGTCGGGTTGTATAGGTAGAGGGGTTGAGCTTGCAGTTTTTTTGATTGGTCAGTATCTACAAACAGAGTATTACCTGAATACAAACATATTTAGGGATTGGTCAGTCAATTGTTAAGTTTAACCATAGTCTCCACCCACTGCCATTGTTTAATATATTCCAACTTAGGAAGGTTAACGATGAAAGAATACTTTTGTCATCCTCAGACAATACAAACATCTTGACATTTTTTTTTTAATTTGAGAAAGGAATTGATTGATTTTAGATAGTCGGGAAGAATATTATATAAGGATTTGGTTTAAACATCTTGTCTCATGATACAATTGCACACCACTGTTGAAATGGGTCTTCATTCTCAACTTCTTATTCTTTTATTTGTATGACATATCCAAAAATATAGAAATACCTATATATTTGTTGGCCAAAGAACATTCCTCTATTTTTTTTCTTTGCTCACAACAATGACTAAAAATTAATGTAATTTTTCTATCTCATCGTGTCATGCTGTTTCTTAGATTTACCAAATATATATTGCACTTCACATCTCCGTTCACCCAAATACACTTAAATATTTAAAGATCTTTTTTTTCAAGAACAATCAATAAGACTATGGAATTAATTAAATGATGATGTAACATTAATCTTCCATTTGGAAGAGTTACATTATCTTGTAAGTATGGTACATATATTATGAAGGATGTATAGAAAATGGTCTGAGGATGAATGCCTACAAATCAATGCTAATGGTCTTTTAAAAGAGTGAAAGCATAACAGCAGATCAAATAAAAGTAGAGAACGAATGGCTCGAGCAAGTCAACGAGTATATCTATCTGGGAAGCATGTTACAATAGAATAGAATACATATGAGTATGTATTCTAGAAGAGGCCTTTGTCCTGCAGTGGATCGAACATCTTTAGGAAAAAAAAATAAGATGCATTTTTTATGGAAGTCCGGATACGAATTTGCTCTTGAATAGTTTAATAGAGATAAAAAGGGCATATAAAACTTAATATCACATATTGAAATAAAATTTCTCAAATAATTATGTCAAACAGTGTTAAAAAAATAAATGCCAGCAAATCAAAGGTAATGGTCATTGAAAAGAGTGAAAGCAGAACAGTGTGTCAAATAAAAGTAGAGAGTGAATGGCTTGAACAAGTCGACGAATATTGTCTATCTGGGTAGTATGTTCCAACGGAATGGACGGCCTGATAAGGATATTGAAAGAAGAGTTATGGCAGGAAACAGAGTGAATGGAGCACTTAGACCAGTTATGAATGATCGCAACATATCAAAAGATGCCAAAGTTGCCATTCATAACGCAATCGTAGTGCCAACCCTAACGTACGCAAGTGAGACCTGGACATGGCAGAAGTCGCACGAAAGCAGAATAAATGCAGTTGAAATGAGATCGCCTAGAAGAATTTGTAACAGAACGATGTATGACAGAGTTTGAAATGAAGATACAAGAAGAAAGATGTAATTAACAGAATGAAAGTTAACACATTGAGATGGTTTGGCAACTTGGGGAGAATGAATGAAGAACACTTGATGAAGAAAATATACAAAGCTGACAGGAACGGAATAAGAGGCCGGAGGCGCCCAAGAAAAGGATGGTACGACCATGTGAACGATATTTTGAAAGACGGAAATGTAAAAAGCGTGAACAACAGACGAACATGTATGAGGCGATGCATGAATTTTGGCGAGGCAATGAATGTGTGTCAAAATAAATAAAATGTGTCATTCAGTTCTCCCTGCCTACCCCGTAAGGGACATGGTGTGATGTTTTGTATGCAACAATAATCTCAATCTATACAAATATATAAGAACCAAAAAACCCATATTTATCAAATAATCCTTGAACCTTCTTACATATCCTTGATCCATTTACTTTTCCTATTGGGAGAGAATTGTTGAATAATAATGGTGTTTGGAATTCAAAGTGTCATAGATAATTATACAGTAATTACAAGTATGTAAATAAACTTAAAATGAACTAATGATTCTGGCGCGATTCAGGGAAGATATCTATGCGAAAGTGTACCATCCAATTTCTCAATAGATGGCATTAAAAATAAGTTTCATTTTCATTTCATAGATGGCGGTTTTATCTATTTATTAATGAAATTCTTATATATTATTTTATTGACTTATGCCATATTTTCTTGACACATGAAATATAAACATTTAACTGATTACATTAATGAATAAGAAATATTTATGTTGAGAATTAATATTTACTTTCAATTTATTTTCCAGTACAACTTGTTTATCTATTTTTGTTGATACTTAGTCCAATTACAAGGTAATAATATTTATCTAAAATGAAACACAATTTCTAATACGTTCATTGGAATTTGGTCACAATTTAAAATATTTCTTTGATATAAAATTAGATCTATATTATTGGGTCAAAATGTTTGTCCCAGTTTAAAACTGTTCAAATGAGGGTATTGAATTATTAATTTAGTGATATCTCATTACATACTGATTTTTTTTATGTTGTTTTATTTTACCTTTTTAAGTTTATCGTTTTTCTCAATTTTCCTTATTTCAAAATCCATAATCAATAGTAAACTTTCCTCAAAGTTCAGTTATATTTCATAAGAAAATACTTACCAAATGCAATGTACCAACATAAAAATTCAATAAATTTTAGTCAATTTAGGAACTTACTCTTTGCTCTTGTCAAGGCAAAATTTTTGAGTGTTTAAACATCAAAACATGAAGGTATTAAAATGATGAATAACTGTCGAAATAAATTGCAGATAGGCAACATATTATATCTGTACAACAAGTATTTATAGTGTATTTTTTCATAATTATGATATGTATTAATTACTGTACATTCTTACAGTATGATAAACGTACATCATAATAATTCAATTTATTTATTTAATACAATTTATATCATTTATACATATAAGATAAAACAATTTTTATATATACTTAATGAATTTAATTTTCATACATTTGAGTACGAAAACATATTTTTTTAGTAATGTTTGTACTAAAGAAACACAAATATAAAAGTTAAGCAAAGAACTATGACTTCACGTGCTAATGATAATATGATTATAAAAACAAGCATTTATATTAAATTTATAGATTCAGGTCAACAGACCTGATTATTAAAAATTATAAAAACAAACCATATACAAATTGATGCTATAAAACAAAAATTAAATTATTATTGCAATCAGAAGACTGGCTTTGTGGCTCAATGAGATAAATTTCTGACTCCTCGAAACCTTCAAGTTTGATTACCAATGGAGACAATTTTTCGTTTGGTAATAAATCTCCAACATGGGGTTACATGTCGGCCTTCGTGGTTCAGTTGGTTAGGTATCTGACTGCTGATCCAAAGGTCCCAGGTTCGATTCCCAGTGGAGACACAGTTTTTAATTGTGTTGTTAGTCTAGATCTGTGAGACAATTAATATCGTGAGTCTCCAAAATATGGCAACTTGTTATTGGATGTGTGTTTATTTATTTTATTTTATTAAAAAGGGTACATGGACAGACATCCAACTTACAATTTTCAAACGTTGCGCAAACGCATAAAGTGATCACGTAAAGAAGCGATGTCGTTACTAAATTCAATTTTTAAAAAAAAGTTTAAAAAAAATTTAGATCTTCTACTACAATTTAAATATTTTTTATAGAAAATTAAATTATCTAGTTGGGGTGTTTCGGCTTTTTTCGATAATTGTAAAAGTTTTGGAAATATGGGCAGTTGAACTCATAAATTTATCATAAAAAAATATTTTTCTTAATAAAAAATGTTTGAGAAACCCTGGAATTTTTTTGAATAAACTAATTTGAGATTTTGTATTTGTCTATATTTGTACCAATTTTCAGCGTTCTAGCTTTTATGGTTTCTGAGATATATGGAAAAATAAAGTAAAAATTCAAAAGTTGATAACCCCTGACTAAAACAAAAATTCGAAATTCTGAGTATAAAAGTTTTGTTTTTACTGTTTATATATTCTGAAATTTTGGGCTCTGAAATTGAGCGGATCAAAAGTTATAAGGGGACACACACACACACACAGACACACAGACACACACACACACACACACAGACACACACACACACAGACACACGAAATGTTCTACTCCGAATTCTGAGTAAATCCGTGTATGGAACATATATGCTGCGAAGCCTCTAAGTTGGTGTTTTTATCACTTACGCACAACACGCATGCACATACACATAAACACTTTCACACACACACCATCACACATAGACACCCTCACACACACATATTATGATTTTGTATCTTGAATATATGACTGTATTTTGAAATGAACTAGTTGCATATAACACATGAGATCCAACTGTCGATAGCGATAGTATGTATAGTTGAAGAATATGTACCAAACTAAATACAAATTATTGAATATTTTCAGATATTTTGTTTTCTATACAACATATATAGGTATGTATGTCAAGATAGGATAGTATGGAGGAAGATCCTTTTTTCCTACCCAGAATATGAAAATAGCATGATGGTATGTATGTATGTTTGGAGATGAAGTATCAAACTATTAAGTCTTCTTACATATTGTGTATAGGCGACTGCCATACAAAATGTATGAAGTGATGTCGTCACTAAATTCAATTTTTAAAAAAAAGTTTAAAAAAAAATTTAGATCTTCTAATACAATTTAAATATTTTTTATAGAAAATTAAATTATCTAGTTGGGGTG
The DNA here is from genome assembly GCA_963576475.1 of Molanna angustata. NCBI lineage: Eukaryota > Metazoa > Arthropoda > Insecta > Trichoptera > Molannidae > Molanna > Molanna angustata. The sequence continues at coordinate 20,761,446 of OY754988.1, read as the reverse complement.
TTTCGGCTTTTTTCGATAATTGTAAAAGTTTTGGAAATATGGGCAGTTAAACTCATAAATTTATCATAAAAAAATATTTTTCTTAATAAAAATGTTTGAGAAACCCTAGAATTTTTTTGAATGAACTAAATTGATATTTTGTATTTGTCTATATTTGTACCAATTTTCAGCGTTCTAGCTTTTATGGTTTCTGAGATATATGGAAAAATAAAGTAAAAATTCAAAAGTTGATAACCCCTGACTAAAACAAAAATTCGAAATTCTGAGTATAAAAGTTTTGTAAGCCTATAACTGTTTATATATTTTCGAGCGGAGCGCGTGGTTTCAATCTGAACGCAGCATCGAGCGTTTTAAATGTCAAATATCATACATGTGTCTTTTTAGATTATATTTTCATCGAAAGGCAACAATTGGGCAGTGGAGTAAATAATGATTTTGTACCTTTAATTGGAAATTTTTGAATGATATTTTTATATATTAATCTCTTTTTGAATGCATATTTTTTTTTATAAAAAAATGAATATGTCAGTGTTAAACAAGTAAATATCTGTCTACTCTTTCAATTTGATGTGGAAGGACTGCGTTACTCATCATTTTGGTCTTGGAGACCAAATCTTCAATCCAATGTTCACACAGGCTGAATTTATTTCTGTCAGCATAGTTTTCGATTCCTCCCCATCCTTGGCAAATATGAACGGTATAGGACTTAAAGATCGTTATAGTATCGTTATAGTATCGTTATAGGATCGTTACAGGATCGTTATAGCATCGTTATAGTATCGTTATAGTATCGTTATAGAATCGTTATAGTTTCGTTATAGGATCGTAATAATATCGTTATTGGATCGTTAAAGCATCGTTATAGTATCGTTATAGAATCGTTATAGTATCGTTATATGATCGTTATAGTATCGTTATATGATCGTTATAGTATCGTTAAAGTATCGTTATAGTATCGTTATAGCATCGTTACAGGATCGTTATAGTATCGTTATAGGATCGTTATAGGATCGTTATAGTATCGTTATTGGATCGTTATAGTATCGTTATAGTATCGTTATATGATCGTTCTAGTATCGTTATAGTATCGTTATAGAATCGTTATAGGATCGTTATAGTATCGTTATAGGTTTAAAATTTTCCATGGTTGACACAACTTCATTGGAGTTGAGGATCCTCTAATTTTACGAAAGTTGAATTTACAATAAGACCCTTTAAGACACTTTTTCCACTTGACCCAAATCTTATAGAGTCAACTCTATAAGATTTAAAAAAAAAATTTAAATTAAATTAAAATTAAAAATTTATTTCAACTCTATAACAACCGTAGTAGATTTGTAGCAAGACAATTCATGGCGTTGTGTCAGCACTTAGGAGTTGAATCAACTCAAACTTTTTTTCTAAATACAACCTCAAGTTTTTTTTTAGGGTATGAACCAAACTCTAAAGGGGTTGTAACAACCCTAACAGCGTGTTGACAACCCTTTTCTTATGAGGTTGTAATAACTTTATCAGGGTCAAATAAACTCTAACTAAAGAATATCAAGCTTGGTGTTTTTGTTACTCTAGCTAGAATTGATTTCAACACTAGCTGAAGTTGTCATACAACGCGCCTCTGATGTATCTTTAACGCTGATTTACACATGTATTTTTATTTATTTATTATTTATGCACATCATAAATTAAACAGATATGGAGTACAAAATAGAGGAAATACATAATATATAATAATGTTACATGATGTGCAACGGCGAGATTATCACCAAAGTGATTTCAAGTACCCAATTAACTAAATTTTAACTTATTTTTTTAGTGAATAACAGACAACTTATTGCTTAGTTGATCACTTGATTAATAAGCCTAACTGGGGCATTATTTGTCATGTTATTTCTTGATTTTAGACTTCTACAAGGAGTCCAATCAACTTGACCATAAAGTTGAAAAAAATATTCACGACAGAGTTGTAATAAACAACTTTGTCAACTTTATCAACTAACAACTTTAACTTTTCAAACAACTTTATCGTTAAATTAAACTATATGGTAAATTTGATTAGACTTCAATCAACTTTACCATAAAGTTGAAACAAATATTCACGATAGAGAAACTTTATGGTAAAGTTGATTGGAGTTCTTATAGAAGTCTATAGTATCGTTATAGTATCCTTATGATATCCTTATAGTATCGTTATATTATCGTTATAGTATCGTTATAGTATGGTTATAAGATCGTTATAGTATCGTTATAGTTTAGTTATAGGATCGTTATAGTATCGTTAAAGGATCGTTATAGGATCGTTATAGGATCGTTATAGGATCGAATATATTTTTTAATTGCATATAGGTACGCAAACATTGAATTTTTTCCCTGTCGGGAATCAAAAATGATAACATCTCAATAGAGACGAGGTTGGGATATCATAGAAGAACCAAGAACAAAAAATGTTGAGTTCAAAAAATGGTTTCTTCGTCACCTCAGCAATTGTATAACTTCGTATTATTAAGGTGAAATGTTTACACATTATTTAAATATATAGAACTTTCAAAAATTACATTGATAAGGGAACACAATAAAGGCATAACTGGTGAACGTTGCGCAAACGCATAAAGTGATCACGTAAAGAAGCGATGTCGTTACTAAATTCAATTTTTAAAAAAAAGTTTAAAAAAAATTTAGATCTTCTACTACAATTTAAATATTTTTTATAGAAAATTAAATTATCTAGTTGGGGTGTTTCGGCTTTTTTCGATAATTGTAAAAGTTTTGGAAATATGGGCAGTTGAACTCATAAATTTATCATAAAAAAATATTTTTCTTAATAAAAAATGTTTGAGAAACCCTGGAATTTTTTTGAATAAACTAATTTGAGATTTTGTATTTGTCTATATTTGTACCAATTTTCAGCGTTCTAGCTTTTATGGTTTCTGAGATATATGGAAAAATAAAGTAAAAATTCAAAAGTTGATAACCCCTGACTAAAACAAAAATTCGAAATTCTGAGTATAAAAGTTTTGTTTTTACTGTTTATATATTCTGAAATTTTGGGCTCTGAAATTGAGCGGATCAAAAGTTATAAGGGGACACACACACACACACACACAGACACACAGACACACACACACAGACACACACACACACAGACACACGAAATGTTCTACTCCGAATTCTGAGTAAATCCGTGTATGGAACATATATGCTGCGAAGCCTCTAAGTTGGTGTTTTTATCACTTACGCACAACACGCATGCACATACACATAAACACTTACACACACACACACCATCACACATAGACACCCTCACACACACATATTATGATTTTGTATCTTGAATATATGACTGTATTTTGAAATGAACTAGTTGCATATAACACATGAGATCCAACTGTCGATAGCGATAGTATGTATAGTTGAAGAATATGTACCAAACTAAATACAAATTATTGAATATTTTCAGATATTTTGTTTTCTATACAACATATGTAGGTATGTATGTCAAGATAGGATAGTATGGAGGAAGATCCTTTTTTCCTACCCAGAATATGAAAATAGCATGATGGTATGTATGTATGTTTGGAGATGAAGTATGAAACTATTAAGTCTTCTTACATATTGTGTATAGGCGACTGCCATACAAAATGTATGAAGTGATGTCGTCACTAAATTCAATTTTTAAAAAAAAGTTTAAAAAAAAATTTAGATCTTCTAATACAATTTAAATATTTTTTATAGAAAATTAAATTATCTAGTTGGGGTGTTTCGGCTTTTTTCGATAATTGTAAAAGTTTTGGAAATATGGGCAGTTAAACTCATAAATTTATCATAAAAAAATATTTTTCTTAATAAAAATGTTTGAGAAACCCTAGAATTTTTTTGAATGAACTAAATTGATATTTTGTATTTGTCTATATTTGTACCAATTTTCAGCGTTCTAGCTTTTATGGTTTCTGAGATATATGGAAAAATAAAGTAAAAATTCAAAAGTTGATAACCCCCGACTAAAACAAAAATTCGAAATTCTGAGTATAACAGTTTTGTAAGCCTATAACTGTTTATATATTTTCGAGCGGAGCGCGTGGTTTCAATCTGAACGCAGCATCGAGCGTTTTAAATGTCAAATATCATACATGTGTCTTTTTAGATTATATTTTCATGGAAAGGCAACAATTGGGCAGTGGAGTAAATAATGATTTTGTACCTTTAATTGGAAATTTTTGAATGATATTTTTATATATTAATCTCTTTTTGAATGCATATTTTTTTTTTTTAAAAATGAATATGTCAATGTTAAACAAGTACATATCTTTTAACAGATTTTTAATTATCTCAATAGAGACGAAGTTGGAATATTTATTGTAGGAGAACCGGGAAATCAAGGCACCTACAGGGCTTACGACCTGTCATCGGCTGGTTTACGTGATCACTTTATGCGCTTGCGCAACGTTCACCAATTATGCCTATTAATGAGATCCCTATCAATTCAATTTTGAAAGTTCTATATATTGTAATACTGAAATTCTTTTCGCTTGAAAATAAGGAATTTTTACTACAGCCATCTATGGGTGAAATTATGAACAACAATCTTATTATTTTTATTTATTTTGTTGGAACGCCATCTATTGAGAGAATTGGTTTTTTTGTAAATAATGAAAGCTACAATTCTTATATCTTTAACAGATTTTTAATTATCTCAATAGAGACGAAGTTGGAATATTTATTGTAGGAGAACCGGGAAATCAAGGCACCTACAGGGCTAAGCCCTGTAGGTGCCTTGATTTCCCGGTTCTCCTACAATAAATATTCCAACTTCGTCTCTATTGAGATAATTAAAAATCTGTTAAAAAATATCTTTGACTCCCGACAGGGAAAAAAATCCAATGTTTGCGCATATGCAATAATAAAAATATTCAAGTACATATCTGTCTACTCTTTCAATTTGATGTGGAAGGACTCTTCTGCGTTACTCATCATTTTGGTCTTGGAGACCAAATCTTCAATCCAATGTTCACACAGGCTGAATTTATTTCTGTCAGCATAGTTTTCGATTCCTCCCCTTCCTTGGCAAATATGAACGTTATAGGACTTAAAGATCGTTATAGTATCGTTATAGTATCGTTATAGGATCGTTACAGGATCGTTATAGCATCGTTATAGTATCGTTATAGAATCGTTATAGTATCGTTATATGATCGTTATAGTATCGTTATAGAATCGTTATAGTATCGTTATAGTATCGTTATAGGATCGTTACAGGATCGTTATAGCATCGTTATAGTATCATTATAGTATCGTTATAGAATCGTTATAGCATCGTTATAGTATCATTATAGTATCGTTATAGAATCGTTATAGTATCGTTATAGAATCGTTATATATTCGTTATAGAATCGTTATAGTATCGTTATTGGATCGTTATAGTATCGTTGTAGAATGGTTATATTCGTTATAGTATCGTTATAGGATCGTTATAGGATCGTTATAGTATCGTTATAGGATCGTTATAGGATCGTTATAGTATCGTTAAAGGATCGTTATAAATCAACTCAAACTTTTTTTCTAAATACAACCTCATGTTTTTTTTAGGGTATGAACCAAACTCTAAAGGGGTTGTAACAACCCTAACAGCGTGTTGACAACCCTTTTCTTATGAGGTTGCAATAACTTTATCAGGGTCAAATAAACTCTAACTAAAGAATATCAAGCTTGGTGTTTTTGTTACTCTAGCTAGAGTTGATTTCAACACTAGCTGAAGTTGTCATACAACGCGCCTCTGATGTATCTTTAACGCTGATTTACACATGTATTTTTATTTATTTATTATTTAAGCACATCATAAATTAAACAGATATGGAGTACAAAATAGAGGAAATACATAATATATAATAATGTTACATGATGTGCAACGGCGAGATTATCACCAAAGTGATTTCAAGTACCCAATTAACTAAATTTTAACTTATTTTTTTAGTGAATAACAGACAACTTATTGCTTAGTTGATCACTTGATTAATCAGCCTAACTGGGGCATTATTTGTCATGTTATTTCTTGATTTTAGACTTCTACAAGGAGTCCAATCAACTTGACCATAAAGTTGTCACGACAGAGTTGTAATAAACAACTTTGTCAACTTTATCAACTAACAACTTTAACTTTTCGAACAACTTTATCGTTAAATTAAACTATATGGTAAATTTGATTAGACTTCAATCAACTTTACCATAAAGTTGAAACAAATATTCACGATAGAGAAACTTTATGGTAAAGTTGATTGGAGTTCTTATAGAAGTCTATAGTATCGTTATAGTATCCTTATGATATCCTTATAGTATCGTTATATTATCGTTATAGTATCGTTATAGTATGGTTATAAGATCGTTATAGTATCGTTATAGTATAGTTATAGGATTGTTATAGTATCGTTATAGGATCGTTATAGTATCGTTATAGTATCGTTAAATGATCGTAATAGGATCGTTATAGGATCGTTATAGTATCGTTATAGTATCGTTATAGGATCGTTATAGGATCGTTATAGGATCGTTATAGTATCGTTAAAGGATCGTTATAGTATCGTTAAATGATCGTAATAGGATCGTTATAGGATCGTTATAGTATCGTTATAGGATCGTTATAGGATCGTTATAGTATCGTTAAAGGATCGTTATTTGATCGTTATAGGATCGAATATATTTTTTAATTGCATATAGGTACGCAAACATTGAATTTTTTCCCTGTCGGGAATAAAAAATGATAACATCTCAATATGAGACGAGGTTGGGATATCATAGAAGAACCAAGAACAAAAAATGTTGAGTTCAAAAAATGGTTTCTTCGTCACCTCAGCAATTGTATAACTTCGTATTATTAAGGTGAAATGTTTACACATTATTTAAATATATAGAACTTTCAAAAATTACTTTGATAAGGGAACACAATAAAGGCATAACTGGTGAACGTTGCGCAAACGCATAAAGTGATCACGTAAAGAAGCGATGTCGTCACTAAATTCAATTTTTAAAAAAAAGTTTAAAAAAAATTTAGATCTTCTACTACAATTTAAATATTTTTTATAGAAAATTAAATTATCTAGTTGGGGTGTTTCGGCTTTTTTCGATAATTGTAAAAGTTTTGGAAATATGGGCAGTTAAACTCATAAATTTATCATAAAAAAATATTTTTCTTAATAAAAAATGTTTGAGAAACCCTGGAATTTTTTTGAATAAACTAATTTGAGATTTTGTATTTGTCTATATTTGTACCAATTTTCAGCGTTCTAGCTTTTATGGTTTCTGAGATATATGGAAAAATAAAGTAAAAATTCAAAAGTTGATAACCCCTGACTAAAACAAAAATTCGAAATTCTGAGTATAAAAGTTTTGTTTTTACTGTTTATATATTCTGAAATTTTGGGCTCTGTAAATTGAGCGGATCAAAAGTTATAAGGGGACACACACACACACACAGACACACACACACACACACACAGACACACACACACACACACACAGACACACGAAATGTTCTACTCCGAATTCTGAGTAAATCCGTGTATGGAACATACATATATGCTGCGAAGCCTCTAAGTTGGTGTTTTTATCACTTACGCACAACACGCATGCACATACACACACACACACACCATCACACATACACACCCTCACACACACATATTATGATTTTGTATCTTGAATATATGACTGTATTTTGTAATGAACTAGTTTCATATAACACATGAGATCCAACTGTCGATAGCGATAGTATGTATAGTTGAAGAATATGTACCAAACTAAATACAAATTATTGAATATTTTCAGATATTTTGTTTTCTATACAACATATGTAGGTATGTATGTAAGATAGGATAGTATGGAGGAAGATCCTTTTTTCCTACCCAGAATATGAAAATAACATGATGGTATGTATGTATGTTTGGAGATGAAGTATCAAACTATTAAGCCTTCTTACATATTGTGTATAGGCGACTGCCATACAAAATGTATGAAGTGATGTCGTCACTAAATTCAATTTTTAAAAAAAAGTTTAAAAAAAATTTAGATCTTCTAATACAATTTAAATATTTTTTATAGAAAATTAAATTATCTAGTTGGGGTGTTTCGGCTTTTTTCGATAATTGTAAAAGTTTTGGAAATATGGGCAGTCAAACTCATAAATTTATCATAAAAAAATATTTTTCTTAATAAAAAATGTTTGAGAAACCCTGGAATTTTTTTGAATAAACTAATTTGAGATTTTGTATTTGTCTATATTTGTACCAATTTTCAGCGTTCTAGCTTTTATGGTTTCTGAGATATATGGAAAAATAAAGTAAAAATTCAAAAGTTGATAACTCCTGACTAAAACAAAAATTCGAAATTCTGAGTATAAAAGTTTTGTAAGCCTATAACTGTTTATATATTTTCGAGCGGAGCGCGTGGTTTCAATCTGAACGCAGCATCGAGCGTTTTAAATGTCAAATATCATACATGTGTCTTTTTAGATTATATTTTCATCGAAAGGCAACAATTGGGCAGTGGAGTAAATAATGATTTTGTACCTTTAATTGGAAATTTTTGAATGATATTTTTATATATTAATCTCTTTTTGAATGCATATTTTTTTTTTATAAAAAAATGAATATGTCAGTGTTAAACAAGTAAATATCTGTCTACTCTTTCAATTTGATGTGGAAGGACTGCGTTACTCATCATTTTGGTCTTGGAGACCAAATCTTCAATCCAATGTTCACACAGGCTGAATTTATTTCTGTCAGCATAGTTTTCGATTCCTCCCCATCCTTGGCAAATATGAACGTTATAGGACTTAAAGATCGTTATAGTATCGTTATAGTATCGTTATAGGATCGTTACAGGATCGTTATAGCATCGTTATAGTATCGTTATAGTATCGTTATAGAATCGTTATAGTATCGTTATAGGATCGTTATAATATCGTTATTGGATCGTTATAGCATCGTTATAGTATCGTTATAGTATCGTTATATGATCGTTATAGAATCGTTATAGTATCGTTATAGTATCGTTATAGCATCGTTACAGGATCGTTATAGCATCGTTATAGTATCATTATAGTATCGTTATAGAATCGTTATAGTATCGTTATAGAATCGTTATATATTCGTTATATATTCGTTATAGTATCGTTATTGGATCGTTATAGTATCGTTGTAGAATGGTTATATTCGTTATAGTATCGTTATAGGATCGTTATTGGGTCGTTATAGTAAAAGTTTTGGAAATATGGGCAGTTAAACTCATAAATTTATCATAAAAAAATATTTTTCTTAATTAAAAATGTTTGAGAAACCCTGGAATTTTTTTGAATAAACTAATTTGAGATTTTGTATTTGTCTATATTTGTACCAATTTTCAGCGTTCTAGCTTTTATGGTTTCTGAGATATATGGAAAAATAAAGTAAAAATTCAAAAGTTGATAACCCCTGACTAAAACAAAAATTCGAAATTCTGAGTATAAAAGTTTTGTAAGCCTATAACTGTTTATATATTCTGAAATTTTGGGCTCTGTAAATTGAGCGGATCAAAAGTTATAAGGGGGGGGGACACACACACACACACACAGACACACACACACACACAGACACACGAAATGTTCTACTCCGTATTCTGAGTAAATCCGTGTATGGAACATATATGCTGCGAAGCCTCTAAGTTGGTGTTTTTTGACTTCAAAGTTGGAAAAGCCGTGAAAAAAGTAGACCTCTGCATACAATTCTCGTGTATCCTGGCTTGAAACATTGTCGATATGTTAAGAGAACATAGTTCTCCTGAACAAATCGACAGTTGGAAAACAATGAAGCAGAAAATTCCATGTGTATTGATAATAAATGAAATTCTTGCATCAGCTCTCTGTAAACAGTCAACAAATAATAAGTGTATTAGAAAAGTAGGTACTGTAAACAAATACTTATTACCTGAATATTACCTGAATGGAAGCTATGAAGAAATTCCCATTTCTTATCAAGATACGTATGTGGAAATATTTCACTCTAAAAATAGACAAATATTATTTATCTATAAGACGTAATGTTAAACACAGATTATGTTGTATTTATGACTTTGTACATAGTTATTTTCCATGATTTATTACACCGAATCCAAAAACACAAGCGAGCAGCTAAGTTATCTAGGGGTTTATCATAGGAAAAATTATGATATTTATAGTGCACTATCTTTATTATTTGTTAGTTTAACTAAAAATAATTTAATGCTCTTAATAACACATCAATGCTAAATTTAGTAAGTGCGATGTATTTAGAATATTTCTTGCATTAAGAAATGTGAATGGACTAGATAAGGATGGAAAAAATCTCAAATTTTTCCACTAACTAATAGCTAAGTTTGAATGTTTGCGGATGTTTAAATGAATAAACAAATGTTTCAAGGCTCTAGTATACAATAGCCAATGCTGGCCCACTATAATACATCCCATCGCTATTGTGTAGAGGGGACAAATTATAGTAAACCTTCAATATATCATTAAACCATTCAAAAATGTCAGTACACTTCATAGGTTATACACCATGTTCATACGTCCACATTTAGAATACTGCACTCCAATATGGTCTCCTTACTACCTAAAACATATAAATAGAATTGAAAAAGTACAAAATAAGTATTTGAAACATATCACCTTTCGATTACGCACATATTTTCCTTTATATTCCCAATCAGTTCTATTTCATAAATTTGACACACTAGTTAATTGACGAATTATGGCTGATCAATCTCTCTTATATAAGGTAATAAACATTTTTTTGACTCTTCTGAACTAATAAGCTTTATACCACTCAGAGTTTCTGGAAGAACTACCAGACGGCCCAATTGTTTCACGTTCCTCTTTGTAGAACGAACTATCGGAAGTTTTCAACTATCCCTCGAATTTGTCTACAATATACCTAATGAAAGTTTTAGTGATATAGACATATTTTTCCTTTCTTATAATCAATTCCGAGAGAGGGTTAGGTGCGAGTGTGGACGGATATCATAATGACGAAAGGTGTTGTGACATACCATCAGTTGCTTTACCTCTCATATTCCTCCACTTTTCTATTTCTATTCCTACAGTTCCTCCCCCATCTCCGTCATTATCCTTGTTGCTTTTGTCATGTATATATTTTTTTTTAGTTTTTAATATATAATATTAATATTTTTTCAGAATCAACTTTTTCAGAAATACGTACTTTTTTCAGAGAATTTTTCAGAAATACGTACTTTGTGGACAGTTTTTTTTTTTGCCTTGATTTATTACTCATTGTTTTATATTCATATTAGTTAATAATGCTGTTATTGTCCCAAATGAACTAAATAAAATAAAATAAAAAAATAATTATTGTGTTGCCATATTTAAACAAAGTATCTGTTTAATATACAATTATTCAAGTGAAAATTATTCATGTGTTAATTATTATTCATGTTATTGTCACAAATAAACCAAATATCCACATGACAGTTATGTGTTTATTTCATCAACATTTGTAAACCATTTCCTTTAAATTATATTCATAACTTTTATCACTAGTCAACTGAAATAAAATAAAATGGTGGCTTTTGAAGTGGAACTGTAAATGCTCCACTAGTATCATACCTTCATGGTTCCACTCAAGGCATTGATCTAAGTTATTTTTTTCAAAATTATTCGATTAGTGATGAAATATCAAATTGAAAAATAAAAAATGCTGGCGGCAGGCACCCTCTTAAACACACATAAAGTAAAACAGATTCTGCTCAATATCACCAAGCGCTAATTTTTTATGTACGGAATTTGACATTTGTTAGAAAAATTCTACAACAAACATCAAATCCCGTACAAAAAAATCAACACTTGGTGATAACGAAGTGTTTTCAATTTGACTCGGGAGAATATTGTAGTAACTTCACAAATGTATAGAGAAGCAGCTATCTTTTACTTTTAAAAATATGTATAGTTATCGGAAAACAGCTTGAGTCAGTCACGTGGGCGGGCAGAGCACAAATTTGTGTCTTTTTGCTTGGTTGGTATATGGGCAAACCGTCCCACACGTGGCTCAAGATGTTTGGTAGAATCTTTATCATGTAAAGAGTGCTTACTGAGTTTTGTCATAATGTCTGTGTGTACGGCATATTACGTATAGCCTACTATGAAGTTTTGCAGTTCAAACTGTAAACTCGTCACTTGTACAGGGTGCAGCCACTTGTAAAAACTTTACTTTGCCATAAATAAAAAAATAAATAAAAAATATTCTGTATGATAAACATACCAGGGAATAAAAAACATTTTTTTTTTAAATTCAGATTATAATTTAATACATATTATGGAAACATTCAAACGCATATTACATACACAGAACATTTTACTAGAATAAATTGATACAATAATTATTGATATTAAAATTTACAAACAAAAAATTTATTAATGTAACAAAAAGTGACTGATTTTGGTTAAATATTAAATATATATTTGTAATAATACACAAACAACACCATTGAACACATTTAATACATGTTATTTTATCTAATTTACAGTCAATAGTTTATACATTCCTACAAAAAACCATTTCATAAGGTATCATTTTTTTCTATCGTAAAAAAATTATACTATATAAAATAATTTACCCTGATACAGGAATTGCTATATAATTTTTAAAACTAATAAGCGATTTCATGCTCGTTAAAAAAAATATAAGGTATAATTTTTTTCCGTTCTAAACATTAGATGGCATTTATAAAAATAATCTCCTTAGAAATAAAAATAAATAAATAAATGAAATACATTATAAACAAAAATACAATACATACATGATTATATATACATACATATTTCATAGTTGTATATAATTTACAGGTTTATAGTAAAATTATTAGGTACCTACACACAAGGAATAAATGAGCATTTCTTAATATTTAGTATCTATGGTGTATGCATAGAATAATAATAAAACTATAGAATACTCATTCCCATACAATACCTTTCTGAAAAGTGAAGCCGTTTTATTGGCCGGCTCGTGTCAATATATGAATGACTCTGCTGGTAGACATTGTTCGTACATTACCTACTACTCGTTATGACTGCGTAAATAATTTTGCAAGCAGTTAAAAAATTCCCTATTTGGAGAACGTATTACGCAGACGGCCAAATGATTACTGAATGCTCGTAGCAAAATGTTGACCAAATTAGTCAACATAAAGCAGTCGCATTTACTGCAGGCTAAAGAGTATTCTATACTATTATTATTCTATGGGTGTATGAAACAGATAATTCTTTTGTCTATTTTTTATCTTTACAGTACAGTACTTTTTACATGTCCAAGAGACAACTTCTGTGTACATAAGACAATTAAAGATTTTATGTTACCACAGACAATTGTAACATTTATTCAGATTATTTTCAAAACAATTTTAAAAATGAAGTTACGCAGAGACGCATCAAAACAAGATAAATGCCATATAAATTTGATCAGTGGGCCTTGTGTGTAGTAAAATGATGTATGATAGAGTTAAGAATGAATAAATATGACTGTATATGAAAAGGAAATATGTAAATATTGCATTGAATATTTTTTAATATTGCATTTTATACAGGATTTTTTCCCTGTCGGAAGCCAATGATATTTTTAACAATTTTAATGTCTCAATAGAGACGAAGCAAGAATATATATTTCTCACTCAGACAGGAGAACTGTGAAATTAGACAATTATACACCTTACAACCTGTTATCGGCGGGTTTATGTGGTTCACATTATGTATCAAGATAAATTTCATTGCAGAAAAAATTCAACCAACCGTTATTGATATTTAGAAAATATGAACCCTTTGCACAATCCCCTATAAAATCAGATAAAGGACATAACGTATGAAATAAGTTTGAAAATATCAAAAAAAAATTTAAAAGAAAATTAAGAAATAAAATTAAAATTCTCTGTCAGCCAGTTTCATAAAAATTAAAGGAGACTTAGGGCCGAATTTATAAACCATTCTCAGTGCTTAAGTCAATGCTTAGCACACCAAAATGTATGGTATTTGTCATGCATTATTTTTTTTATAAGCATTGAGAAAATTTTTAGTACGTTTTATAAATTCGGGCCTTAGACCCGAATGCAGAGTCCTAGGTACCTAAATACTAACTCCTAACCTCACTGGAGTGTTTAGTATTCTTAAGTTAGCAATTGCGTTGCAGAGACGTCACTAACTATATACTAAATACTACGCCAAACTTAAGGTCGATGGCATAGCGTTTCACATTATTGCATATGAAGAAAAGAGATAGATAGTTTTCTATGGGTTTAGACTGACATTTAAAATGTTTTTTTGTCATAACACAAACACATGTAACCAAGATCACACTGACAGCTCCATGTCACGATTTTTCTGAAATTCCAGCAAATTTTCGGAATCTCGTATAGGTACATATTTGACGAAGTCACTAAAATCATCATCCATCGAAAACAGGTCTTATTTTAGTATTACTACTCTTGTAAGGTTCCTCGCGATCAACCTTACTTTTTAACAGTTCGCAAATGTTAATTTACGCCAACGCGCATGCGCTAAGTATTTAGATATGTCTCTTCAATGTAATTCTCATACAAAAACTTCGTAGCATCCTACTATTGGGAAGCCACGTGATCTCCTAACTTAAGTGAGCGACTGTGCAATTAAAACGTAGTTAGTATTTAGGTAGGACTTTGCATTCGGACCTTAATGTCGACTTTAAAAAAAATTGCTTTTCTAAACAACAAAATGTCACTTTGATCCAGTGTCTTCGTACTTTAGTAACTAAAGTCTTCGTGAGCAGTTCATTTTTTTTACCACCAGAGTGTGCTGCAATATGACATAATGTTCAAGTTGTCAGTTCTTGTTGATGTTAATATTGTCAATTGAATGTTAACGATCATGTGCATATTATTTACTAATATTCAATAGTTTTATTATTATTTAAATAAATTTATAAATAATTAAACAAAATTATGTTTTCATCTTCGAGCTAATTAGAAGATTCGTACGATTCATATTCGTAAAAATACCACAGTCAATATTGGATAGTAATATTGAATTGTTTCTGCATAGCTTTCTTGTCATTTTAATAAAATTATCTATACAGAATAAATACAAGATAAATTATAATTTTGATAAAATAGATACAACAATATTTATTATACACATAACATAATTATTTAAATATTTTACTAACTACCGAGTATATTATATAAAACATCTACCAATACATACACACATATGTACATACAAATATAAATAACTAACTACATAAGTCACTATACAATAATGGGTATTTTTTTATTATTTTAAAAATATATTTCATAAAAAAAATTGACTGTAAAGGGTTCAAAAAAAAATTATTAAAAATGTTTCACAATTACGATGTCAATATAAAATTCATTATCAAAAATGGTCGAAATGAAAACATTGTATTCAATGAAATAAGAAAACTTCCCTTTTCGTGGTGTTAAAAATTGGCAATTTAAAAAGAAAAAATATACAAATTAATAAAGGTCAAAAAATTATTTTTATTAATCTTAAGATTGTAGTACCGAGTTGTAAACACTGGGTACAAAAAATTGCATCATTTTTATTGTTTTTGGTAATTTGATATGGTCTTTTTGTCTTCTTTTTTATTCATAATAAAAGTATTTTATTATTACTATCTACATAATAAAATTGACCTTATGGTCTTTCAAAATAAGACGTTGAAATTGTGTAAAAATTGTTAGTAATAATCATTTAAGACCACGATCTCGTGGAAAGGATCCAAAAACTCAAAAAAGGTTTATATAAAATACTTATATACGAGATAGTTGAGCTTGGTTTCGGTTATTGTGTACTAGAGATACAATGATCTATTAAATCTACAGGATTACAAAAAAGTCCAGTGCGTTAGTACGTATATCACACCGCAAGACTATGTTGAAACATACTACTTTTATACGCTATTATGCTACGTATTCACATTGACGGGGACGAAAAAAAATAACGGGAATAGAAAAAAATGACAATTTTATTATTGAATACCTAAAGTAATCAGTCATTTGTACCATAACAATATGGAAAGAATACAAACTATTCTACGGAAGTAGGAAAACTCTACAGACTATTGAAACTAGCGGGTTGTGTCTAAAATTAACTCTCCACTACATTATTTTACCCACTTAAAAAGGTCGATGACGACAGCTATGTGCTCTAAGAGTATGCTCTTTGATTTTCTCGGCTGTCGTAGGTCGGAACCTGCATCGTAATATGTATATTAAAACTAACAAATCCTGAACTCGTCTACCTCAGATAAACCCTGAGGGTTTTCGATGGTTGACTATGTGTTGTATTTAAAATGTAAAAAAAAAAATTTAATTAATTTTTATTTAAAAGGTTGACAGTCCCTGAATGCGTTTTTATGAAGTCCATTTCAATTAAAAAAAAAAAAGTAGAGGGAGGCCCTCCACGCGATGGCCTCATGATATAAAAAAAAGCTGGTGATTAGATGCAGAAGGCGCAAGTCTCGGTAAATTGATAGAATAACGAAATATATATAAAAAGTTGGAAACTACGTAGAACTAAATTCGCCAGATTTTCAAATATGCAAGCTTACTAACACAAAAGGAGTTATAAAGTGGAACGGACTATATTGCACTTTACAGAAATGGTACCAATGTGATGTTAAATTTATCTTATAGTTAGATCTTTACAAAGGACATAAAATTCCATAGTACACCATATATAGTACACCATATATAGTACGCCTTACGCCATTGACGTAAAAAGATACGCCTAAAATTTTTGATAATCATAACTTAACAGTAATATATTATAGTAGTGGAGAGTAAAAATAGTGATGAGGCATTGTTAAAAGGTTACAATATGCAAAACTAGGTATGGGCTAAAAATTATTCCAAAATAGACAGTGATAAGATGGCTAAAACACAGACGAAAAATTAACATGTTATATACTTTAGTGTCTGAACCGAAGTATCATTAATACAGCCTATTGTAATTTAGACAACTCAGCTATATCAGCGTCTTTCTCAGTCTGTTTTTCATGTCATGGAGTAAAACACAGCATCCAAAAGTGCCATTCTGTCTACCATAAAAAAACAGTACATATTTTTCAATCAAGGAACGATTTATTCCTACAGTATCTTAAACTACTATAGGAACAAAAAATAAATATAAAAATATATCACAAATAAATACTCGATGTTTGTGTAAAAATAAAAAAAAATTACAGTGAAACCCACTTAAGATGTATGTCTAATATTTTTATTAATATAATATTGAGTTATTCAAATACAAATACTGTGAGCAATAATGTAGTAACTGTTGTGCATTCACAGCAAGTAGTCGCTAGTGGTGTCCGACCGAAGATCATGTCTTTTGACTTTACTTAAGGTTAGACTTTACTAACAAATTTTATAGTAATACTGTCTATAAACTGTGGTATATGGTACTGCATATTATATACAAATACTTATTTATAATCCCAAAGACAGTTCTGCTGTCTTCGGAAACAAAAGGCTCACGAGAGTGGTGAATAACTGCACAGCCATTCTGTAGAAACGGCTCGTATCATATGCACCGTGTTGTCTATGAAATAGTAATGAATTACATGTGTGATATATACCAAGTATCAATTTAATCTTTGTTCTTTATTGGTTTAATACACCACATATATCATAAAAGTATCAATGCGAATTGTGGAGGAATAATTTGGTATTTATGCATGATAGTAGTATTAACACTTGTACGGGATGCAAAGATTGGATGCATCCCGTACAAGTGTTACGGGATCAATATTGATTGTAATATCGTTTAAAACGGTAGTTGTATTAGTACATGGACACACATATTAAATGGATTTCATAAAAACATAAATAAATAAAATTAAATTATGTTACAAAGTAAGAAATATTTTTTAAGAGTCATGAGTATATTTTATATATGGCAAGGAAATTATCTCAGATCGGCAATACAAATTATTAAACTGTCAAAAAAAATAAACCACCCTTCATTTTTTTCTCTTTTGAACAAAAAGTATCAAAAATCGATAAAACAAGTGTCAATAATAATTTAGGAATGACTAAAAAAAATCATATATCAATACGAATAGACAAAATCTTTGCACAATATTATTATTTAATTTACTTCAATCGCACACATTTAATTATATGTATATTTTTTTAAATAAAACTTTATTTAAATAAATTTTAAATGGTGTTTTTATTTATATTTACAAATACAATAAATAGCACCTTATACAACCAAGAAAATACAAAGAAATAATACAGCTAAAAAAATTCTATTTAATTTTTCCTTACATTATTGGTTCGAGATAATAATATATTATCCTATCGACTAAACATATTATTTATTAATATATTATGTACATACACAAAACCTTATTTAATAAAGTAATATTTAGCTAATACGTGTTCCCGAAATTTGTTAACACAATTTTGATTAGATATAATAATATATTTCCATAAATAATTTATCATAGATAATACGAATTTGTCTATTTTTTATGTAGTCTATTGTACATGTACAGCCAAACTAAAAGTACTGTTCAAAATATACAACATCTAAATGTGACACATTTTATTACTGTGCATATTATGACTTGAATTATATCGCGATTGGTCTGAATATCCCTAGGTTTGAATCAAGAGATAAACTAACGCAATAAAAATCTTCATTTTCTGTAATGTTATTGTGAGAGCAAAATGAGGACAGAATCAATCATCTTTCAAGTCAATCAAGCTTTCAATACGTCCAAACCACCAATAGGTATTCACTTTCATTTTACTTATATTTAAAAAAAAATAATTAATATGTCTTTAGTTAGTTAGTTTTCGTTTGCCCTTCTTCTCTCTCCGGTGAAAAACTACATACATCTTCCTACATTCCCTAAATTAAGCATAAATGCTTGTGCTATAGGTGAACGAAATTGGTTGAGGCAGGATTCAAACTCGCGACCACTGGATTACTAGCCCAGCACGCTAACCGCTATGCCATCGACCCACCTAAATCCTTCTTTATCTTGCATTGTCTCCTTATGTCCTCATTTTTTACTGTATCATATATCATTCTATTTCATACTTTTCTTAGGCCCGAATTATAGATTCGTTCTCCAGCTTGAGACTGGTCTTGAGAACACGTTCTCAACCAAAATGGTATTAAAGAAACAAAAGTCACTGAGCTTGATCTCAAGACCGGTCTCCAAATGTATAGAAAAGTTGAAATTGCTTCGAGACAGCTATCCCGCTGTCTTGAGAACGGTCTCAACGAGAGAAAAGGAGACAGCGCTTTACACGAAAAAAAGACGCATATAGACACGGACGAATTTCGCATTATTACCATTTTGACGTTTACATTGTTAGCGGTACTAAAATGGATCGAGAATCTTATTTAGAAACCTTCTGGGAGTAATTAATGTACAATCATTCATAAACTAATCATGTGAATTAAATTTTGTAAGATTTCATAAAATTTCCATTACATCCAGTAAATACCATGTTGTTATTCTATGCATGTTTTATCATATTTGAAATGGCTGCCTTTCCTGGATCTATTCTCTGTAGGTACACATATTCCCATAGTATGCATATTCCCTATGACAGATAAACGACGAAGTATTTCATTTCCTCTTTCGAATAAAATGGTCGATATTTTCACTATTTAATCACGTATCATAATATTATGATGCATAAATTTCTCTACACTTTCGAAGATTACCAAGACAACGAATTGTCAAAATATATATATAAATAGATATTCCAACTCATTGCTACCAACATAATAATGCTGAAATTATTTCCATTCACGAGAAAAAGTACTTATTTATAGAGCTGCATGCACATTTTTTTCGAGTACGCTTTCTCGAATGAGACGGCGTACGTATTTTGCTTTTAATACGGATTTTCGAGCATGATCTCAAGATGGTCTTGAGATGACACATTTGGAGAACGGTCTTGAGAATTATTCTATAATTTGGGCCTTAGTGATCTCATTTCTACGGCATTTATTCTACTTTCATGTGTCTTTGGCCACGTTTCACTGGCATACTTCAATGCCACCTATTCACTTTATATCAGTTTTACTGTTTCAATACAATTTGAGGTGTGGTCTGTCATATTTATAAAGACGAAAGAACAAATTGATAGTTTGGCTGTATACATATTACACTTTGAAGATATAGAAATGTACGATATAAAATATGAAATAGTAAATATAATATTGTAGTTATGAAATAGACATGTTACATTGAATATACTACATTAATAGACATTGAAAAATACACTGAAGATATTTTAAGAGTATTTTTTAATACAATTACTTTCTCAAAATGCAAAACATCTTTGAAAAATATTGATAGAGTTGAATCATAAAGCAACTACTAGTTTTAAATAAAATTGAAACTGAAAAGTATATATTATTTGAGTAAACGTTTTAGAACAATCAAATTTACATCCAAAATAATTTATTTGGAACACAAAATTATGTACAAACTTAATTTTGTACATAGTAAAAGGCATACACATTCCTTCACAGAGTAGGCAGAGAAAACCAGATGCCTCACATTCAATCCATCACTGTTTCAATCCATCACTCTAACATTCATGCAACTTCCGTCATTCTGACTTCTCACATTGACAATTTTCAATAAATAGTTTTTGAATCTTTCTGTCAGTCTTTCATATATTCTTACAATATGGCCTATTTTGGAATACAAATAGATATATTTAATCAGTAATAAATTTAGTTGCTTTATGATCAGGGCACATATAAAAAATCATTGATAAATAAATACTTATTGATGAAAATGTGTGAGAATTATAAACTACATATAATTGAGAAACTTCACTATTATGTGCAGAAATATTTGGGCATTCATGCCTGTGTCTGTGCTTAGTAAAATATAATAAAATAAAAATAATTCCATAATATGTCCTTTGAGACATAGATTAAAAATTTTGTAATACAACATAAAAAAAAATATATATAGCTGGGAATTTTTTTTTCAGATAATCTGAAGAAATAAAAAATATTGGTACATATTACTAGGGTTTCATAGTGAATTTATCAAAATTTTAAATCATAAATAATAATCATTCAATTGAAAATTCCCAATTATTTTTTTAATCTAATTCTAATCACAGTATGTCATATCATTAAATTGAAAATAAATTAATTTAACGAACAAGATCTTGAAAATTTATGAATTGCACAAAAGTGTTTAATTCTTCTTCGTAATATTTTTTTATGGCTAGTAATTAAAATATGGCCAGCGATAAACCGGATCATGCTAAAATGAATGAACACTTTCTGAACAATATTTAGTCAAATTTCCTAAAGTATTTTTAAGGACGGCAACCATCGACTGTACGTCCGCTAAAATAAATTTGAGTAAATATTAAAAAACGGTCAAATACATTCGTGTGATGAATCGTCGGGGACAAAATCAACCAGCAATTGTCAGAAATTGATACAACTATCAAAATCATACCTATCATATTCAAAACATAAGGGAAAATACAATTATGGCTCGTTGATTACAATCATATGGCTCATTGATTACAATCATATGGCTCATTGATTACAATCATATGGCTCATTGATTACAATCATATGGCTCATTGATTACAATAATATGGCTCATTGATTACAATCATATGGCTCATTGATTACAATCATATGGCTCATTGATTACAATCATATAACTCGATGATTACGATTGTATATATCGATGATTATAATCACATGGCTTGATGATTACGATTGTATATATCGATGATTATAATCACATGGCTTGATGATTACAGTTGTATATATTGATGATTATAATCACATGGCTTGATGATTACAATTGTACATCTCATCAATTACAATCGTATTGCTGGTTGGAAATGGTAAATCATAAGGTTGGCAGATGTGGAATCAATACAACATGATACTCGTGGCAACGTATGACGCTGTTTTTGACAGTTGGGCTCTCATGAAGTTTGGTAATTATTGAAAGCTAAGCTTGGGGTAACAAATACTGTACTTCGTTGTGTACATCTACTTGACGAAGAACCACATTTGTAATCCATGCTAAGCTGACAATAACAAGAAACTTTTTGAAAGCCCAGCTGTCAAAAACTTCATCGTATGTTGTGAGACAGGCAGAAATTGAAAGAAGAGGTATAACATGGGCCGCATTTGGAAAACTCTCTTACATCCTCAAGTCTCCGAAGTATTTATTTTTATTTTTTTCATTTACATATGTTCTAGGGTTAGCAGTTTGGCAATTATCTTAAAAAGAAAGTCTTTGACGCTTGTGTTCTCCCGATACTGACGTATAACTGTGAAACTCTTGTGTTTGCAAACAAAATGTTACATAATTTATCAGTAACACAAAGAGCCATGGAAAGAAGAATGCTGGGTATCTTGTTAAGAGATAGAAAAACTAACTTGTGAATAAGAGAGAAAACCAAAATAACCAGCGTTGTCCAAAAGGTTGCCAAGCAAGTAGAGCAGGGCAGGGCATGTCGCCCGAACCACAGTCTCCAGACCGCAGACCGACCAAGAACAGGCAAAAAAAGTGTTGGAAGACCTTAAATAAGGTGGTCTGATTATATTAGAAGAGTGGCTGGAGGCGGATGCATGCAGTCTGCTCAAAATAGGGAGCTGTGGAGGTGGTCAGGCGGAGGTCTATGTCCATTGCTAGACGAAGGAGGGGTGAAGAAGAAGAAGAAGCCTCTAGTATGATGATATTTATACACTTGTAAGGTTTGTTGATTAGAATCTTATTTCTGGTTGATTACAATCGTATTTCTGGTTGATTACAATCGTATTGCTGGTTGATTACAATCGTATTGCTGGTTGATTACAATTGTATTACTGGTTGATTACAATCGTATGGCATGTCGGTTACATTCATTATGGCTTGTTGATTACAGTCGTATTGCTGGTTGGTTAGGACGAGGCGGGAGGTGGAGTCAGTCGCTGAAGCGCGGTCTGGCTGCCGGCGGGGGCCAAGCGAGCATCGGCCACGGGGGCCTGGGTCAGCAGGCCTCGACGAAGGAGGCCGGGAAGAGGCCGGTGCGACCCGTCCTCTCGTGGGTGCCCCTGTACCACCCGTCGCCCCACTTCCTGTGGACCACCACAACGTCGTCCACCTGCAGCTCCAGCTCGTACTCAGAGTTGGGAGGGTAGGCTACCACACAACGGAACCTGGAAATAACCATTTACATAATAATATTAATAGGCATTACTACGGATGTTGACAAAAAGAGAGATTATGAATACCAAGACAGGTTTCAAACATCAATATCACCTTCATGCGTTCCATATAAACAAGTTGTTTTCTTCGTTACATAATGGATTGTTTTTCAATAATAGTTTTTCTGTAGCATGTTTTTAACAACGGCCGGTTTGTTCATTTTGACAGTGAAATTGTGTAGTAGTATATAGTTCTCAAGTACTTATCATAATGTTGTATAGATGTAATTATATATATATTTTTTTTTTAATAAAAAAATTAATATGTCCTTGTTGAACAAGTACATATATACATCTTCCTACGTTCCCTAAAATAAGCATAAATGCTTGTGCTATAGGTGAACGAAATCGGTCAAGGCAGGACTCGAACTCGCGACAACAATATTTCTAGTTATGAAAACACTCTTTTTATTTATTTATAGTAATTATTAACCTTTTAAGGCGCATGGACGTCTATGGTCCTACAGCATTTTTTTTTCCTTGAAGGAGTATGGACGTACAGGGTACGTCAATGTGTATAATATAATAATGTCAAACTATTTGTCGAAAAAGTGCATTGTACTGCCATCTGTTGGTAATATCCTACAAGTTTTTTTCATTTGGAGATGTTTTTTGTTTTTACCGACTGAGATATTGAGCGTTAAAAATATCACGTGATCTAAAATACTTACCAATGTCAGATATCACAGATCGTAAACTGTCATTTTGCAACGCGCGCGTTCACGTAAAAGTTTCGTTCTATTAACCGAAATATCTTCGTTAATTTTATAAAATTAGTGTTTTAATTTCGAATTTGTGTTTTTATCTGATAAACTTGTTTGTTTATATTAAATAATTGTGTGATTTATGTGCTGATTTTACAGTTTCGTATTATTTTAGTTCACATATGAACTCGTGTTTTCAAATCGTTTAACGTTATAATATTGTGTTTTTTTATGTGATTTATGTGCTGATTTTACTGTTTCGTATTATTTTAGTTCACATATGAATTCGTGTTTTCAAATCGTTTAACGTTACAATATTGTGTTTTTTACTTTCAGAGACTTATTTTACGTTTTCAATCCGTTTTTGTACAATTTTTATATACTTTTCATATATATTTTTGAACATTTATATTATTTCAAAATGAGTTCACTTCGAGAAGACGAGATTACTGCTTTGTTGATGAATAGTGACAATGAGGACGAAATCATTGAATCTATTGATGACATAGACGTCATGTTCAGTGATGAATCTTCATCATCATCTGACAAAGAAGAAGAAGAACTGGATCCAGGTACATCACAACCTCCAAGAGCCAAACGCATGCGAGAAGAGGTCAGGAAGTGGAGTAATTCTGAGTTTACGCCATCACTTCATGAGTTTGACGATTTTCAGTCTGGAATAAGAGTCAATATGGATCTCGAAGACGAAAATCTCGAATTGAAATTTTTCGAACTATTTTTTAATAATAATATTATAAATACTATTGTCTCCGAGACAAATATATATATGCATCATCGATCTCTGTTAATTCCTCTTCATCCAAAATGAAAAATTGGGTCGACACTACAGTGGGGGAAATTTACACATTTCTGGCCACCATTATTTTGATGAGCTTGGTGGGAAAGAACTCGATAAAAAAATATTGGAGTAACAATCCATTGATTGAAACACCTTTTATCAAAGTTTTGTTTTCACAAAATAGATTTTTGCTGATCTTGAGGAACCTTCATTTCGCAAGCCAAAACACGAACAATGATAGACTATACAAAATTAGAAATATTCTTGATCCTCTTCGAAAAATTATGGCTGAGGTATTTTATCCCTACCAAAATTTATGCATTGATGAAAGTTTGGTGTTGTGGAAGGGGCGTCTCTCTTTTAAAATCTATATACCGTCAGAGAGACACCGATTTGGAATAAAAATGTTGGTGTGTTGTGACGTCAAGACGGGATATGTTCTTGATTTGATTGTTTATACAGGCTCTGACTCTGATTACGAAATTCACTCAGACGTGGGTATATCTTGGTAAAATATCTTGGTTGTGGTCATCGATTATACGTGGATAATTGGTACACTTCTCCAGCTTTATTCGACAGTCTTTTTGAAAACAAGACAAACGCTTGTGGGACAGTAAGAGCGAACAGAAAGAATATGCCTAAGTTTGAGAAGCTGAAGAAAGGACAGGTTTCTTCATTTAACTCCAATAATCTTTTGGCCATAAAATGGCAAGATAAGAGGGAGGTGTTAATGTTGTCCACTATGCATAAAGCTAATATAGTTGAGACCAACAAAATTGATTATGCTACTGGGGTCAGTAAAATGAAACCACAAGTTGTTGTCGATTACTCGAAACACATGGGGAGCGTAGATAATGTGGGATTAGGAGGGATGGTTGGAAGAAAAACCATTAAATGGTATAAGAAAGTGTTATTTCGATTGTTGGAAATTGGAATTATAAATGCGTTCTTTTTGTTTCGCTCGGCTAAGTCAAAAGTGACATTTGAAGAGTTCAAGGAGAAACTTGTGAGTCAAATGATCGAAAAGTACCATTCTCCTCGACCATCAACAAGCGGAGGCAGGCGTGGACCGGATAATCCCACAAGGCTCACAGATAGGCATTTTATTCACCCAATTCCACAAACGGAAGGAAAAGGGAAAAAAACAGCTAGAAGGTGTTTTGTTTGCGCTCACACTACCTTGCGAACGCGCCAGCGCAAAGAAACAAGATATATGTGTACCAATTGTGATGTCGCCTTGTGTTTGTTTCCTTGCTTCCAAGATTATCACACTAAAAAACATTATTAATTAGTTTATTTTATTAAATTATTTAAGTACAAAATTAATTTTTAGTGATAGTGAAAATCAACTGTTAGTGATCCATGGACTGTGAAACTGGTTTTTATATAATATAAGTACATAATAGTGAGTATATATATTTTTTTTATTTTTTTATCTTTATTTATGCTATAATACATTGATTGAATCAGTGAAAAAAAATTTAAAAAAATGTCTAAAAAACCCACTCCTGGTTGCACAATTTTATTTTTAAATGATGCTCTCGGAGAGGTTAAAATAGCCATTGGTTCGTGATAATAAGTTATAGTCAATATTTTAATTGCAATATAGTAGTCAGTCATATACAGCAACACTTTACTTCCAAAGCCATTCCCATCGGAATGGCTTTTTGTTCATTATTTTTAGTTGTTCTGGCAAATGATTGTAGTCTCAGAGTCCACAGCCAAATTATTCTTTTGTGTCCAATTTTTTTTGTAGCTTTCTCAGTTACAAAGGAATTTTTTGTACATGTATTGTAGTTGTGGATTTGTATTCTCTGCTTAAGTCTAAGGCCCAAATTATAGAATAATTCTCAAGACCGTTCTCCAAATGTGTCATCTCAAGACCATCTTGAGATCACGCTCGAAAATCCGTATTAAAAGTTAAATATGTACGCCGTCTCATTCGAGAAAGCGTAATCGAAAAAAATGTGGATGCAGCTCTATAAATAAGTACTTTTTCTCGTGAATGACAATAATTTCAGCATTGTTATGTTGGTAGCAATGAGTTGGAATAGCTATTTATAGCTTATAGTCATGGTATCTTCAAAAGTGTAGAGAAATTTATGCATCATAATATTATGATACGTGATTAAATAGTGAAAATGTCAACCATTTTATTTGGAGGAGGAAAAGAAATAATTCTTTGTTTATCTGTCGTATATCATATTATGGAATGTGTGTACCTACAGTCAATAGATCCAGGAAAAGCAGCCTCACAATATGATACAACATGCATAGAATAACAACATGATATTTACTGGATATACTGGAAATTTTATGAAATCTTATAAAATTTAATTCACATAATTAGTTTATGAACGATTGTATGGAAATTCTCGATCCATTTTAGTACCGCTAACAATGTAAATATCAAAATAGTAATAAATAAGAAATTCGTCCGTGTCTATATGTGTCTCTTTTTCGTGTAAAGCGCTGTCTCCTTCTCTCTCATTGAGATTGTGCTCAAGACAGCAGGATAGCTGTCTCGAGGCAATCTCAACTCTTCTATACATTTGAGACCGGTCTTGAGATCTAATGACTTTTGTTTAATACGGCCTTCGTAGCTCAGTTGGTTGGGTATCTGACTGCTGATCCAAGGGTCCCGGGTTCGATTCCCGGTGGAGACACAGTTTTTACTTGTGTTTTCAGTCTGGATCTGTGAGACGATAAATATCGTAAGTCTCCAGAATGTGGCAACTTGTTATTGGGTGCATGTTAAATTAATATTTGACATAGTACCTGTTAGTTGCCCGAGAAGCAATATTAAATTAAATTAAATACCATTTTGGTTGAGAATGTGTTCTCAAGATCAGTCTCAAGAGAACGAATCTATAATTCGGGCCTTAGTTAAGTATTGGAGCATCGGAATTCAAATGCTGATTTTGACTGTTGTATGTTTTTATATGTGTGTTGGTGTCCATGTTTTGTTGGTGTTTCATTTAATAAATATATCGCATTGAATTGAGTAGGTACCTAACCAAAATAGCATTTCATCCTATACAGATTATTTTTATTTTATTACTGTGTACATATATTAAATTCAATTAGTGAAGAGAGAAAATCATCCGAGAGTCTGAAAAAGTGTAAGAAATTTGTAATTTCTACAGGAGCACGATGGAAATAATTAGTTTGATGTTGAAAGTACCTCTCTCTGGTAGCGGTGGAGTCTTTGGTCCGAAGTTGTTGACCTGCGTCCAGCGAATGTGACTTACGATGCTGATGGGCGGGACGACTTGTCATGGCCTGCCAGGGACCTTCCCCTGCCGTTGACCTAAAAACCAATAAAGAATATAACAAAAATACAAAATGCTACAGACAGACCTGTAAGATACAAAAGGGAAAGGAATCCAGGCGACCAGCCAGAATAGGCGAGCCATGTGGGCTCGCGACCATGTATGCGGGATTAAGGGGCCCCTTTATGACTCAAGTCACGCTCACCACTCACCCACCAATCTCCGACTGATACTCAACTCCCCTGCGCAACCGAATCCAATAGGATATGGATAATGCTCTCTTTAACACCCTATCCAAATTAATTTGCAGGTAACGAAAGGCGGCACAAGCACTTAAATGTTGCATTAATCAAAAATTAGTTGCATTGGTGTTTCCTCATTTACTCAGCAAATAGTAACTTAATCGTCTTGAAACTAAAGACAAGGATAAATTACTGTATTGTCTACAACTTGAGAGTTCCAGAATCATAACATTTGAAATTTCTCTCGGTAAAAGATAAAAAGTACTTTTTAACAGATTTTTAATTATCTCAATAGAGACGAAGTTGGAATATTTACTGTAGGAGAACCAGGAAATCAAGGCACCTACAGGGCTTACGACCTGTCATCGGCTGGTTAACGTGATCACTTTATGCGCATGCGCAACGTTCACCAATTATGCCTTTTTAATGAGATCCCTATCAATTAAATTTTTGAAAGTTCTATATATTGTTATACTGAAATTCTTTTCGCTTGAAAATAAGGAATTTTTACTACAGCCATCTATGTGTGAAATTATGAACAACATTCTTATTATTTTTATTTATTTTTGTTGTAACGCCATCTATTGAGAGAATTGGTTTTTTGTAAATAATGAGAGCAACAATTCTTATACCTGAGGTGACAAATGCATTTTTCGCATAGAAGTCACCCCTGAATTGCGCCAGAATTATAAGGTCATTTTTGTCTTATTTACCTACTTGTACCAATGTGTAAGGGAAAAAAATCCAATGTTTGCGCATATGCAATAATAAAAATATTCGATAAAAAAGTACCTCTGAAATTTGCGGGATTCCCTCGTCATCTATTTCATTTCTTAGATGCATACCTATAATTTAGCAAAAACATTATTAAATTTGATGTAAACACATTCACTGTTTTAGATTTTTGAATGTGTCTTGATTTTTAAAAAAAAAGCATTGCATCGTTCCTGTTTCGCACTAGTCAAGTCGTACGAAATGTATGACAGGACGAACCCCGCCGCTTCTACTTTAGTACGTAAAATGGGATACAACTCGCTAAAAATTGTCAGTGCTTGTGCGGCCTTAAGGCATAAATATAAAAATATACTAAGCCAAAATAGGTATATACTATGAAACTAATTTATATAACACTATAATGGCCGATTCCTTAAACTATTTAAGTATGATCAAAAAAATTTCTTCTTTTGTCTCAATACTGGTAAAATACATAAGTTGAAGATTCTCCTTTTAAAGCAGATTCAATTAAAATACTTAAGCAACAATCTGTTGAATGAACAAGAATATGTATTTAATCAATTACCCGATACTATTAGAGATACTCTTAACATACCAGTCTTCAAGGTGCTTCTGAAGTCTAATTATTTCTTAATCCTTTATCCCTTCTTACTCCACCATATTTTTTGATACACATATGACATTCAAAAACAAACTTATATCTAACATCGTGACATAATAACATTAAACAACTAGGTACTGATTCATTTCATTTTTCCCAGCCACCCTCAGCAATATATATTCTTTTTCTTCTCAACTTATGAATCTGTCAATATATGTTCGTCTATCATGTACACATACACACAGATTACATGAAAATTCTTCCAAACACAATTGTTCGAATGTGCAATTGTACGAATAACAATTTTTCGAAAATCAGTTATCAGAATGACAATTGTCCGAAAGCAAATTATTCGAACTAACATTTGTTGGAAAACCAATTAACCGAATTTAATATATTTTTGTATCATTATGTTGCCTCCTTTGACATATTTTTTGCCAGTAAAATATATTCGATGAAGACTATTATTACTTGTATTATTGTTGGGTAGGTACGTATGTTTGCAAATTTTTAATGACTGATGTTTGACAGCGCGGGATAGCCTAGTTTGTACACCAGTTTATGTTTATCTAGTATTCACACCAATTTAGTTATTTTATTTTAATATTATAGTTACTTTTTAAAATATATAATGCAACACGCCAGTCGCAATTATAACTACAAACAAACCTAACCAACCTATTTTTACCAAAGTTTTGTAGGTTTAGGTTTAAAAAATAGGTGTACATCCTAAGATATCTGACAGCGCGGTGCGTCGCCATGTTGTTTATTCCATAGATTTTTATTAAACATAATATACTATGTAGATGTAGTACTCGGTGCAAAAAGTGTGTCATTTGTTTTCGATTCATACAAAATTTGCTAACTACGACATCTAGTATATTATAATAAAAATCTATGGTTTATTCCTCTCACAATACTACCAACATGACGTCATAAAAATTCGAACAATTGTAAATTCTGATAATTGTGTGTTCGGAAAATTGTTTTTCGAAAAAATGTGATTCGAATAATTGCCATTCGTAAAATTGATTTTCGTAAAATTGAGCATTCGAATAATTGTTTTTCGAATAATTTTCCTGTCACCATACACACATACACACTCTCACACACGCACACTCACACTCTTTCTAGATATCTCTTTCACACACACACACATACATATTGTTACTCTTCTCTCATACGCGCACCCACACTTTTTTACTGTCTTATTTTGATATTAAGGGGCTGTTTCACCAAAATCCGAATAAGTCCCGAATAA
The DNA here is from genome assembly GCA_963576475.1 of Molanna angustata. Classification (NCBI taxonomy): domain Eukaryota; kingdom Metazoa; phylum Arthropoda; class Insecta; order Trichoptera; family Molannidae; genus Molanna; species Molanna angustata. The sequence goes on along the minus strand of OY754988.1, from coordinate 20,730,557 downwards.
CTATTCGGCAAGTAGTGTTATTCGCCGGTTAAAATGTTTTGAATAATTTTTGCGTTTCACCATTGTTGGATAAGTTACGAATAGTAAATTGACGAATAACGATGGCAAGGTTGCATTTTTATAGACAAATACATAGAAATGTACTAGTTTTCAAATCCTTCTATGGACAAACGCCAAATGCGTTTCATTTTGACGTTTAAGTTTTACGTTAAGATCGAATCTTTTGAATAACAATAAACAATATTCTATGTATTTAAATTAATACTTAATTTTACATTTGAATGACATTATTTAAATAACAAATGCATATAATAAAGTAATGTTTTATATATCAAAGTATGTATTTACTTCATTGTATTTGTCGTAAATCGATATTTTATCAAGTCATATATCATTGATACTGTAAGCTTTGACAGGCGAAATTTTCTTTAAAAATCAACTTCATCGAATTTGAGGAAGTAGTCTTTTCATGGCCTAATATTTTATCTATTCGTTTAGGAAACATTTCCGCATCAAAAACATCGTCTATTGCCTCGAATAAAATCATATTTAAAAGAAAATAACAATGAAACACGTGATACCGGCAATGAAATGCAACTGTCAAAGTGACAAATAAAGTTCCGAATAACTTTACTGGGTAGGTAAAGTCCCCTATAAGTTTTTTTTTTTTTTTGCGGGTGGCAGTTCTTGAGGAGAACACACTTAGGCCAATTGGCCCTTTGTGATACCACATTGGGGCTGTCCTCCCACTCACTCATCCCCCTTGAACCAGCCTGAGCGGCTAATGAATGTCATAATGTCTGCAATGTCGGCCGACGCTATGTCAATTAAATCATCATAGAAGAAACTTCCCAGGGAGCTTCTCCTAATTCTAGAGAGAGCAGGACAGTGACAGAGGAAGTGGACCACTGTCTCCTCCTCCTCCTCGTCTTGGCATGCTCTGCAGTAATCGTATGCCTCCAGCCCTAGCCTTCTGGCATGCTTTCCTATAACCCAGTGTCCCGTTAATACTGATATGACTCTGGCAAGTGAGTCTCTTCTGAACGAGAGTATTTCTCTGGTTCTTCTGAGATCATATTTTGGCCATGTTTGTCTGGCAATGGAGCATGTGCTCTCCTCAGACCACCTTTGGTCAGCACAAGCAATAATTTTCTCACTGACCCGGAGTTTACATGTTGCCATGGGGACTCCAGGTCTGTGTTTGATATTGTCTAGAGATAACAGGGTACCTGCTCTGGCAAGTTCGTCTGCCCTACAATTCCCCGCTATATTACTGTGACCCGGCACCCACATGATTGAACCGCTCCGCTGCCCCATTTAAGATGTTGCGGCAGTTCAGGGCCACTCTAGAAGTAGTACTTACGCCTTTTAAGGCTTTAATAGCCGCTTGGCTGTCTGTGAGAATACGGACAATGCTGTTTGATACTGCATTGCCTTGTATCCATTCTACTGCTTCCTGGATTGCCAAGATCTCTGCTTGAAATAATATAAGTCACTTGTCACTTTATCTGACAAGTGGCGCTATTCGGGAGTGGTGAAACGCAATTTTTACTTTACTTGAGAGATAACCGCTGAATAGGCATAATCGAGAGATATTCGGGACCTGGTGAAACAGCCCCTAGGTATAGTACGTAAGAGGTACATGTTATATTTGTATTTTTATTTATTTACTTTTGATAATTGTATGCATGTACTGTGTACTGTCCTTGGTAAAATAAAATATGATTGACTTCATTTTATATGATTTTTTTTTATTTTACTTCATGTACAATGGCGGGCATATTGTCACAAGACAATTTCTTCCAACCTGTAATGTTAAGATTATGCGAGGAGTACCGAGATGGACCGAGATAGGGGGATAGAAAAAGGAGAAATATTATATTTTTTAAATTTTCTAATATATTTACTAGTATGCTTGACTCAGAAATTGTCTATGGGCAATAATTCCACCACATAATGTAAAAATTCATATATATGTTTATTATTATTATAATATCAATGAACCTATGCATGTATTAGATTGTCAAGGTCATAAACTTTGTTAAAATACACGCAAACAAAATCAACGGAATCATAAACAAAAATCACAATGCGTCAATTTTTAACAAATGCACATGCACCGAGCACCTCAACCATCAGTACTGTCACCGTCCTTATTCTTACCTCTGCGCCTGCGTCAGGTGATGGCCTATGGGAGCGGCCAGCGTCGCGTTTGCCAGGCTCGGTCGCGTTCGACCTCCCCTGTGGTGCCCCGGGCCCAGCGTGTGGGCCGCCCGGCTCCCGGCGGACGCCAGGCGCGCCCCTCCCGCCGCCCCGACCGTAGCGGCTGTGGCTGCGCCGGACCCAGCTCCCCCTACCACTCCCACCACACCTCCTCCGTCCAGCAGCTGACTGGGACAGGAACCAGACCTGGATGGGATGTTAAAGAAAAGCGGGATGCAACACAAGACACAATTAATACACACACACACACACAATACACGTACATTACATTAAATGATAACATGTTAGTGTGGAATGTGAATTAAAGGTTCCCTCAATTAGATTGAAAAAAGTTTTTTGATACATTCAATGAATTTACATATGAATGCTTACACTCTGGTAAAGGACAACACGTTTTTTTACTGTGCATCTTTTTCTGTATGTTATGATTGTTTTTTTTTTTTACTGTGCATCTTTTTCTGTATGTAATGATTGTTTTTTTTTACTGTGCATCTTTTTCTGTATGTTATGATTGTTTTTTTTTACTGTGCATCTTTTTCTGTATGTTATGATTGTTTTTTTTTTACTGTGCATCTTTTTCTGTATGTTATGATTGTTTTTTTTTTACTGTGTACCTTTTTCTGTATGTTATGATTGTTTTTTTTTACTGTGCATCTTTTTCTGTATGTTATGATTGTTTTTTTTTACTGTGTACCTTTTTCTGTATGTTATGATTGTTTTTTTTTTACTGTGTATCTTTTTGTGTATGTTATGATCGTTTTTTTTTTTACTGTGCATCTTTTTGTGTATGTTATGATTGTTTTTTTTACTGTGCATCTTTTTCTGTATGTTATGATTGTTTTTTTTTTACTGTGTACCTTTTTCTGTATGTTATGATTGTTTTTTTTTTACTGTGTACCTTTTTCTGTATGCTATGATTGTTTTTTTTTACTATGTATCTTTTTGTGTATGTTATGATCGTTTTTACTCCTCACTAACACAAGGTGATATAGTGGGGAGTTATGATTTCGCAATTTTTAAGGGTATTTTTTTTTTGCAGATTATCAACTAGTATCATGCTGAGATTGTATTCTGAAAGTTTCATCACAATGTATCTGTGTGTGTGTGCAGTGTGCTATGTGCTATGTACGGCGTGTTCATTTTACTTTATCGATTATAGACTAAAGTACTCATTCGATTCTATTCATATTTTGCAAATTTGTATATCTAATGCTCACTTAGATCCCATTAGATTTTGAACGATATATGAATAGTGCTTCTCAATTTTTTTAACTGTCAAATATTTCAAAGTGACCCCAAGCTCAGGAAACTTACCATACCATACCATCACGCCATTTCCCTATTTGGGGTAGGCAGAGAGAACCGAACGCCAGACTCCTCTCTCTTGACATACATTCCTCGCTTCATTCACGTCCATACATCGTCTCATACACGCTCTTCTATTATTCTTACTTCTAACATCTCCATCTTTCAAAATCCCATATATGTGATCGTGCCAACTCTTTCTTGGCCGACCTCTACTTTTCATTCCTCTTTTATCAGCCTTGTATACTTTTTTTGTCAGACGGTCATCACTCATTCTTTCTATGTGGCCGAACCACCTTAGGGCATTTATTTTCATCTTACTTACGATATTTCTTTCAATCATACATTCTCGTCTAATATCCTCATTTCTTATTCTATCATACATCGTTTTACCACACATTCGTCTTAGTGACCTCATTTCAACCGCGTTAATTCTACTTTCATGCGTCTTCTGCCATGTCCATGTCTCACTAGCATACATTAGAGTCGGTGCGACGATACCATTGTGTACCGCGAGCTTTGCTTGCCTCGAAATAATTGGGTCAGCCATTACCGGTCTGAATGCACCATTCACTCTATTACCTGCCGTTACTCTCCTTTCAATATCTTTTTCCAATCTTCCATCACGCTGAAACATGCTTCCTAAGTATAAATATTCATCCACTTGTTCTAATTGTACATTCTCCACTCGTATCTCGCATTTTGTTTGTCTTTCGCTCTTCTCAAATACCATTACTTTAGATTTAGTTGCATTCATTCTCAATCCATTTTGCATGCATCCATCGAATACTATTTTAACCAAACATTCCAAGTCTTCCACGCTTTCAGCCATTAATACTTTGTCATCCGCATACATTAGATCACATACAGTCACACCTTCCAGTTTCAGCCCAATGTTCTCATTCTTTAGTGCTCTCACACAGTAGTCAATGTATAGATTAAAGAGCCACGGTGATAGTACGCACCCTTGCTTCACTCCCATATTAATGGAGAACCATCCTGTGACAGAGTTTTCAATTCTCACACAGGCTTGGCTTTCCTCATATAGAGATGATATTGCCCCTATCAGCCTGCTACCCGCTCCATACACTGATAGCACGTTCCAGAGTTTTTCACGGTCTACTTTGTCATAGGCCTTTTCCAGGTCTATGAAAGCGCAGAAAAGCTTCTGGTTTTTTGCCAGAACCTTTTCAGTCGCCATTCGAAGGGAAAAAATTTGGTCGGTGCATCCTCTACCTCCAACAAACGCTCCTTGTGCATCCCATACCTTGCTTGCTGTAGCCTTTCTCAACTTTTGATCTAGTATCCTAGCATACAATTTTACAACTGAACTCAGCAGACTGATAGCTCGGTAGTTCTTGCAGTCTAATTTTGACCCTTTTTTAAAGAGGGGCACAATCACTGCGTTTCTCCAATCTGACGGAGTATGTCCTGTCTCCCAACATTTGTTGAAGAGGCAATGACACCATTCCATCGTCTTTTCGCCACCATATTTGATGAATTCAGTTGGTATGCAATCAAATCCCGCAGCCTTTCCTGTACGTGCATGCTTCACTGCCTCTCTGACCTCTTCTATTGAAATTTTCTCGCTGTCATTCTCACATTCATTTATCGGTATTCTGTTGTTCGTCAGACTTTCGCACTGTGTACTTTCATATAACTCTTCAAAATATTCCTTCCATCTTTCCTTGACTTTTTCCTCGTCTATAACCATACATCCATCTTTATCATGTATACATTTTGATCCTCGCACTACTCCTTGTTTTCGTCGATTTACTCTTTTCCAGAACATTTTTGTGTTCCCAGAAAAATCATTCACAATTTTCACGCTTTCCTTTTCTCTCAATGCATTCTTTTCTTCTTTTACTGTTACTTTTGTTTTCCTCTTGCACTCATTATATATATTTTTAGCTCTTTCTTCCTTCTCGTTTCCAGATCCTTTATATGCCAGCCATTCCTTCCACGCTTTCCGTTTTTCTTCCACTACTTTCTTTATTCTTTCATTCCACCAGGCATCTCCTTTCATTCGACCTCTTTTTGCTTCGCCACACACACTTTTAGCCACACTGAGTACAGTGTTTTTGAGTACACTCCATATGTCACTAATATCCATCTCTGTCACTGCGTGGGGACTTAAAGCACACTCGATCTTTCTTTCAAATTCTTGTCTAACACTTTCCTCTTGCAGCTTCTCTACTTTGATACGCGGTGGCAGGCTTCCACGATTGGTTTTAGAGCGCCAACCAGTGAACAGGCATATTTTTGTGACAACCAAAAAATGGTCTGTCTCTAGCTCGGCACCTCTGTAGACCCTCGTATCAACTGTCACTTTTCTCAAAGCAGAGTCCACACATACAAAATCTATCATGGATCTTTCATTTTCTCTTTCCCATGTATACATATGGATCCTTTTGAGTTCAAAAACTGTATTTGACACAAAAAGGTCCATTTCCACACATACATCTAACAATCTTTTACCGTTATCGTTCACTCTGCTGTCACCGTAAGGACCGAGAGTTGATTCGAAATCTTTCCTCCGGATTCCTACCCAGCCATTCAAATCGCCTGCCAGAATCATTTTTTCATTGTCTTTTTCTTGTTCATTTCCTCTCTTACACTTGCCCAAAACTCATCTTTTTCATTCTCCAAGCTAGAGTTCACAGGTGCGTATCCTATAAGCAGAAACACCCCTGTAATTCCCATCTTAAATCTGATCCACATGAGTCTTGAGCTTACTAGCTTATACTCTTTCATACACTCTACCATTCTCTCATCTAAAACCGCCCCTACTCCCTCGCATGCAAAATTATCTTCATTTATGCCCGACCATAGTTCCATTCTTCCATCGTGTCTTTCGTTCATGCCACTACCTTTTCTTTTCGTTTCGGTCAAGCAAAGTATATCTAATTCTTTCTTTCTCATCACATCACACAGTTCATTCATCTTTCTTTCCATTCCTCCTCTCACATTCCATACACCAAATCTGCATTCGGTCCTCTTCTTATCGCCTCCCCCGTGGACTTGGGTATAATGGATGGCGGGTCGCATTGCTACCTTTGGTAAGTCCTGGGGTTTACTTATACTCACACTTTTGATACTTATACATACATCACACTTTTGCATACATTACCTACACACAAATACACACATTTATAACTAGGAAACTTATAACTAGGAAACATTTATAACTACACACAAATACACACACAAATATAGAAACATTACCTTAAAAATACTTATCGCACTATACCTACTATATCTTAACAACTATACACTTATGAAAATCACTTAAATTCCGGCACAACATTAGTCTTAATCACTTAAAACACTTAAATCTAGGCGCAGTTAAAATAAAATTGGTCAGATTCTTATAATAAATCACTTAAATCTAGGCTCAGGAAACTTAAAATTTGAAATTTTTATTTTCAAATAGGTAAAAAGGCTCATCACTTTCATAAAATGGCATTAAAGAAATATCAACTTTTCATAATAAAATAAAAAAATAATTAAACAAACTCATTTCATAAAATCGCTGAAAATTTTCCATACAAAATTTGAGTACGGAACATCTTTGACTAGGTATATACCAAAGACCTTATAATAATATATACTGACTAAAGGTAATATATTAACATTATTATTGTGAAATTTGCTCTGTTTATGTTAAATTATTATTTAATTTTACTCTTTTACATCATTTTTCATAATATCTTATATGAATATTAGGAAAATGTTTATTTTATCAGTTTTTTTTAGAAACCGAACGTCATGATAGTTTATTTTCTAGGAATATACTAGTTACAAATAAATATTTTGTGTTTTTTTACATACATACTATCATGCCTTGTTCATATTGAGGTAGGCAGAGAGAACTGAGCGCCATACTTTCCTATCCTGATATACTTTTCTCGCTTCACTTAATCCAAACATTGCCTCATGCACACTCTCCTACTATCTACACATCAGATTCCATTCATGTGATTTAAATGAGTCTTTCTCGACCTACCTCTATCTCTTATTCCGCATCTTTTAGCCATGTATAATTTTTTTGTCAACTGTTCTTCATCTGTTCTTTCTATGTGGCCGAACCACTTAAGGACATATATTATATTTTTATTTTGCATGTGGTGTCCTTTTCCAACATACATTCTGTTCTTGTGCTTACTTTTTTTATTCAATCACACATCGTCTTATTACACATTTGTCTGAGAGACCTCATTTCAACGGCAGTTATTCTACTTGGGAAACTTGATGTTTTACTATGTTGTTTTGAAAAATATATAAAAAGAACATTATTTACATTGAATTACATTCATGTATTCTCAATGTAACATAAAGAAATTAAGTTTATAAAAAATAACAAAACAAATAATATTCATCAATTACTAATTTCCCATGTAAAGTTTGAATTTAGAACAACTTGTATAGACTTAATATTGATTTTTGAAATCATAATATTGTGTATGTTCATCATGAGTAACAAACAACTATATTTTTCCAGACCAGCCATAACATGTCATGCATAGAAAACTTTCATATTACTATATATAATTTATATTTCACAAAGTATGCTTTTGAAAAATTTCTTTTAGAATTTTTGGTTTATTGTCTTAAAATTATGGACAAAAGCTAAATAAATATTTCATGGTATTAGTTAAAGCAGCACTTCAGAGATCAAGTGAATTTTTTTTCCTATATTATGTTTAGTATTATATATTAAAAGTGTTCTTTGATTGACCAGACTCTATTGAGCAGTCTCTCTCGCACCCACACATTTACAGATCTATGTCACTGTGCACTGCGAGCTCAGGAGATTAGTCTGTGTTAAATTTTGGTGACTTAAATGGTTAAATTTTAGTGACTTTTTATATATATATATATATTTGTAAAATAGAAATAGAATAATGTTCCAACTGTCGATTTGTTCAGGAGAACTTTGTTCTCTTAACATATCGACAATGTATCAAGCCAGAATACGCGAGAATTGTATGGAGAGGTCTACTTTTTTCACGGCATTTCCAACTTTGAAGTCAAAAAACACCAACTTAGAGGCTTCGCAGCATATATGTTCCATACACGGATTTACTCAGAATTCGGAGTAGAACATTTCGTGTGTCTGTGTGTGTGTCTGTGTGTGTGTGTCTGTGTGTGTGTCTGTGTGTGTGTCTGTGTGTGTGTCCGTCCCCCCCTTATAACTTTTGATCCGCTCAATTTACAGAGCCCAAAATTTCAGAATATATAAACAGTTATAGGCCTACAAAACTTTTATACTCAGAATTTTGAATTTTTGTTTCAGTCAGGGGTTATCAACTTTTGAATTTTTATTTTATTTTTCCATATATCTCAGAAACCATAAAAGCTAGAACGCTGAAAATTGGTACAAACATAGAAAAATAAAAAATCTCAAATTAATTTTTTCAAAAAAATTCCAGGGTTTCTCAAACATTTTTTATTAAGAAAAATATTTTTTTTATGATAAATTTATGAGTTTAACTGCCTATATTTCCAAAACTTATACAATTATCGAAAAAAGCCGAAACACCCCAACTAGATAATTTAATTTTCTATAAAAAATATTAACATTGTAGTAGAAGATCTCAATTTTTTTTAACAATTTTTTTAAAAATTGAATTTAGTGACGACATCGCTTCATACATTTTGTATGGCAGTCGCCTATACACAATACGTAAGAAGACTTAATAGTTTGATACTTCATCTCCAAACATACATACCATCATGCTATTTTCATATTCTGGGTAGGAAAAAAGGAACTTCCTCCATACTATCCTATCTTGACATACATACCTACATAATATATGTTGTATAGAAAACAAAATATCTGAAAATATTCAATAATTTGTATTTATGGGTTTATAGTTTGGTACATATTCTTCAACTATACATACTATCGCTATCGACAGTTGGATCTCATGTGTTACATGCAACTAGTTTAATGAATTATTGTGTTGTTTTTCTTTTTAATTGTTGTGTTGTTTAATACGAGTTTTATGTTTTATTTTTACCATATTTTTATAATGGCTAAGAGGCCGTGTATGTGAATATAAATAAATAAATTTCAGACCCTTGCTATCCTCCATAAAAGTTCTGATGCAACATTCAACGTATAGATTGAAGAGCCATGGAGATAGCATGCACCCCATTATTTATAGAGAACTATGTTGTTACTGTGTCGGTGACACAAACACGTGATATTCAGTAGTGGCCAAAAGAATGGAAACTTTTTATTTTGACTACATTTTTCAACTTACTAGGTGATTCATTTTACTTTTTCATTGAAATTTTATTGCAATCTTATTGTTTTTAATGACAAATATTTTCTTTTGTTTATTTCGCAAGAAACAATAAATATTTTCTTAATTATTTTAACTTTTTTTTACAAAATTAGTTAATCCTTTCTAATTTGTCTCATAATGGTTCGCCGGTGCGCCGAAGCGGACGCACGCATTGCGATGCGCTCCGTGAAATTGTCAGTTTTTTCGCGTCTAGTGTAAATATACCAGTGTGGAATTTAACCCCATGGAAAAGTATGTAGTCTTTAAGTGTTCTGTCATAAGAATGTACAAAAACAACCGCGCAATAAAATAGAAACAAGTGAGTGAATTATTCGCGTGTTAGTTTCAAAACATACTTGAATCGTAACACTCTCGACACTACACCCAAGAAAGGTCCACTCCCATACCTACCCTAGCTTGGCAGGTCAAAACATATGTTTCGTCCCCGAAGTCAGTCAGTGCGAAAAGCAATAAAGAGTGAAAAAAAAAACAGTGCCCAAATTTGTGATGTGGGAGACAGCAACCAGATGTGTACATGCCTGCCACGCGACCTGAGATGCCAGTAAGGACATCCCAACCATATTCGGCAATGGAATGCGCACTAAGAATGAGGATGAGAGCAGGCCAGGACCAACCATAAAACGACCATCCCCTACAGGGCAGGTAGAAGAAGGGATGCACAAACAGTTGTTGCCGCTCATACCCGGGTAATATGTGCACGTCAGGAAGTACTGCAGCCCCAGCGAGTGCGGGGATCGCTAAGGAGTAGAAGAGACCCTGTGGAGGCAACAAAATGACCCGGGTCAACGCCAGCTATGAAAAAGTGACAAGACACGAAGGATGTACCAAAAACTTTTTAGTAGATTAAGTATCATAAACTTTTTAATAGATTAAGTGAACTAATAAGTGAACTTAAGTGAATTAATAGATTAAGTGAATTGTGTATGAACTGAGCCTAAATTTAAGTTATTTATTATTAAGAATCTGACCATTTGAACTGTGCCGGAATTTAAGTGATTTTCATATGTGTATATTTGTTGAGATATAGTAGGTATAGTGTGATAAGTTTTTATTAAGTAATGTTTCAATATATTGTACTTTACATACATAGCTTCTATACTTCTATCTAGATGTTAGCTGTGTAGTGTAGGATAAACGGGACTTGCATAGTGTTTAAGTAGGTATTTATATTTGTATTAAGTGTTTGTAACTAGGATAGATATGTGTAATCGTAGATGATGAATGTGTGGGAAAGTGTGATGTATGCATAAGTGAAGGAAGGAAAACCTCCTGGACTCCGTTAGGAGACCATCGATGCAGCCCGCCACTCGTCATGGTATGGTCCGGGGGGTAGGCGAAAAGAGGAGAACCGAGTGCAGAGTGGGAGTGTGGAATATCAGAGGAGGGATGGATAGAAAGATGAACGAACTGTGCGACATAATGAAAGGTAAAGAAATAGATGTTATGTGTGTAAGTGAGACAAAAAAGAAAGGAAGTGGGATGAACGTTAGGAATGATGGTATGATAGAGCTGTGGTCGGGAGTGAAGAGTGACGAGTTTGCATGCAAAGGGGTCGGTGTGATTCTAGCGGAACGAATGGGGAAATGTATGAAAGAGTACAAGCTTGCAAGGCCTAGACTGATGTGGGTAAGGATGAAGATCGGAATAACAAGCGTATTTCTAATAGTAGGATATGCACCTGGGAACTCCGACAGTGAAAGTGAAAAGGATGATTTTTGGAACAGTGTGATCGAAATAATGAACGAGAGGAAGGATAATGAAAGAGTGATTCTGGCTGGAGATCTAAATGGATGGGTGGGTGTCCGTAGGAAAGATTTCGAGTCTGTCCTCGGCCCCCACGGCGATATTAGAGTGAATGACAATGGAAAGAGGCTACTAGAAGTGTGCACGGAAGGGAATTTATTTGTGGCGAACTCAGTATTCAGCCACAAAAGAGTGCACCAGTATACATGGGAAAGAGGGAATGAAAGGTCGATTATTGATTATGTATGTGTTGACACCGCACTAAGGAAAGCGACAGTGGACACTAGAGTGTATAGGGGCGCGGAGCTGGAGACTGATCACTACTTGGTGATATCAAGAATTGATCTGTTCACCGGCTGGCGCTCTAAAACCCACCGAAGTGAACCACCGAAGCGAACCAAAGTTGAAAGGCTGCAAGATGAGAGTGTAAGAAATGAATATGGAAAAAAGACTGGAAACGAACTTCTTAGAGCAACACATAGTAGAAAAAATATGGAAGACGCATGGACGACCCTGAAAGAGACCGTGTGCAAGACAGCGAAGAATGTCTGTGGTGTTGCTAAAAGAGGTGGAAAGAAAGGCGACGCATGGTGGAATGAGAAAGTTAAGTTAGCTGTGGGTGAAAAGAAAAAAGCATGGATGGAATTAATAGCTGCGAAAGGATCGGATAGTGAAGAGAGAGCAAAAGAGAAGTATAAAGTGTGCAAGAAACTAGTAAAAGACACCGTAAAAAGAGAAAAAGATCGTGTGAAAGAGAAAGAAAGCCTGAAAATAGCCAACGACTTTCCTGGAAACATGAAAATGTTCTGGAAAGGCGTAGCGAAAAGGAAAAATGGAACTGTGAAAGCATTGCAAGGAATTAATGATAAAGACGGAAAAATAATTATGGATGAAGAGGGCGTGAAAGAACGATGGAAAGAATATTTCATGGAGCTATACGATAGCGGTATAAGCGGGGGCGTGACTCAGAGAGCATGGCAAGTAAGTGAAGACGAAAAAGATGAAATTACGCGAGAGGAGGTGCTTGAAGCAGTAAAACACGCGAAAGCGGGAAAAGCTGCCGGATATGATAGTATATCAGCTGAACTTATAAAATATGGCGGCGAGCAGACGTTGGAGTGGTGCCACTCTCTTTTCAACTTGTGTTGGGAAGCAGGACGCACTCCTGCGGACTGGAGAAATGCAGTCGTGGTACCTTTGTATAAAGGTAAAGGATCGAAACTCGACTGCAAAAACTATAGAGCCATAAGTTTGTTAAGCTCAGTTGGTAAAATGTACGCAAGGATCCTGGATCAAAGAGTACGAAAGGTTACTGAATGCAAGATATGGGATGTCCAAGGAGCGTTTGTGGGCGGCAGAGGATGTATAGACCAAATTTTTTCTCTACGAATGGTCACAGAGAAGGTTCTGGATAAAAACCAGAAACTGTTCTGTGCCTTTATAGACCTAGAAAAGGCCTATGATAAAGTTGTTAGAGAGAAACTATGGGATATACTATCAGCGTATGGAGTGAAGAGTAAGCTGATACGCGCAATCGCGTCATTATATGAGAACAGCGAAGCATGTGTTCGTGTCAACGACACAGTAACATCGTGGTTCTCGATAAATAATGGCGTTAGACAGGGATGCGTTCTGTCTCCATGGCTCTTCAACCTGTACATTGACTTCTGTATAAGAGCCCTTAAGGATGAAAGCAAGGGTCTGAAACTGAGTAATGTAATAGTGCGTGATTTGATGTATGCAGATGACAAAGTACTGTTAGCTGAAAGTATGGAAGAGTTACAATATCTTGTAACCATGGTATATGAAGGATGCATAGAGAACGGTCTGAGAATGAATGCCAGCAAATCAAAGGTAATGGTCTTTGAAAAGAGTGAAAGCAGAACAGCGTGTAAAATAAGAGTAGAGAATGAATGGCTCGAGCAAGTCGACGAGTATGTATATCTGGGAAGCATGTTTCAACGGAATGGACGACCTGATAAGGATATCGAAAGAAGAGTTATGGCAGGAAACAGAGTGAATGGAGCACTTAGACCAGTTATGAATGATCGCAACATATCAAAGGCTGCCAAAGTTGCCATTCATAACGCTATCTTAGTGCCGACATTGACGTATGCAAGTGAAACCTGGACATGGCAGAAGTCGCACGAAAGCAGAATAAATGCTGTTGAAATGAGATCGCTAAGAAGAATCTGCAATAGAACGATGTATGACAGGGTAAGAAATGAGAACATAAGGAAAGAATGTAAGATGAAGAAAGATATCATTAATAGAATGAAAGTGAACACACTGAGATGGTTTGGCCACATGGGTAGAATGAATGAGGAACGCCTGACGAAGAAAATATACAATGCGGATAGGAATGGATTGAGAGGCCGGGGCCGCCCAAGAAAGGGATGGCACGACCATGTGAACGATATTCTGAAAGACGGAAATGTTAGAAGCATGTACAATAGACGAACATGTATGAGACGATGCATGAATGTTGACGAGGCGATGAATGTGTGCCAGGATAGAAAGATATGGCGTTCGGTTCTCTCTGCCTACCCCGTAAGGGACATGGCGTGATGGTATGTATGTATGTATGTATATGAGTTGTAAGGAACATATACCTTACTATTTGATGATATGAATCATCATTATTACTCACATTTTTTTCTGGAAATTTGTTTTTTTGATGTCTGTGATCATTAGAAAGTAATTATTGAGGATATTTGAAATCCTATCTAAGCAAGAGCTATTAGTCTGTCGTTCGTCCTGTACTGTGTCATTTGTAAGTGGTTGGAGTGTTTTTTCAAGTTCTGAGATTATTTTATTCTGAAACTTCTTCTGAAACATGCTTGGAGGCTACTGGTCACCTACAAAATGTAGTAGAGCAGTTACCCTGCGAGAAGAGGGATATACATATAAACAAATTGCTGAAAAGTTGGGACACAGAGCGTCCAAGTATGGAGTTCAAAGGTCTGCGAGAGGTTCAAAGTCTCCAAAAGTTTACACAATGCTGTAAAATCTGGCAGAAACCAGAAGACGTTATTGATAGACGACAGAAGGATAACGAAATTAGCTCTTCAAGACCGTAGATCCACTTCGAGTGATATCCAACACATCCTTGCTGAGAGTGGTATAATTGTAAGCGATAGGACGATTCGACGACGCCTAGTCAACAATGGATTAAGGGCCAGAAGGCCAAGAAAAAAGCTTACTTGAATAGTAAACAAAGGGAAAAAAGACTCATAGTTTTTTCAAGTCAAGTTTGTTCAAAATGCAGAAAAATATCAATAAACATTAGGTTTCCGTTGATTTAATTCACGTATAAAACTTTTTTAACGCACGTGATATTTATCTTAACTAACATGTAACTTCATCATGTATTAGGATGTTTTAATAAATCATATTATATTCAATTACTAGATTCAGCGTTTTATGTTCTCTTAATTTCTCCCAAATGTAAAACAAAATGTATAATTTTGTTTTATAAAAGTCTGTACTTAACATCTATAAAACATATTGTCATATAAAAGGAATATAACAGGTTCATCGACAACTACATATTATTATGTTTTATAAAAGTTTTTGTTTTTCATTTATAAAACCAACTGTTGAATAATAGGTATATAAACGTCACACTAATAATTTTATGTCCTATTGAAGTCATCCATAATACCACTATACAATCGTCTATTAAAGTTTTTTCTAAAACGTTTATAGGCCAATAAGTTGTTTAGATGTTATAATAATACCCTTTTTATGACGATATTGTCTTTTTAAAAATCTTTATACAACTGAAATGTTTTTACGACTTACAGCTTTGTTAAGTTAACATTTCGATTAAGACCATTATGTGATACTTGTATAATTACGTTGCAAAAACGTTTATGGGACGTTGCAATTAGACTATTTAGTTAGACGACTTAACCGTCAGATGTACAACGTCTATACGACTAACAGAGTTAGTTAATAACCACTATAAAACTCCTATACGACTAAAAGTCATAGGTATAACTCTTATTTATACGACTTGTTTGCTAGTTGGATTGTCTCTGGGGGAAACATAAAATTAAAATAGTCGCATCATTTCTATCTTCGGCCTTCATGGCTCAGTTGGTTAGGTATCTGACTACTGATCCAAGGGTCCCAGATTCGATTCCCGGTGGAGACACAGTTTTTAATTGTGTTTTAAGTCTGGCTCTGTGAGACGATTAATACCATAAGCAGATCGTAAGTCTCCAGAATGTGGCAGCTTGTTATTGGTGCATGTTAAATAATTATTTGACATTGTACCTGTTAGTTGCCCGTGAAGCTACATAAAACAAAAAGTTATAATATAATATTATGCTGATTAATTATTTAAATGTTTTATCAAATGACAGAACGAACGCGTATAATATCTGTCAAATGACAAATGTCAACCACGGTGGACGGTGCTGCCAGGACTTTAATTTTTAGATATTATTGGAGAGTTGCACGAAAAAAATATGAATCCTTATGAAGAAGGGGTTGAACTTAACATTGTTTTTACTCCTCACTACCCCAAGGGGATTTATGAATTAGTAATTTTTAAGGTAATTTTTTATTGCAGATTATCAACTAGTATCATGCTGGGATTGCATTCTGAAAGTTTCATCACAATGTATCTGTGTGTGTGTGTGCTGTGTACTATAATATGCTACGTACGGCGTGTTTATTCTAGATTATCGATTATAGACTAAAGTGCTCATTCGATTATTTTCAAATTTTGCAAATTTGTATATCAAAAACTCGCATAGACCTCATTAGATTTTGAAGGATATCTGAATAGTGCTTCTCATTTTTTTTAACTGTCAAATATTTCAAAGTGACTCCCATGCTCAGGAAACTCGAAATTTGTTATTTTTATTTTCAAATTGCTAAAAGGGCACATCACTTACATAAAATGTCATTAATAAATATCAATTTTTCATAATAATATATTTAAATAATAAAAGAATTAAACTCACTCATTTCATAAAATTGCCGAAAACTTTCTATAGAAACTTTGAATACTCTATAGTGACTTGTTAGTGAGGAGTTTAGCGTTGGCCACAACCCACTCGTTTTTTACTGTGCATCTTTTTGTGTATGTTATGATTGTTTTTTTTACTGTGCATCTTTTTCTGTATGTTATGATTGTTTTTTTTACTGTGCATCTTTTTCTGTATGTTATGATTGTTTTTTTTTTACTGTGTATCTTTTTCTTTGTGTTATGATTGTTTTTTTATTTTACTGTGTATCTTTTTATGTATGTTATGATTGTTTTTTTTACTGTGTATATTTTTCTATATGTTATGATTGTTTTTTTTATTTTACTGTGTATCTTTTTCTGTATATTATGATTGTATTTTTTTTATTTGTATTATTTAAATTGATTAAATGCCGAGTTTTGACTGTCCATGTTTTTTTTTATAAGTACATATTCTTTATTGTATTTTTTTATTTCTTATTGTTTTTTTTTTGCAATTTTTGTGTTTTCTGCTTTTACTAACTGTAAAACTTGATCTGCAGTATTAGTGTGGTTTAGACAAAGATTATAATCGTGATTTATTTATGAAATTTTCACAATGGGTACAAAATGGTTGCGTAAGTGTCTTCAACTAAGAAAGTCGACTATGTCGAAGAAGCCAACTCACACAGTTGATTAGGTATGTAACACAATTCCAAGGAACAAATCAATTCTACTCTCTCAAAATAAGACAATTTATTGGCGGCTGTCGAAATATATACAAAATTATGTGACGTATATATGAACATAAATCTGTTTCATTCATTGTGATGGTGGCCAATAAAGGTCATCTATCAAAAAGTGTCATTATTTTTATTCTAAATGAGCAGCTTTTAACAATAATAATATTTTACATACAAAGAAAATATTTAAGGTTAAGAATTGAAACGATAAATTTAGAATCGAGCTGTCAATTAATCTAATGATTTGTAATTTTTCTAAAATTAATAGACTTCAAATTTTCAATAAAATTAATCCGTTAATATAAAGAGATTGAAACTTTGATTGAAGATAACTAAATAAAATAGTTATAGATAGGTGGAAATATAAAAACAAATACAACAAAAAAATGAACAAATAACACAAAATGACACACACACATAAAGCATGCAGTTGCCATGACATTGTTATTAAAAAAAAACAAACCTAATTAGTAGTGCACACAAAAATAAAAATAAAGTTGTCAAAATTAAGGTAAGTAATCAACATGCGCACCAATGTGAATAAAGTGATTTTATAAAAAAAAAAATTTATAAATCGTTGTCTTTTGGTGCAAAAAATAACACAGCACCACAGATGTTGCAATTTAAGTAAAAAAAAAAGCTTTTTTATAAACAAGGTCGTATAATTTATAAAATAATGGTATATTTTATTATGAAAACATAAAAACAAAATGTTGTAATGTAAATTATATTTAAACAAAACTTTAAGTGGGTTTCACTGTACTCCTTTTGAATATTTGAATGTGTATAAATTACTGATATAGATCTTTACTGATAAATAAATTACTGATATAGATTTTTACTGATACATATATTACTGATTTGGATTTTTACTGATACATAAATTACTGATGAAGATTTCTGTGAATGTAAATGTTGAAATAAATTATAAAGATAATTCCTTAGTTAGACAGTTAGTCGTTAGCACACTGGACTTGCAAACCGAAAATGAAACCAGGTTCGAAACCTGCCTTAAACTATTTAAAGACACTCGGCTCGAAGCATAGTTATTCATAATTTTATAATTAAACAAAAAAAAATAAACACGACAAACAACGAAATGAAATTTAAAATTAAGACAAACCTGACATGTACTGGTTGATGATTGGAAGGAACGGAGCAATCCTCAAAGACTGGATTGTCCATGGAGAATCCAGGGTTTTGGCAGGCTCCAGAAGTAGGTGGCGGAGGACTCTTACATTTCTTCATCGCCAGCCTCTTAATCAGACTCATAGAAGTGGCCGATTTGTCACCTTTCGTCTTTTCTTTGGACTGAAATAAATGCATATTATAAAGTTTTGAGAATCCACAACGCAGAATGTGATCATGACAACGGTTCTCTAATGCCATGTTTACATGTAACAACTACCAACCAATTAGTACTTAATTATTTCAACTAGACCTTGGTCTAACTCGAAGTCCTATGTAGGCGATTCAAAACGAACGCAATAGCGATCCGATGCGGTTACACGCGAATTCAATGCAATGCTGTGCGACGCGGCGGTTCTGTCCTACGTGCGCGCGAATCGCGCTTCTGACAAAAAAAAACTATTGCACCGCGTCCAATTCACGCGAAAATATCAAACCAACTGATCGCGTTCGCTTCGCATTGCGCCGCGCCGTACCCTACTCGCGGTTGGTAAAGTAGGACACTTCCATAGTTACCGACTGTTTGTTAATTTCGCGCCGCACCGCTTCACGTCCGCTTTGAATCGCCTGTGTAGGACGTCTCGTATATGACAGCATTGTCTGACAAGCAGTTTCGTATAACTAAAATTTTAAGAATATTTTATTTCAATAAGATTCCATTGTCATCCCATTCTGAAATTTGGTATGTAGTGTATGAAGAAATATAATTTTTGAAAAGCTAACAAAAGCATGTTTTTGTTAGTTTTCAATAAAAGGCTTTTGAGGATTTTTAAAATATTCCAATTTTTTTTTTTTTTTATTTTCTTTCAATCTGTGAACAGACATTTATATAAAACCAGTAAAGTCTCCTAAATGCTTTTATACAATTAAATAAACAAATAGCTCGGTAATGTTTCAATGTACAAACCTCTATTGAACAGGAAGGGAGAGGAAATAGGTGTATAGGAATAACCTCCAAGATTTTACAATTTATGCTTTAATCAATTACACCAACAACAGCCTCACCTGGGACCTAAATATACCAATGTCATCATGAAAAATGTCCAGGGTTTGCCAATGGGTTACCATCACAATATGGGTTACCATGGAACAGGACTTACCCTGCTGATCTCCTCATTGTTGCATTTTATTTTAGTCTGTTATTATTTGTATATATTGCCTCTAAATATACAGTCCAACTTAGTTCTAACGAGCACGAAGGGGCTAGCTAAACTTGCTCGTTATATCAGTTATATACAAATGCGATCACTAGACTACTAACCGCTCTGCCACCACGTCTCTCATAAAGAAAACTTTTGTTTTTATTATGCAGATCAAAAAATTACCTTCTCGGAAGATTTTGATGTAGTCGGTGTTGAATTCTTAGGTGCAGAAGTCCAGGGGAAATT
Organism: Molanna angustata; assembly: GCA_963576475.1. Classification (NCBI taxonomy): domain Eukaryota; kingdom Metazoa; phylum Arthropoda; class Insecta; order Trichoptera; family Molannidae; genus Molanna; species Molanna angustata. The sequence goes on along the minus strand of OY754988.1, from coordinate 20,710,696 downwards.
TGGAGCAGAATCTGTAAGTATTTTATTAACATCATTATATATTATATGTATTGCTTCTCCGGCAACTAACACCCAGCAACAAGTTGCCACATTCTGCAGACTTATGATGTTTATTGTCTCAGACTGAGAATACAATTAAAAACTGTGACTTCGCCGTGACTCCGATTCGGGCGCCTTTTGCTCGGGAGTTAGACATCTAACCAACTGAGCCACAAAGGCTTTATGTTATACAACATTGTTTGTCACATAATATACATGATTGATTCTAAATAGAGGGATAGATCTATATTCTTTTAATAGATATCGAGGGGTGAAAGGTTATTTGTTTTAAGCGACATATTATAACTTCACACGAGGAGCCATTAAAAGTTTTATTTTTATATAAAAAAAAAAACATTATTAACCCCTTCAGTAATCATTAAAATATAAAATAATTGCAAAAAAAACACATTTTTTTTAATGAATGAATTTTATTTAATGAACGTAAATATCTATCACAAAAGCCATTTCAGGCTCAGAATGGGTCGGAAATTTGATATTATGGTGCATAGTGTGGGTCAAGAAATAAAAGAAATTCAGAAAAAAAAAAAATTTTTACTTATCATAATTAATTAAAAATACAAAAAAAGTCTGAATCATCAAGGAAAAAAGTCTATAAAAACATAAAATATTATCGATACAATCAATCGAAATTGAATCACGTAATTCAAATATAAAACACACGACCTAACTGCGCAAAACACTGGACGGTACTAAAAGTAATAACAGTACATCGCATTATGACAAGATGTACTTTGGGTATGCGGTAATTGGAAGATAGGGGGGTGGTACATCCTTTGAATCGTCGCAGCTGTCTTTTGTCTCGCTTCCACATACCATAAATCGTATTTATTTACGCCCGAGTATATTCGGGAGTGGTCTTTTCTGCCGATAAACTTTGCCCGAGTTATCTCGGGTGTGGGAATTTTTGCAAATAATAGCCGCCCGAGTATACTCGGGCGTAGTCCTTAAACGGTTAAATAACTATTGGTCATATTTTAAACTGGGTAAGGTCACTATTTCTCAAAAAAAATCTCTTGATATATTGGTATAATTTTAATATAAATACAGCTGTTGGCGCCAATATGTCATTGGGATAATTGTCATATTTTTATTACCAATATAAAGTGACACAAAATTGTTGCAATCATTGCCCGCCCCACATCCATATAATTCAGTATCCTTTCAAACCGCGTCTTATAAAGACTGTCCCGCATCTCTTCCACCTTTTTTACCGTTCCTCCAAACTCGCTATAAAATTGCCATCACCGCGCGCGTGTGAATAAAGTGCTATCATCCAACCAGGGAGAGGACTAAGGATCTGGTGAGTTTCCATATATATCCTTCCTTTGCCTTGCGGTGGTTGCAACTAATCACCCGCACCAAAAAAATACAGTCCACTTTATCTTTAATTTCATATCCGCGTCAACAACAGCCTTGGCTTCAAAGATAATGTCAATATAGAAAAATGTTGTACAGCGCCCTTGGAATGATCTTGAATCATTAAACGGCGCTATACAAATTATTATTATTATTATTATTGCTAAAAACAAAAAGCCTTTCACCCCTCGATATACATATAATACCTAATGTTATTTTATTGTTTGTTGTGTATCATCCCCTATAGGTCATGTAAGGGGGCATATAGCTGATCGCCGGTAGACATCAGCGCTCAGCAGATCTCTACAAACTGGCGATCTCAAACATAGGCAATTACTTGCATTCCCAACAGATAAAATATTAACTGTTTACAACTTTGAAAAACTATACAAAGTAGAAATACAAACTAAAACTACAATAGCAGATGTTTGGTATCAGGAATCCAATGGTGCACTTATATGGTACACTGACGGATCCAAGAAAAAGAATGGTATAGGATCGGGCATATATGGGCAAGTGCCTAGGGTGAAGATCCACAAGCACTTGGGACAGTATGCAACGATCTTCCAGGCAGAAATATGTGCCATAACACTCTGTGCCTATGAAATCCTAAGAAGGAATTATAAGAACCACAGAATATACATTTACTCTGATAGTCAAGCTGCTCTTAAAGCTCTTGATTCCTACACAGTAACTTCATCAACAGTACTAGACTGCATTGAAGCGCTGAAGACTTTATCAGTAAACTATGGTAACAAAATCATACTAAGATGGGTACCTGGACACTCCAATTATAAAGGTAACGAGGAGGCTGATGCTCTGGCAAATAGGGGAGCGGACATAGCTACCTATGGGCCGGAGCCTCACTGTCTCCTAGCTAATAGTATTGTTAAATCAACACTTTACCAAAGAATGATTTATCGGAAATGTACCTATGCAGGTTCTGCATGGATGAACATGAAACACCGATGCATCTACTTACAGAATGTGGCCCACTAATGCAAACAAGAGTAAAGAAAATAGGTTTGCATATTGCTGATCAAAAGCAAATCAGAGACACCGATCCACAAAGGATTTTACAGTTCTTCCAGGAGATAGGACTATGGAATGACATCTAGCAGGCAAAGGATAAAGGATAGGACTATGGAATGACATCAAAGGCAAATCACAATGGACTACTATTGAGTCGACGTGAGAAGGTCTCTAGATGGGTTACAAAAAAAAAAAAAAAAAAAAAAAAAAAAAAAAAAAAAAAAAAAAAAAAAAAAAAAAAAAAAAAAAAAAAAAAAAAAAAAAAAAAAAAAAAAAAAAAAGGTGTGCCAAGCGCGAGGATCGAGGTCGTCTCGTTACAGAAGACATGGTATGGTTTTTTTTGCGGTTGGTAGTTCAAATGGGGCTGTCCTCCCCCTTACTTATCCACCCTTGTGGTATACGGCTTTACCGTATACACATAGATAAACATAGGTATGTATATGTATATTGTATATCCCCGAGAAGACAGTATCTCTACACGAAACGAATGGTCTGAAGTCAGTCCGGTATTGGTACCCATACAATTTACAATGTGTTAATCGAAATAATTGGAATATTGAAATATAAGTATTTATACTTGTTTTATATTTATAACTAGGTATTTGTGTATTTAATAAACGGTATTAAAGATCATTGTGCCTAATTTTGAATATATCACAACCCTAAACCAGCCCTGAGTGGCTAATGAATGTCACAATGTGTCCGATATGAACTGACGCTATGTCCATCAGATCATCATAGAAGAAACTTCCCAAGGAGCTTCACATATTTCTATTTCTAGACAGAGCAGGAGAGTGACAGAGGAAGTGAACCACAGTCTCTTCTTCTCTGCAGTATTCATCGTTACAAAAGAACATCATCATCGTTACACATCACATGGGTTCATCGATGTTTGTGAGTAATAAAAAAATATATTATAAACTCACTGGTGGGACTGCCCGATCTAGGCGGAAGATCGGGAGGCTGAGCAGGTGTCTGCGGAGACTGTTGAGACGAGGAGATCAACGGCTGTTCACTAGATTCTCCCTTCTTCTTTCCCGAGGACGGACCGGCCGTGGAGTTTGATGAATTGCCAGATTTTGAATTTTGTACCTGGAAAATGAAATGAATAAAACCTCAATATTGACAAAATGTTTAAGTGGTGCCTTTTGTGAAATGTTTGGTATGATCCAACTAAAACTATCTATGTGTATTCGACACAGTGGTACAACGGCCTTACATACAATAGAAGAAAGATGCAAAAATGTACTGTTCTTTATTTCAAAGACGTATCTTTTGAGGGTACTGGGAACCAGATTTTCAAAATATAATATTTAGCCTACTATAGACTCTTAACCACAATACTTAATTTTTTTTTATGCTATCAAATCACAGACTGTATATTCAATCTTGTTCAATCTACTAAACATACCACACAACCATTCCTATTCACTCTACTGAAGTTTTAATCTCTTCTTTTCGAGTACAATCAAAGAGACTATGAAATAATTTGAAGTGATGATGTTAAATCATTTAACCTTTTTAAGACGAGCGTCATGTATATATGCCCACCGGCCGCGTCCTAAACGCCGAGCGTCATCGTCATCATTCATCAAATATCACTGTCCAAATTTACACTCTCCCGCGCTTTGTAAGGATCCAATACGCATGCGCGTAGGAAAGTGGGATACTGTGCCATTTCATTTTGTTTTACTACGCTGAAAATTCTGCTTTGAATTCGATCCTTACCAATACACAATCGGCGCATATTCCTTATCTACAACAAATGCCGGAAGGACCACAAGACATATTGATGCCGCCGTGCACTTTTTTTACATGGAGATGACCACAGGAACATTATTCTTCATTGATCTTATGTTTATGTTATGAAGTGTTCAATTTCTTTGAGTTTATGTGATCTTTTGTTTATCTTTGATCCTTTTATGATATATCTACATTGTTAGATTTTTTTACCGTTATTATATTAAATGAAAACATTAAAAAAATTCTGTGTACATGGCTAAATACTGTCCGTCCGTAGATAACGCATGTACTTTTTCCTACTCGTCTTAATTGGGTTAAGTATGTAGAATTTTCAAAATTTTGATTGATAGGGAAAATCAATAAAAAAGAATAATTGGTGAACGTTGAAATGAAAATGAACAACACACCTTTTGTTCCGAAGAGGAAGACTTCCCACTTCGATGTTTGCTCCTAGACTGCGCCGGCACCACATAGTTTCCTGGGAAGACTCCACACTTGTGCTGGGACCCGTTGGGGCAACCCTTGTACCATCCGTCGTAGCATATCTCCAACACCATATAGACACCTAAAATATATATTCAATTATTACCATACTCGTGGTGTTCGTTAACAAGTCATATTTTTTCATGGTACAATATTAAAAAATCGCACTACTTACCATCAAATGGAACATAATATATGAGAACTTGAAACACAAGTAGTACCTTTGATCGAGACAGCAATTAGTTCACATAGTTATAATTGTAAAAATCAAATAAAACTCAATGTATTAGCAGGAAAAGTTTGCATTACTAAACCGTGTGCATTTGGAGGACACATGCCTTGAATTCAACACGAGTTTTTAAGTGCATTAGCGCAACAAACTAGTGCCTAATTCGAGGCAGTTCTTGCCTCCTAATCAACACAGAAAGGTAAATAAGCGTACCCTACGTAGCCATGTTAAAAAAAACTCTTATGCTTAGCTTATGTTAGCTTAGCGAAAAATATTTAGTAAGATGGTACAAGTTATTTCATATAAATTAAAAATAGATAAAACAATATACATCATCTTACCTCCTTTCTTTAATTCCAGCTCGTCTGCCTTTTGTGGTTTGTACGGATAGAGGGCGACATATATAGCCGGCAACTTGAGTTCTCTTTCTCTTTCACTCCTCTTTCTCTCTACATCACGTACGTCCCTCTCCACCTTCCTCTGAATGTCCACAAAGAACTGGGAGTTTGATTCCTTGCCAGAGGAAGTGGACGAGTTAGGTGGGCCGGTCTTGGACTGTGATACGGGAGCCAGGTGATTACCCGACAGCATGTACTCCATAGAATGCCTGAAAACAGCCAAACAAATTTGAGCATTAAAATAATATGCAATAAAGAAAAATAATTCAACTAAGGGGTTTGGAAATAGGATAAAAATTCAACTCTTATTATACAGAAAAATTGTACAAGATTAGTACCTACAAGAATGTGAATGTACAAGATTAGTACCTACAAGAATGTGAATGTACAAGATTAGTACCTACAAGAATGTGAATGTACAAGATTAGTACCTACAAGAATGTGAATGTACAAGATTAGTACCTACAAGAATGTGAATGTACAAGATTAGTACCTACAAGAATGTGAATGTACAAGATTAGTACCTACAAGAATGTGAATGTACAAGATTAGTACCTACAAGAATGTGAATGTACAAGATTAGTACCTACAAGAATGTGAATGTACAAGATTAGTACCTACAAGAATGTGAATGTACAAGATTAGTACCTACAAGAATGTGAATGTACAAGATTAGTACCTACAAGAATGTGAATGTACAAGATTAGTACCTACAAGAATGTGAATGTACAAGATTAGTACCTACAAGAATGTGAATGTACAAGATTAATTAACCTACAAGAATGTGAATGTACAAGATTAGTACCTACAAGAATGTGAATGTACAAGATTAGTACCTACAAGTTAGTATTTTTTTAGTTTGTCTATCAAAAACTGTTTAGTTTCTATTTAATACTGACCTGTTTGAAGTGGAATTTTGCTGCGGTGTCAAATTCTGTCCACCCGGAGTGAGACTGTGTCTCTTCTCCCTGTGCTGCAGCTGAGAAGAATGACTGCCTCTGGTTGGCACGATCAACTGCCCGTGTCTTGGAGAGTCCTCGCCCTGACTGACCCCCTCCAAATTCGAGTTGTTGTGCAGAAAAGGATTGCCGGGCTGTTGGCTGTTTGCCAACAGAGTATAACCGCTGTTGGAGTAAGACATGGTCTCGGTGGGTATCGGTATCTGGACGACTTCTCTGTTGTTCGTCGGCGACTGATAGACGTTCTGACTCATCGTCGAGGTCAGCTCCAACGAAACGTGATTTGCCACGGAGATCGGCGCCGCATTCTGCGCAATCTGCGGAGATGAAATGTTGCTCATCGTAGGCGATTCAGCGACCGCATTTTGAACTGGCGAATTGTTGCTCCGATTGTCAGAGTTTAACAACGAATGGTTGGATACGTTGAGAGCAGAGTTGTTTCCACTAGAGTCCATCGAGCTGTCGTGTGATCTGGATGTGTTGGCGTCTTCTATGACCACATTCGTATAAGACGCTCCTTGCATGTTCTTAGGTACGACGTTACAATAGTTGTTTTGGGCCGAAGACTGTGTGTGATGCGACACATTCTTTTCAGCATTGTTTCTGACTTGAGCCTTGTAAGCCGGGGAGGCTGGACTGCTGGGAGTGTTGCTTTCTGAGGAGCTGGTGTTGGAAGACGAGGTATTGGGAGTTGTGGTGACCGAACTGCCGCCGAAAGACGGGGTGGTCGTCGTGGAGCTGGAATCCGAACTGAGATTATTGGTGGCGTGATAGCTGGAACTGAGACACTTCTTGATGTTGGCCCTGACTTTTTGGAAGGCTTCCTGAGCCGCAGAATTGGACTGCCCTGAGCCGTCTGGATTGTGATGTTTGATGCTGGCCGCCTGGAGGTTCTGTGCCGAGATCTGGGCGGCGTTTGCGTGAGAGCCGTATACCAGTTGGATGAGGTCGGGTTCATTTTGTGTTTCAGAGGACGGCGTCTGTGCGGTAGATTGTGACTGGTAGGCTTGCGGTTGAACGGAGTGATTGGAAGGCACGGGTTGTGACTGCGACATGGGATGCGGTTGAGGGACCTGCACTGAAGATCCCATAGTGGGAACAGGAGAGGATATGGACATCTGCGGTTGACGATAAGCATTTTGAGCCTGAAAACAATAAGAAATTGTTGAAACAAAAATAATCTTTCAGTCACATCATAATAAATACATGCTATCATTTGTACTCACTGGATCCATTCTGTTAGGTTGTCCAGCCTGCAACATAGACACTCCCATGATAGGCTCTGAATGAGGAGCTATGGGAGCTGATCTACCACCAACACTGAAACATACAAATAATAAACCTATGTACTTATGTCATTTTTTTTTATTCATAATAATTATTAGAGATCGCCGATCGGCTAATGACAATAATCTATATTTAACATTGTAATTGCAACATAGTAGTGTTTTATATACAGCAAAAATTTACTTCAGTTCTTGATACTAAGTTTGGTTTTCAACTGTCATTGGAATGCTTTTTCATTCTTTTTAGTTGTTCTGGCAAATTATTGTTCTCTAACAGTCCTTTACAAATTATTCTTACGTGTCGGCCGATTGATTATCGGTGAGCTACAACATACGAATTCCATGTAAGAGCGCGTATGAAAGCTAACAAAATCTGCCGATTTAAAAATCTGTGACGAGACACAAAAAAATCGGCCAATTGAAATCGGACGATTTTTTGTAACCAATCCTGTCGTATGAGAGGGCGCACATGGCGCATTCTCAACGATAACTTAATCGTCCGAGCGCAGTAGATTGAGAAGTACATTAAAATATCGAAACTATTGACTGACATTCTGATGTAGTTAAAAAACTTCTCAGGGTGTGATCTTAAATCTTCGTAGGACCGTGCAAATTGTCCTTTCAGTAATCTAGCACTTATTAGGGGATGAACCCAGTACTTTTTTTAACGTTTCTTTTTACGCATTTTGAGGACAAGAGCACAAACACATGCTACTTCAAAAAATACATATTTCTAATCATATATTAAAACTTATGAATATACACATTGTATTATAAATATATGAATGTTGACCGCCGTGTTATTTCCAATCGTACGATTCTATAAACTTCCATGCGCGTTAAAACCGATCGGCCGATGAATCAATCGCTTCATGCGCGCCGATTCCACTATTGGCCGATGAATTTAAGCTTCCATGCGCGCCTTACCTTAGAGAGTTGGCTGTATGGATAAAATGACCATAACCTCAACAAAAAATTACAAAAAAGAAAATTCTTAAATATTATTATAGAATATTGTTTTTAAATACAACTTGCAAATAATATACAGAAAGTATTTACTGTCATTTTTTGATTTGGTAAATTAAAATTGGCAAAGAAATTAGACAGGAAATAAGCAAATTAATACATTGATGAAAAGATTACAATTTGTTACCTGTTAGATATTTTCATGAGAGTCCTCGCCTGTGTGTTCATCTCGACAAAGGCAATGGGAAATATCCCTATCTTATCCTGCAACTTTCCTTCAGCCCAATTCTCGTCCACTCTTCGTATCACGGTTATCACAGCTCCTGGAAATGAAGTATATTAAATTAAATTCCATATAAATGTTCTGATGTTCTGCTTCAACCGAAATACTATAATTTAAGTGGTCATAGTTTGAAGATAAACTGAGCTAAACAAATTTTCGAGCATAATACATGGAAGCATTTCTTGTCCGATAGAGTAGTTATTGTGTTAATAAATAGACTTTACAAACAGAACAAGTGAATATTGTTGTGATACTAGACAGACAAATCACCATACCTGCCTCTCTTATAACACTTTTATTAACCCAATTAAGATGGGTAGGTACAAGTTCTTGCATTACCTACATACGGACAGTATTTCGCGTTGCACACAGAATTTTTTCAATCTCGTTTTAATTGAATATAATAACAGTAAAAAAAAAACTAACAATGTAGATACCATGGGGGTATAATAGGATGGAGACGCCTTTGTACATGAAAAGTGCAATCAAATTCATAGCTTATTTTTTATCTGTAAAGTTGTCAGCAACGAATGACGTATGCTGTGCAAACTGGCGCAAACTTCAGTCACATTCTCTTACGATACAGCGCGATATCGTTTCGTAAACAAAACACACAAAAATTTCGCAACCATCTTTTTTATTTGTGACCATTTTTGATCCCAAAAATATACTAATTTTTGATTTATCGAAATTAAAATGTCGAACAGGCATTGTTGTGTGGCAAAATGTAGGAGTAGAGGTGGAATATCTTTTCACAAGTAAGTATCGAAACTAACCTAAAAAATTAAAACGTAATATACCTATTATTATAAGTTGCGTAGTTATTATTTGTTTACATGAATCATTCTTAATGATTTAATATTACGAACAGTATAATTGTTTGTGATAGTTTAATAAAATAGTAAAATGGTTTTATTTGTTTGGTTTTGTAAATGGTCGCGGCAGCCATTACTTTTTATAATAATGTTGTATTTGACACAATTTGAGAAAAAAATATAATTTCCATTCACTGTTAATGCTTTTCAATCTTATGTCTCATATTTATAACGTTTTATATAATCCCCAAATATTTTATTTATGATTTAAGAAGATAGAGCACAAAAATCACATCATATGTCATTAGATTCCGCCATATTTCTTTTGAAGGCCGTAGTGATGTGCATAACATTTCCAATCTATATTTATTTTTACCATATCTTTTAATAGTTTTTTATAAATTCAGTCAACTTGCGGTATCTATTAGTTCCTGGCGTTATTTATTTATATTTCTTATGAAACGCGATTTTATATGATTTAAATACAATACTTATATGCAATTTATTAATTTAACAAACATACAGAATACTGTATATAATATTTCATTTATTTATTTCATATTTCTTTTGTGATATAAATAGACATATTTTTTTTACAGATTTTCAAAAAATCCCGCTTTAAGAGCTTTATGGATTGCCGCCGTCAATCGTGGACCAAATGGGCAACCATCTTCAGGCTGTGTCCTTTGTTCGAAGCATTTCAGAGATGATGGAATTGAATGTAGTGGTTATCGAAGAAGAATAAAACCAAATGCTGTTCCTTCAATTTTCTCCCAATTAAATACTGTTTGTCCTGAAGTACGTTGATAGTACTATATTATATCTCATATATTTTATGTTTATTTATATTAATTATTTATTATATTTTGTACTTTTTTTGTAAATTTTATATATTATACTTACCTACATTATATTAGAAATCCTTACCAATATTACTTGTTTAAATATTATTTTTAGATGCGTAAATAAAAATATTTTTGTGGACGTTATGTTAAACACTATCTCTTTTTTTTCAAACAACTTTGCCCATCTTTAGTGAACCTTCGGTGCCTAGTTTTTCGTCATCAAATCCAGTTCATATTTCTGAAAATGATGTTCCTATTCAGGACTCCCCAAGAAAAATTTATATTTTTCATATAGTTATTAAAACAAACTAATAATTTTTGAAAAAAAGATGTTTAAAAAAACTACAGTTATATATATAAATATATATACTATAGTCAAATCTTGTAAGTGACCCGTCTCAGAACAGGTTTTCCTAGTGAGACGGGGAACGAATAATTTTATTGTTATAATGTTTTTGTTTTTGAACAATAAACGTCGGATTGCCGGCACTGAAACTAAATAAACTATTTATGAATTAAGCATTTTTTAATTCAATCCCTTTCCTGTAAATAATTTAAACTCCTGAACTCCTCCACGAAGCACAAGGTTTCATTATTTTTAGGGAGAATCTCCAATTTTGTAATAAATAATAATAATAAATAAACACTTCCTTGCACCCTGCGCAAGTGGCGAGTTTATTGCCGTATGGCAATTTCTTCCAACTAACCAGTGTTTCCAGCTCAGAGAAGCAATGTTTGCGTGAGAAATGAATTTAAATAAATTTCTCCTCTGCTGGGAATCGAACCCAGCAGAGGAGAATGATCTTTGTAAATATTTTTCTAATATATTTTTACGGCGCTGGCCGATTTAATAATGATATTAATAAAAATTAAGCCCTTGAGGTGAGTTTTCACGAAAACGGCGCTATATAAATTATCCAACCATATATATAAGCACTACAAATAATAACACTTATTTTTTTTGTTTTAATGAGTGATCCTTATTTTTTCATAACCAAAGTAAAATATATATGACATTTTTGCAGAAAATAATATTTTATTATAAAATGCTTTTGTTCAATTATCGTAATTATAAATTGAAAAATATTCAATTTTAAAATAATATTTGACCATCTCTAATTCGTGGATCATTTTCTAACTTCAACGTTGCCATTAAAATAATATTGCCACGAGATAAAAAAAAAGTACTTATTTTTGTCTTTATATTGTCATAACTGTCACTTGTGACTAACTTCCATAGGCTAAGAAGTTGATTGCATTTAGGTATTTGGTTTTTGTATGGAATTTTACGTAAGGGCGGCCCCTTGGTAGATACAGTGAAACCCGGATTTTACGTCCCCTTATTTTACGTTTTCCCGCCAATTGCGTGTTAAGTTTTAGGTCCCGGTATATTTTAATACATTTAATACCCGCTTTTACGTTTTTTTTCCCGCGATTTACGTCGGAAATATTCAAAATATGTGAGTTACGCGCGTTTGACAATGAGTCGGCGCAGTACAAACACTAGCGACGTGACTTTAGAATGGCGTACGGTGATTGGTTTATTTCCGAAATTGTGATTGGTCGAAGTTCAAGACGCAACGTGGTGATTGGTTAATTTCCGAAATTGTGATTGGTCGGAGTACATATGGGGTGGGTATAGGCGACATCTTTAATCATCTGTCATTTTGCTTTCAGTGCTTTCGCATATTCGTCATTTTTATTCGTTTCAGTGGTTAACAGTCTGTTCTTTTCTTATTTTTATTTTATTTATTTATTATGGTTACAAACAGTCACAATTACAAAAATATATTAAATAAGACAATTACCCATATAAGGACCAGAATATGTAACACCAATAATACATAGTTGATAAAAACATGTGAGTGATGGTGCATCTGAATCAAAAGGATCTAGGAGAGGATTAAAAGGGGAGATTAACAATATTTCAATATTACTATATGTGACATGCCACCATGATGAGAACTCGATTTCCCCGTAACGATTTATCATAATAATTACATTATTGACATACAAACGCAAACACACACACATACATTAGAAGTAAGTTTATTACATCGTTAAATTGCTTTGTAGACATCGCTTAATTGCCCTTGAAGATTCAAAAAAAATGTCCATATTTTCATAGTGTGAATTAAAATTGGAGCAAGCTCTTGTGATAAACAAATTTTTTGTGTAATTATTACGTACTGCCGGAATACTGAAGAGATCATTATTTCTGGTAAATCGCGTAGGAACTCTTAGATTTATTTTTCCCAGTAAATATGGGGAGTCAACGCGATAATTTAGGATATTGTGCAGATACATAATGTCTCTTATTGATCGACGTTCTTGTAGTGGATGGAGCATATAATGTTTACAGCGAGCAGAATAGTTGGGACAATGTATATTTGTTTTATAATCTAAATGTCTAAGAAACCTTTTTTGTACTCTTTCAATTTGATCATTATACACTAAGTATTGTGGATTCCAAACTGTACTAGCGTATTCAACCAGGCTTCTTACATATGACAGATATGTGACTTTGAGGGTGAAAATTGATTTAAATGGTTTACACACTCTGATTAAGAACCCTAGCATTTTGAGTGCTTTGTTGGTGATGCATTCAACATGCTCACGGTATAATAATTTAGAATCTAACATCAAACCTAAATCTTTAACTATGTTTGTTCGACGAATTATCGATTGATTAAGTAAGTAATTAAATTGAATTGTTTGATTTTTACGGGTGAAAGTGATAACTAAACATTTATCTACATTAAGATACAATTGATTTTGAATGCAGTAATTACTTAGACGTGAAATGTCACTTTGTAGTAGTTCACAATCATTACTCGTTTTTATCTGCTTGAAAATCTTTGCGTCGTCAGCATATAAAATAATTGTTGAATTTTCGATAACCATCTCAATATCGTTGATGTAAAGTAAAAATAGTAAGGGACCCAAGTGTGATCCCTGAGGAACGCCTGAAGGTATCGACATATAATTTGAACAATAGCCCCTCAGAGCAACAGCTTGGGATCGATTACTTACATAAGATTTCAACCAACGCAAAAGACCGCCATGAATACCCATCTCTTCGAGCTTTCTGAGAAGAATTTTGTGACTTATTTTATCAAAAGCCTTGGAAAAATCTGTATAGATTGCATCCGTTTGAAATCCTTCATTCATTGTATTAACTACACGATCAGTAAACTCGCAAAGATTTGATTCAGTAGATTTCATGTTCACGAAACCATGTTGACTTTGGATAATGTGTTGTCGGGCAACGGCAAGAATTTGATCATAGACAATTTTTTCAAAGATTTTACTAATGACTGACAATTTAGAAATTGGTCTATAATTTACCATGTCTCGTCTATCACCATTTTTGTAAATAGGAGAAATCAAAGCTTGTTTCCATATTGTAGGAAAAGAGCCCTCAGTAAAGGAAAGATTTTTTAACGTCAATGGAAAGTAGATATTTAAGAACGGTATTCTCTTGCAATTCAATCGATGAGAGATGAAAAAGCTCTTTTGTTAAGTCTATAGGGACATTAACTTGAGGGGAGACTTGGCTGTCTTCGATAAATATTGAGTTGAAATAGCTATTGAAAGCATCACAGATCTGTTTACCACCTGAAATAGTAGTGTTATTACTGACCATTTCGTTGGGGATTGATCCAGCAGCACGTTTGGAGTTTATAAAAGTGAATATTTTCTTCGGGTTTACATTAATATTTTGCTCTGCGTTATATATATAATCTTTGTAGCATTTTTTTTCAATAGCTTTTTGACGTGTTCTTATTTACAGTATAATTGTTATAAAGTGAAAAAAAATGTCTCAACAAAGAAAAGCTTTGTCGGTGCATGAGAAAAGGAATATTCTCGAAAAAGTTGATAAACATGTGGGTTCACGCGTTTCGCTGGCCCGTGATTTAGGGATTCCTATTACTACTTTAGCGTCAATCATTAAAAATCGAGAATCGATTGAGAAAAGCGCCATTCAATGTGAACCCATGGCGAAAAAACGTATGTATATAAGATCGTCGAAATACGAAAAAATGGAGGAGATTTTGAAAGAATGGTTTGTCAGTGCGCGAGCCAGCAATATTCCCGTCGGCGGTTCGATTATTCGTGAAAAGGCGCTGCACATTGCGAATCGTCTTAATATTGAAGGGTTTACTGCATCAAATGGGTGGATAGATGGTTTTAAAAAGAGGCATAATGTGGTCTACAGGTCAGTTTGCGGGGAATCACGCAGCGGTAGTGTTGATTTAGATATAGCCCAAGATTGGAAGCAAACGTATTAGTGATGTTCAAGACGAGACCTTTAGGTCAATATATAATATTGAAAGAGAGTTGAAAAAAAAGAAAAAAATGCAACAAACGAATATTAATGACTTTTTTAATAAAAAATAAAATTTTAATGTTTATGTTCACACTATGTGAACAATCTGTTTTTACTTTTATAATAAATTAATAAATAAAACATTGTTTTTTCAATATCCCCCCCATGTGTTCACACTATGTACGTGCACTATCTGTATTAAATAAAATGTGTTTTTTTGATACCCCCTATTTACATTTTCCCTCCAATTAAGTTTTTTTTTTACAGACCCTTAAAAAACGTTAAATGGGGGTTTCACTGTATATCATAAAAAGATCAAAGATAAACAAAAGATCACATATACACAATGAAATTGAACACTTCATAACAAAAACATAAGATAAATGAAGAATAATGTTATTGTAGTTATGTCCATATAATACATGGTGGCATCAATATGTCACGTGATCCTTCCGGCATTTAATGTAGATAAGGAATATGCGCCAATTGTGTATTGGTAAGGATCAAATTCAAAGCAGAATGTTCAGTGCAAAAAAAAATGAACTGGCACAGTATCCCTCTTTCCTACGTGCATGCGTATTAGATCCTCACAAAGCGCGGGAAAGTGTAAATTTCGCCCGTGATGATTGATGAATTACAATGTTTAGAGTTCTTAATTGTTTTAAATAATTTAACAATTGTTTTGTTAATTCACCGATAGATGTCTTGAAGTCAAATATATGGGAGTAATATTCATCCCATTTTCGTCTCAATCAAGTATGAATTTACTGAGATATGAAGGTTCACAATTGTGTATAGCCATGAGGGCGTGTATAGATGACGCTCGGCGTATAGGCACGCGGCCGGTGGGCATCTATACATGACGCTCGTGTTAAAAAGGTTAAGGGGGCTCCTGCTGCCAGTGTATCTATTTTACAATTCGATATTTCATAATTACTGCAAATCAAATAATTTTGAAAATGACTTATTCCTAACAAAAATATTCCTTTACTTTTAAACCTTAAGCTTCGAAAACATTCAACCTAAAATACTCAAACTTGTAGCTAATACAAAGATAATATTGTACCTACATAATTTTATTTATCAAACGAAACACTAAAATGGTTTGAATAAATAATATTATAGAATAAATACCTTTGTCAAAGGCCAAACATCCATCTTCATCGGGTGCAGCCATCCTGAAGTCATAGAGAGCTTTGCATTGAGGTACTGGCATCACAGGCAATGGAATTATAACCTAAAACATACATAAGAATCATGTTGAAACAAAAAGTGTACCATAAACAACACCGTTATTATCAAAATTAAACCATAAATTGGAAGGAATTTCATTTGAATGAGTCGCAATAATCATAAACAAACCTAATCAAGATATTGTGAAATTGTGAATTTGTCGGATAATTAAACTGTGCTCTGTTTTGTTGTGCGCAACATTTTAATTGTGCCCCTTTAATTTTAATTTATTCTTTATAATTTAACTATGTATTACTCCATACGTGAGGTATAAATCATAATATGAGTTTCTAGTGGTCGATGCTTCTCCCCACTCCCCTCCCTACCACTCTCCTTTCCCATACTGTTTTCATAATTGTTAACAAATGTGTATGTAATATACATAGGTTTTTATTATAACACACTAGATGTCGTAGTAAGCAAATTTTGTATGAATCAAAGTGAGTCATTTTCCGGGGGATTTTTGACGTTTTGGTTCCAGACCACATCTAAAGAGAATAACGACTAATGTGAATTGTTTTCGGATTTATTTGTGTAAAAAAACATTTTAATTATTAAAGTTTAGAGAACAGTTATCTAGGATGTGTTGAAATGTAAAGAAACTGCAATATGTTGCCAACCAAAACGTCAAACGCGCGATATTCCATGACTCACTTTTTGGACAG